>WSQC01000020.1:0-352132 GCA_013248845.1 Passalora sequoiae | reverse complement strand
AAGGCTACCTATATAAGGCTTTAAGCTACTACTTAATACTAGTTATATAACTACTAGGAGAAATAACTTAAGTTATTCTAAGGAGTAGTATTAATATAATTAAAGTAGTATAAGTAATATATTAATAGAACCCTAGTACTTATCTAAACTTAGTCTTAGCTATACTTATAATATTTACTATTTCTCTCTCTATTATATAGTAGTAAGTACTCTAATATAATCTATATAGCGTACTACTATAGAGTATACCTAGTAGCTACCTACTAAATAGCCTACTAGGTATATAGGTACGGAGTACTATATCGGCTATTAGGCGGCGCGTTCCGCTATCCGCGTACTATAATTATATTTCAAAGTAACGGGGCGTTAGAGTCGCGGCTCGCGCTCGTTTCCTAGACATTAACTTCCGTATCCCGTATTTCGAACTGTAGGAAACAAGTTGCTACAATGCAGCGCGTACGCGTCCGACATCCGGGATACCACATCCCGAACATCCTGTTCATGTTCCCAGCGAACGATGGCGCGCATCGAGATCATGCGCACTATGCTACCATATGGATGGCGTGCTCGATTCTTATCGACAACCGGCAAGATCACTGGCTGTCGAGTTCTACGAGTGGTGAGCCAAGATTGATCGCCAATGCAGATGGCCTCGTACATGCTGGTGACTACTTTCTCCATGTGCCCGATAGTGACACGGACACATCCAGGCTGTTTCCGATAGTGCCCAACTTTCGTGCCTGGCGATATCCCCATAGCAGCCTCTTACCTCTCTGGACCGAAGCCTCACAAAACGATGAGGTCGGCGGGCGAGATACCAGCTTCTCGACCGAGTCTATCGCAGTCGAACGCTGCCGGATCACGAAGAGAAAGCTTGAGGTTGACAACGCTCACATCATACCAGTCTCAGAAAAGCTGTGGTTTACAAATAATGAGATGGGAGTATATGGAGATTTGATCGGGCGAAGCGGAGAAATCATAGCAGATTCGTTTGCCAATATGTTGCGCCTAAGGTGTGACGCACATCGGCTCTGGAATAAGCTCAACTTCTCCATTGTTCCAAGAAATGACCCTACTGCGCAGAACAGAGCTGCGTGGTTCACCCAAGCATTAGGTGACGAGGAAGAATTGCATCAATACTGGCATCGGCAAAAGCTAGATTCGCTTGCTGGTCGGCCGCCACAGTATCTGCTTGCGCGCTTCGCTTGGGACATCTTCCCCAAACTCCATGAATTCCTCCAAGCAGGACAAGCGCGCCAGTTGACGGTGTGGACACTCAATGGTACGGCTGAAACTCGTCGCTACAGTGGATCAGAATGTCGGAGGTTCACTATAGGCCAAGGACAAAACCGCAGTACAAGTCCAATAAAGCATGCGAGAAGCCAGTCCAGCAACTACCCGAATGAACTGGAGGAGGCGCAATATGAAGAGTACTCTCAGAAGTCTAATGTCAACTCACTTGCCTCTGATTACGTATTAGGCTCAGGCGGTGCTGACTCTGCCGTGGCCGGTATGCAAAGGTCCTACAGAGAACCCAAACCTGACGGGAAGGCAGAGACTGACCAAGAATGGTATCGCAATATATATGGTCATGATTACGTGGACGAGCCTCGTGGACGAAAACGACACAGGCTTTGATCTGAATACCAGCGCTCCGCACCAATGCCTCATAAAGAGCTCTGCTGGCCGAGCCGGAACGCGGAGAACGTCACGCTCCCCGCTTACACACCACCAAGGCTGACTATGCGAGACTGACGGCTGGAGAAATGTAAGAGAGGCCATGAGTTGTCTGTCAGAATCTCCTTCCACAGCTCTTCCATCTCATGACTCCGATACTCCTATGCCGCGATGTGATGAGAACGAGTAGCTTGAAGAAGTCTACCGAGAGGTGAGTTATTCTCAGCTGGTGTCGACGTCTCTGGCCGACTCGTCGCCTGTACACTAGAATGAAGCAGGGCCGCAGCGCAGGCACGTTTCAGAGCCTTCGCTCGTACTTCTAATCAAGTGCACAAAGCTGACCCTGCCTATACCTCTTACGCGCGGCAGAACCACTGAAGACTTAGCAATTCGGTGGCCGAGGGGCGATCTGTGGGATCGTACTGTAAAGCCATCCGCAGGGCACGAAGGATTTCGGCGCCATCTCCCGCTGTCATTTCTAGCGGCTTACTATTTTGAAATCTTTGTTCCAGCGTATCGCCGACGTGGATGGCACCAAGAGGCTTGTCGGACTTTCCTACATCCGTTCGAATAAGCTTCAGATTCGCATCGAAATATCTCGTCCAGCGAGGCCACTTCTCGATCATTGCTGGAGGGAGTGGTCCGAGAGTACTGATCATCTGGAGGAGATGGTCGTCGTCATTCATCTGGCGGAGTCGGTCATCGTCATCTTTTCGGAGCAAATCGTTGTCGTCCTTCGTTCGGTGGAGACAGTCGTCATCCATTTGCGCTAGGTTGAAGTTGGCGATATTGAACAAAGGTTGTCCACTGAAGACCTCGAACAGGTAACAGGCAAAACTCCAGATGTCCACTCGATGATCGAAATTGGACCGAAGGACAACCTCAGGGGCGCGTAGCGCCACTGCGATAAATGGTCTCAGAGGAGGTTCGTCGAATGGGAACGCTAGTTTATTTTAGAACTTTTGGCGCGAGATGTGACAACGAATACGTACCAGCACCAAAATCAGAAAGCTTCAATGCTACAGGAGCTGTGCGATCCCAGAACTCGATGAGTGGCCGGTCTTCGTGGATGTATTCAGGAGCACAGGGGTTGCGCTTGCCATCGATTCGCGTAGAAATGGATCTGCCTTCCACAGACAAGTTTTCGATTGGATGCGTGAGAGACAAGAGTAGGTTTCCAGGATTTGTATCGCCGTGAGCGATTCTCAAGTCGTGAAGACATCGTAGTGCCATCAAAAGTTGCTTACCAATCAATCTGCCCTGCCAATACGGGATAGAGCGCTCAAAACACGCCGCAACATCGGGCCCCATTGGCTCAAAGACTAAGCAGTCATGTTCACCATTTGGTCCAACGTGTTTGAAGCTGGCGAGAAGTGTGACAATATGGCTTTTCACAGCTTTGTTGGCAGCAATACGATGATTGATCACCAGTTCTTGGGACGCTTTTGACGCATTGGAACTTATGATCTTAATCGCGACGTACTGGGCACCACTTTTACTTTATTTGGTCAGCAAGTAAACAATTTTCGCTTTCAGGAAATTGTACCTAGTATCTTCCGCGAGCCACACTGTTGAGCTTGATCCGTGACCTAGCTTGCGAACGATTTTGTAGCGATTTGCGTGGAACGAATCGCCGATATCCACCGGATGAAAGCCGCCAAGATGGTAGGACTCAACGCACTCTGCGCTCAGCAGGCGCTCTGGAGGCTCACGTAGCCAGTCTTCGTGGGCCATCGGCTACCGTCGAAATCTGGACCCCAGAGACGTAGCGAGGCTACAAGCCGAAGTCGGTGCAGTAGTGAGCTGGACTGTGACTTGCCTGCCGTCCATGTTATGTACTCTTTGCAGCGCTAGCGCTTGACAGAATTGAGCTAATGCCGGCGCGGTAAGGAGTCCTACTGGACATCTTACCGCGCTCACAGCAGTGGGACGGTCCGGTCGCTGCCACGCGCCCAGCCTGCACCAACCTGAGACACGCTGGATACTGACTTATCTGTATCACGATGCGTGATAGACAGTGGCCTCGTCATTGGCCACTTGCTGATTCTGACGGGAAGGATCTCTCTATGCCTGTAAAATTGGCGGAAGGCTGCATATACTTAGAAAGTGGCTTCAGAAACCCCTGCAATAGCAAATCGGATACCCATATCCGATACTACTTCAGCTCTGATAGTTTTCTGCCACGCAAGGCAGGAGAGAGAGCGCTGGCATGGACACATATATGAGACCGATGACTACTACCGCGTAACGAAACTCGATAATAACTTTATCATTGACATTTCTGCCCGCCTACCTGCGATGGCGAATCGCTACTCGTATACTGCAGGCTCTTCGTCGTCCGAGCCATCAGTTGCATCTAGCGGATGCGTCATACCAATCGAGTTCGAAGGGAACGTATATGCCAATCAACCTGAGGCGCGGATTTGGCTCACGGACTGGATACAACGGAATGCTCCCGATAATGCGCTCAAAGCAGTCGTAATGTACGCTCACAAATCTTGTTTCACGTGTGTCCTTACCTCTTGTGATCTACTTCCGGCGAAGGCAGGCAGCACAGGCGTGGTCAAATGGCACTCTAGTCTTTAGGTCTTCTGAATGTAGTTCGATGCTGACATATGTTCAGCTCGGGTCTTCACGCAAGCCTAGTAGCTCCAGGCCATGATAGCCGGCCGCACTTTACTGTTCGTATATACGTCTAAGTACAAGCTACTACGTACGACGAAAACAGACAAGGACACACATACATAAGAACTCTATACTTCGTCTACCATATATACTAAGATGGTACGTCTACTCGCTTCGCGCAGCCGGCGCCGACTGCCTAGGTGAATCGAACGACTTCGATAAGGAGATAATCTCCTCGGCTATCTATAAAGCAAATTCAGAAAAATATTATAATGAAAACCTAGGATAAGAGGTAGCCTATATAGCTAGCTACGCTGCCTACACTAATAGGCTTAGCTTATAGTAGTATACCTAATTAGTACTTATAAAAGAGTCTACTTTTTAATATAATATACTATTTATAGGTATACTTTAAGTAGATCTTATACCTAAATATAAGATAGTTAGTTTATTATATATATATAATAGTATCTATATAGGCTTAGAGTATCTTTATAGTATACCCTATTTAAGATAATTAACTATTACGCCTAAAAATACTATTAGCTTATAGAAGTAATAATACTATAATACTACTAGTATATATAGATAGGATTAATAATACTATAGTACTACTAGCGTATATAGATAAAGAAGTAATAATACTATAGCGCTATTAGTATATATAGGAGATAAGTACTTACTATTATATATAATACTATTATACTTTTAGCTACTTATATATTATTAGTATAATCTACTTAACTAATATAGGCTCTAGCTAGGAAAATTACTACTATTCTTAAGTTATAGCTATATTATATAGTAGCTTAATAGAAAACTAATATAAGTATTAAATATAAAACTCTATAAGAATTAATATAGATCTATATCTTAAAAGCTTTTAAAAGACTAAAATAGAATATATATTCTTATCTTAATATATAATAGGAGCTTAAGGCTCTCTATATAAGCTTATAAGTACTATTAATAAAGATATACTTAGCTCTCTATTACTAAGTCTACTATAATAAGTATATATCTCTATAATACTCTTTAAAACCCTCTAGTCATACTATATTATTATCTATATTAGTCTTTCTAGGACTATAGTTACTAAGACTATTATAAGCCCCCTAGTAATTATATACTCTAGAGAATTAAGTAACTATAGTAGATCTCTAGTTCTTATATTATTTATAAGATAAGATAATATCTAGTCAATTTCTAGTAAGTTAATAATAATCTATATATTAGACTTAATAGAGGAAAGCTTATTAGTTTTCTAAAAAAAATAGATACTAGCCTTATAGTAGAAATCTCTTAGTTAAGCTACTAAGGATACTCTTAAGGTCTCTATAAAATATATCCTTAAAGGCTTAGTAGTCTATATATATATCTTTCTATCTAGTATATAGAAAATAAGTCTCTCTTTTTAAATAATATTAGTATTATAATTACTAATTTACCTATTAATTTACCTTATAAACTATCTTAATTCTAATAGAGATCTAATTATCTTATTAACTACTTTCTATCTACTATAGAGCTTATATACTTAAGGCTTATATACTATTAATAACTATTAGCTAAGCTATCTATAAGCTAGAGAAATACTTTATTATCTACTAATCTAATATATATATCTCTTAATTTAAATATATTAGGCTTATATAGTAGTAATATCTATAGACTATTAGTAGTTATAGAACTAAGAAAATATAAGCTTTTTAAAGTACTAAGTAGTCTATAAGACTATTATCTATCTATATATACTATATAAATTTAAGCTTATTATATAATATCTATATAGTAATATAAAGTTAAAATTGTATATTAGATAAGAGCTATACTAGTAGGTAGTAAAGAGCTTTAGCTAACTATACTAAGGCCGCCTAAATTAGGTAAAATATTACTATAGGATATCCCTACTATAGATATACTTAGCTTAGTCTAATATTAATATAGACCTAACTACTTAAGAGCTATGATAAAATTTAGAGAGACTAGGAAACTTAAGGTCTAGCGCTATAATATTCCTAAGAATATCTTAAGCGTACTAGTAAATATATTTAATAAAAGCGGTAATAGATCTAGGTAATACTCGTAGATAGGCCGCCTATAAGCAATTAATACCTAGGCTTTAAATACTAAATAGATCTTTATAATAGAAGCCGCTTATAACTAATTTACGCCTAGACTATTAAATACCCCTAGCTCTCCTTCTATAGAGGCGTTAGACTAAACGGTATAACGACTATTAGTAAAGAGCGCGATTATCTATATACCGCTACTCGTTCGGTATATTATATACGACCTACACGATTAGTATAACTTCCCTATAGCGCATTAGGGAATACTTCGAAGAGGTGCCTCCGCCTATTGATTAAGAGTTTGGCCCAGAGGAGACCCTCTTCAAATGATGATTGGGGAATTATGCGCCGCTTTGACTCATCAGGCGTTCTTGCATGCTGGTCTCTGTTCGAGCGCGTCCAGCTCCGCAATCCCCTCGTCCTGCATAGCCCGCTGAACCCTTTGAGCAAGATGTGTAGCCGAGTGAATGTTCCGCATCCAACAATCCCGAATGATATCCGCTAACGCAATGCCTGCTAATGAGGGAAACTGGCGCAAATGATACAAAGTGAGGACATGGGGAGAGTCCGTCTCCTGACTTGGGGCTTGACCGGCGAAGATCTCAAATATGCAAGAGCCTGCAGCAAAGATGTCATCCGCGGGTAAAGAGGTTTGGCAGGGGTAAAACCTGACGCTTCCAAGGCCGGTAATCTTCGATCCGTCGATAGATGAGCAGGCAAAGTCTGTAACCTTCAGTTTCAGTCGGCGGTCGAGCAGCATGTTGCAAGGAGTGAAGTCCATATGCAGAATCGACACCGAGTGAAGCATTTCCAGACCTTGCGTCATCTCGTAGCTCCAGATCATTCGTTGATCTTGCGAAATATTTGGGTGGTCCTTTAGGTAGTCGCGAAGTGTGCCATTCTCCATATAATCGAGGGTGATGATGCCCGCGTCAGAATCGTATTCAAGCAACCTAAGGAATCTTTCGTGCGCTCCGAAAGCGCCGGCAAGTTTTTTATATGCGCGAACCTCACGTTTGAGGTCTTCTTGCGCTTCTGTCGTCTTCCAGGCACATTTCTTTACATTTCCGTTCACACTCAAGTAGACTTGCCCTGTAACACCGCCTCCGAGACCACGCTGAATGTCCAGATTATACTCCGGCATGCTGTTGGACGATTTGTGAAAAACAAGACAGAGATGAAGCAAAGTCTACAAGGGCGGTAGGTGGCAGATATTGTAAACAAACGACGATCTGACATTGGAGACATTTGGCGCGATATGCAGGGCTTCGCGTGCGTGCGCGATCAGCACAGGTCAATCGGCCTGAACCTAGGATAGTCGGAAAGCTTCCCGCGCATGCCATTCTCATCCCTGACTTCATGTATAGCCCCGATGCCAGTAGCCTCAAGTCCTTCAAGATCCCTTCGTGAGCTCGTTCAAGCTAACAACTTCACCGGAGGTACTCGTGCACGGTGCTCTTGTGCCTCTTGCAATGACCCTGCTAGCGGGTGGGTGTAACCGATACGTTAGTCGGTTCCGAAGCGCCCCCTCAGCAGTCTGAGTCACTGGGGAAGATCAGGCCTATCACAAGTCAGGAGTTGAACCGACTGAGATACTCATCCTCGCAAAGAAAGGCACTGACCCGGGGTCAAAGCTAAATGACACGGGAAGAGGCGCATTTACGGCCTTCCTCCTCCATAAGCTTCATCGCCATGGGTAGGACAGTTGACCCTCGTGGTGCTTCCCATGTGATTCACTTTGACCTCATCGCATGGTTTCGGAGGATTCCTTGCTCTGGCTGTACTGCACAGCTCAATGTCGCCATCTCTCTCAATCTTGCACCCACAGTTCCTGTACTTGTATGTAAAGCGAGAGCGTGTGCACATCTGAAATGGGTGGACGTCAGCGCCTCAACTGCACAAAGCGCCCGGGGCTTTCTAGGCTGACCGTGACTTGGACAGGATTCTTTGGTACTACAAATCAGTGGCAGAAAGTGATCTGATAGTTTTTGGGCGAGGGAGCGAGCATCTGCTGGGAGAAAGGACATGCTTTTATGCTTTTGACAAAGGCATTAGGACGTGCGCCACGAGAGCTCTACGCGGGCATATGTCAAAGTGAACAACTGTAGGACGTATGTCGCAGCCCTCAGTCGCCTACTAGACTACTAGCTCACACTCCGCATCCAGACATGAGGATGCGGAAAGTCCTCAAAATGGGTGACAACGGACCCGCGTAAGCTCATGCTATGCATCGTTTCCGAGATTGATTAGCTTATTGCACAATAGATAGTGTCTGAGCTGATGAGACGCTGTGTGCGGCACGACTAGCGCGCTACCTACCCTGGCGTTGTATTGAAGCAAGATCTAATGACTGGTTGCAACTAGCTGTTTATAGGAAGTGTAATTCTACTTTCTCTTTTGAGGTTCGAGAGTAACACTTCATTGCTACAGATATGACTTCCAGGCTTGATGATTTTGAGGGGCTTGATGTGGAGTATATTCGCTATCTCGAAGATATTGTCCTTTCCCTGCGGCATCGTCTCCAAGGTCAAAGCCTTCAAAACAGACAAGTCCTGGGCGCCAATCGCTCAACGCCCGACAGGAATGTCTACAGCAGTGTTGTAAAGAGCAGTACACCACATAATCCAACATTGTCCGACACTGCGTATGCGCTAGGATCGGCATGCTCTGATCGATTGGCGACTGCGATAAAACGTCGCAAGCGAGGAGACTACGAGTTCGCTGGGTTCATACCGTACAGTCCTCGCAACGTGCAGAGAAGAGCAGTTCCAGCGCTTCGGTGGAGAGGTCCTGCCGAAGAGCTCATCCAAGAGACACCTCCGATGACCACATGGGTCTTAGAACTACGCGAGACAGGTCTATACGTAGCATTAGAGAACAACCGTGCCCTAGCTTATTTGTTGGATACCAATATCATCCCGGACCTGGGGGCCGACAACGAGCACAGCCAGGATGATACGCTTACTCATGTCCGTCAGTACGCGCAATCAGCGGCAACGCGAAGCATAAAGGCTTCTGTCGCGCTTAAATTTGCCAATTTTCAACAGTTCCTAGTACTTTCTGCTTGTGCAGTCTTACTCCATGAAGGCTTCGAGGAGAAGGCAGTGCTTGATGCGGCGAGACTATGCGTAGGGACAAACCATGATGGAGCATACTGTAGGAGGCTTGTGCTAAGTTCAAAATTTGTGAACCGGCTTATTGATAATTTGCATATACAAGGCTGGGGTTATCGTGCGAGTGAGTTGCTCATCCTCTGGAGGCGTCGGGTTTGGTAATGGAATCATCTGATGCCATAGCTTGAATGGCGGATTTGGCTTTGGCGAGGGCCCTGCTACCTAGAAGGACTTGATGTGTGCCGGTCGCTGCGAGCTGAGCGACGGCATAGTATCCGAGACCTGTGTTGGCACCTGTGATTAGGACGAGAGTTTTGTCTTGTGCCATGGCTATGGGTGCTAAATGTGATCTATTTGTTTCGGGGACTGTGATATGAGAAGTCTGGTGTGTAGCTTTGGAATCGAGGGCAGCAACTCGATCTTGCAGGTTTGAAGGTACATGTATATCGTGATCTTGGCTGTCGACGAGAATGCTGCTCTGGCGTTTGTAGTGTTAAACTCCGTTACGTCGACAATGTGATGAGACGTTGCTCATCAGACTGCGGGTCCTGCTGAGCGTCATTGCTACGCACTTGGGTTGCCTTTCGCGGCATGTCACGGATAATTCCGGTCTTAAGAACAGGCCCGGAGATAGCATTGCCTGCCTTGTGCGGGTGATGCATAGAAAGTGGCATGTGTCTCTGGAGGTGAGTCCGGTTATGAGAGGACTTTTGTGCTATCGATGCCGGTACTATGCTTGATACGTCTGATACTCATATATCTTGAGTTCTGTCGTGGTAGGTTGGTGACTCACATTCACCATTCAGCGATCTCCTCATGCTGCCAAAATTCCCCACTCTTGCCACCAATATCCTGCAACGCCAGCATCACAGGCGTCTGTGCACCCTGATCCGGTGTTTTCCTGCCTCTCCATTTCGTCATATCTGTATTGACATACCCAGGACAGCACGCATTGATTAGGATATTCTTCTTCCTCCATGGTTCTTCCAAAGCCAAAGCTTTCGTATATGCTGTCTCGCCTGCCTTGCTCACGCTGTACGCTACAGAAGGCCACCCTTGCTCTTTCTCGTTACCTGTGTCGACGGCTTTCTGGAACTGCTGCATCAGTGCCGTGACGGCTGGGACGCCTTTCGCTGCCGCATCGCGGAAAGCTTTGGTGATATCGTCGGTGTATTTGTTCAGTTTACCGCTCATGCTGGTGACGTTGACGAGGCGGCCGTTGTCTCGGATCAGTTCGAGCAGAGATTGGCATGCTTCGAGCGTGCCATAGTAGTTTGTCTGCAGGGTCTGCTTGACAACTTTCGCATCGAAGCCATCGAGTGCGATGCCGGCATTATTGATGAAGATATCAATACCATCTGGGTGCTCTTTCTGTAGATGGTCACGAAAGTCTTGCACGCTCTTGGTCTGATCAATGTCGACCGCATGATACTTGATCGTTGTATTTCCACCATCCTGACTCAAGACGCCGGCTTTCTTGAGCTGCGGGTCGTCGTTGAGCTTGCTGACCGCTTCCTGACCACGTTCGGGTGATCGAGCTGTGAGATATATGAGAAAAGGTCCGGACTTGAGAGGCGATGTCGGGTATTGTAGAGCGAGCTGGCGGACTGATCGTTGTTAGCAGCGAGCGCATGGTCGATGTTTCAATGCGCCTGCCTATGGCTAGGCCAATGCCCTTGTTTGCTCCTGTCACGGCGGCAATGCGCGATTGCACAGCCATTTTCTATGGTAAGATATATATATGCTAATCAACATTGTGAGATGCGCACATAGAGACAGTAATAAAATGCATTGAAACAACCATATATCGTCATCGATATATTGTGACGTGAGATAGAGTAGGCCATGACGTGCTGTAATAGAGTTAGCCTACCGCAGGCCTTGGCATGGGAGACACGGACAAAGGTGACCTTCGACACTTCTATCATCGTGGCTTAGCAAAGGTACTTTCAGGCAATCCTGCACACACAATAGACACGCTGGACGCTATGGCTGACCGGTCATGTTTGATGAGTCACCGAGATGTACAACAGACTCGACATGACAGCAAATAATATGCATCACGCTGCCCGGCACGCGTGTACGCCACCCACCATACACTCCATGTCTTTGCATGTGCCAGCCAAGAATAGAAGGGTCCAGATAATTAAGCGCCCGCTCAGCTGTACGCTACAATCTCGCCTGGTCTGCATCACTATCATGCATGTTATCGGCTGCAATTGGCATGGCTCAGCCACAACAGCATGAGCGGCTGTGCCTGCCCTCGACTTAAATGTCATGCCTGTTGTCGCCACCTTGAAGCAGATCGATGGTCCGCCGTAGATGATGATGGATCCATTGTCCATTATAGCGAGCACATTGACTCTTCTTGGAGCCGCTTCTGCATCGGGTAACGCCATCAGGAAATTGTTTTCTCTCGGGAGGGCACCCGCGCAGCTTGATGCACTCTTCAACGAGGTCGAATCTCTAAGAAGCTTATTGCTTATTACAAATGTCAGCCTCACGCGGCTCCGTGCCACTGCAGATTATGATGACTACTGTCAGCATATTCAAGACCTCCTGTTGCAAGTGCGAGCAAGCGTCAACGACTTTCATGAGCTGCTCGATTCCAGACTTGCATCGGGTCCCGACAGTGATGCTCATGGTCGGCGCAAGGTTGCCCGATTGGCATGGCTGTTGGCCGAAAGGGATATCGTGCGCGCAAAGCAAAAGATTCGAGATGCTCGTGGCAACCTATAAGCTGGTCTTACTGTGTTGAATCTTAGCCTTGGGTGAAGTAACGACCGTTCGATGCTTAAGTTGTGTACTGACGACCTCACAGGCACAGGACCAACGAGCTTGCTGTTCAATTCCAGACTTTGCAATTGTCATCACTCAGTCACGACTCAGGCCACCGCACACGATTTGCCGACAGATCCGGACCCGACTCTGTCTCGTCGGTCAGCAATGACACAGATTGCAGTACTGAATCTGTCGACCAATATCAACTAGGCTCCGCACCGTCACGCGCCTTATCAACGTCGGACGCTCTCTTCAGAGGCCGGGATGTCAACGCTAAACTCACTCTGACCACAACGGCGTCCTCGTTGCAATGTTCCGTGCTGTGCCGCTGCCAACGCCACGCCAAGGTCCGTATCGAGACTCCGGAATACATGAAGCGATTACTAGGCCAGCTCATGTTTCAATACGTTTCAACGCTCAGGGCACAATCTTGTGATCTCCCAAGCTGCCGCAAAAGCCCTCGAAAATCGAGAATGGCGTATCAATTTCCTCTCTGGTTCGCGCGAAAGGTATTACTCTTCGAATAATATACTCAAAGCGGTATTAACGGCATCGGAGCCTCCTGGTGGATGAACATGGAAATTATTTATAGCGGCGACAATCCCTGGCGAGCCATTAAAAACGGCAATTTGGACATGATACGCGACATGATCATGCGAAAAGAGATCACACCCAAGTCGGTGTTTTCCCACAAAGACCCGAGCCTACTTGTGGTATGTATCTCTCATTTATTAGCATCCTGCTCCCTATAGTGACCGTTGTGCTGTGCGAAAAATGCTCTAACGCCGTAGTACTGACCATACAGCAGAAAGCCGCTGATAATCATCGGGACGACATAATGGTCCTTCTACGCCAAGAAGGCTTTCCTTCGATCACGAAAAGTCGAACGGATCCTAATGAGTGCTGCATTCTCTTGAGCGTCTACCAAACGCTTCAAGTCGATCCCGATGATATCGCAGAGCACTGGAACTTCACTCAGCTTCATTACGACATTGCTTTCGGCCAGAACGGAGGCCTATCTGCTGTGAAGCAGCTACGTAGTCAAGCATCAGAGATATATGAAAGGGATGCCAGTGGCATGACTCTGCTGCACCTGGCAGCGGATGTTGTCACCTGGAGACTACCTGCCATTTGATTGCGCTCGAAGCCGATGTCAACGTCCTGGACTCCGATGGCTGGACGCCATTGAGGAAAGCCGTTTCAAGAAATGAGATCGCGACTGCACTAGCTCTGTTAGAGGGCGGTGCTGATCCGTGCTTAAGCCGGGTCTCTGTACTACGTAGCGTGCGATCCGCACAAATGGCACAGCTTCTCTTGGAGTACGGAGTCGAAGTCGATACATATCACCGCGAATGGACACCGCTTATGTATAAGGCGTTCTGGCCAATCAAATATTCTGACGAGGGACTCGCAAGGACAAGCCAACTACTATCGCTACTGTTGAGCCGAGGCGCTGATGCCAATAACAAAGATTATTCTGGGCGGAATGCTATGTACTTGGCAATCGAAGCCGATAACGCACAGGCTGTGAACACTCTCTGCAAGTTTGTAGATCCATTCCAAGTATGTCGCCCGAGCTGCAGACCGCTTATTCCATATCCTGATATTCGCACAGGCTGCAGTGGTGCAGCCGTGTGGTGATACTTATCTTCATGCAGCTGCTGAATGTGCCGGCTTTGATACAATGCGAGCGTTAGCGGAATGCGATCTGTGTGGCGTTGATCCCCTAGCGAAGGCCGATGATTATACTGCCAACGAGTGCTTCTACTCTTCGCGCAAATACAGGTATATGGGTCCCGAATTATGTCTCGGATGTGAGCAAGAGGCGTGGTCAGCATTGATGAAGAGCGCTTTCAAACAGAGACGTATCGGCAGGCCTTTGTGCTGGAGTGAGTTTCCACGAAGAGCCAGACTCCACTCCTGCATCCTCATGGCAGCACAACAGTCGGTCGACGATACTGTCAGTATTGTCAAGGAAATGCTCGGAGACCGATCGATGCTGGACCTTGAAGAACTCTCGGACTATGGTGAGAACGCGTTGCATTGGGCTATTCGCCTGGACAATGCAACAGCTGTGAAAGTCTTGCGGCGCTATGTACGAGGCTCATTGGTACGTATAGACATCCCACCGCTGTAATTGCTTCGCTGTGAAGCTGACACTCTGCTCCGATAGACTCAAGTCAAATACGATGGAATTACGTATCTCCACGTAGCTGCGATATTCGCAAGTGCCGACACTATGCAAGCTCTGGCGGAATATGACCTTGCTGGGATAAGTCCACTGGCGATAGACTGCGATGGAGATACCTCCGAGTACTGCTTCTATTTCCGCCGTGTACAGAGACGATACAAGGAAGACAGTCGTTGCCTTGGTTGCGAGAAGGATGCCTGGGAGGCGCTGATGAACAAAGCTTGTGTGCAGAATGAGATTTTTCGACACGCGGCATTAAGATCCTACAACGATACAGCACGGCCGATGATGAATCACTCTTGTGGCAAGACCTTCTGGACGAGGATAGTGGATGTCGCGGAGGAAACAGATGGCAATATCTCGGTGGAAATGGATAAGGATGTTTCCGAGCAAACGAATAAAGATGTCTCAGAGCAAACTGGTGACACTGTCGCAGAAGAGACGGATCAAGAAGCGTTCGAGGACGCAGTGGAGTTTCCTAGAGTATCATAACACAGAGCTCCGAGCGCACTGCGAATGTGATCAAAGATCGATCCTTTGTAACAGTACACATCAAAGCTTCGCCTGCTCCTTCTCCTTCTGCGGCGGCGCCATATCTAACCACGAAAAATCCATTGGCAAATCTGCCTGCGGGTCAATGATAACATTAACCACGACTGGCACCCTCGCTTTAAACCCCACTTCCGTCGCCTCCCTCAGCTCCTCCGGCGTCCTTGCACAGATCCCAATCCCACCCACCATCTCCGCAATCTTCTCATACTTAGTCTGATACCCCAGACTCCACGCCGTCAATCCTTTACCCTGCTGGGTCGTCCCCTCAACAGTATGCCTCCTCCTCTCCTGCCACTCAGCATCAGAGTTCGTATCTCCGCGGTAAAGGCCAGAATTATTCATAACGAAAATGAGCACGTCCATTTGGAAACGGGACATAGTTTCGACTTCCATGCCGGAGAAGCCGAAAGCGCTGTCACCTTCGATCGCCACGATTTTCTTCCTCCCTTCCGCGCCTGCGTGGCCCTCGCCTGTCAAGTTGTAGGCCGTGTGTGCGGCGATGCAGTAGCCGAGGCCCACGCCCATAGTGGCGTAAGTCCCTGCGTCTAGACGGATCCGGGGGTGCTCCATGGTGAATATGGAGCGGGAGATGTCCATTGCGTTGGCGCCTTCGGAGACGTAGACGATGTTGCCGTCTTTGGGGTTGGAGAGACTGTTCAGAGTGCTCTTGATGATGTTGAAGGCCTTCTCGAAGGGTATGGGGAGTTTGTCGGTCTGGGTTTTCTTCAACGCTTTGGCTTCGTTGCGGTCTTTGGCAGCGGAAAGGGAATTATAAAAGGGTGTGCTTTGGCCGGACCATCTCCAGGATCCGAGGGCGGAGGTGATTTGTTCTACGCAAAGGGCCACATCGCCGACTAGTGATAGAGTAGGGTGGCCGCCATTCTTACCCAGCTCGTCGGCTGTGATGTCAATTTGTATGATATTAGCATGAGGTGACCATTTGGGAGGGAGGCCAAACGAGAGGATCCAATTGAGCTTTGCACCAAGAACAAGAATCACATCTGACTCCTTCAGCGCCGTCGATCGCGCAGCAGAAAAGTTCGAAAGATGCGAATCCGGCACCACCCCTTTGCCCATTGGCGTGGGCACGAACGGCATTCCGGTCCTATTGACAAGCTCAATGATCTCCTTCTCAGCATGTGCATATGCAGCACCTTTCCCGATAACCACAAGCGGGGCCTTCGCCGCCCTGATAGCATCCGCCACATCCTGTATCTTCCTAGACGGCGCCACCGACAGTGGCGCCTCCGTAAGACGAGGCAGCTGATTCCTAGGCACATCAAATGTCCCCAAAATCAAATTCGCCGGCAGATCTACGAACGCAGGACCAGGTCGTCCAAACCACGCCGAGCGGTACGCATCTTTGATGAATTTCGGTACAAGGTCCGGACTAGGTGGTCTTCCCGCAAACTTTGCAATTGGCTTGATCAAAGGCAACGCATCGACCTCCTGGAACGCATCTTTCCCAGCATTATGAGTCTCGCTCGATCCACTCAGAACCAGCAACGGCCATGAATTCGCCGTGGCATGTGGGATCTACAATAACATGCATCAGCATTTCCTGCCTAATGTTCGCCAAGAAAGTCTTTCCGTCGATACAAGTGAATCTCCCACTCACCCCAGCCATAATATGAAACATCCCCGGCCCACCAACCGAAATACAAACGCCCGGCTTGCCTGTCAAATACCCATACGCCGAAGCTGCATACACCGCGGCCTGCTCATTTCGGAAGCTGATGAATCGAATCCCCAAGTACAGACCCTCTTGTCCAATATCCGTGACTGGCAGACCCGGGAGTCCAAAAATGACCCTCACGCCCAAATCGTGGAGGGCCTGCGCAATGATCTTGGCACCATATGTTCCCGGCATGGTTGAGCGAGAGCTCCAGGACAGTGCTGGTATGGAGGTGGATGTCGATTTAGGACCTTAGCATTGACATTCGATGTGAGGTCCTGCTCAGATTCGGAGTGGTAGTACGACTAGAGCACATGGCAGCCGTACTAGCTTAGGTGAGATCGACGGCTGCGGGGACTGGCTTCCGAGGTCATGCAGGGTATTGTGGAGGGCAAGGGTTCGTTCCGATGCGCCGAATATGGAAACTGCTGAAGGTCTACCAGACCATGGTAGATACGAGAGACAGGAGACGTATAGAATGGTTATTGGCCGATGCATTGTCCCGTGAAGCGAAATGGCTGCCGATCTTATAGGCCGACTGCCGACAAAGGGCAAATATGACACTACCACTCGCGCATACTTCGCATTGCAGTTCCCACAGGCAAGAATCCTACAACGATATCGCCAGCAACACCGCTTCGCCCAGAGCTGAACATCGGACATGTCACAAACTCCCCCGACCACGTCTCCAACTCACACCAACTTCTCAGCCATCTTTCTCAAATCAGGCTTGCTAATCTTCCCACTCGCCGTCTTCGGCCACTCATCAGGCGCCTTGCCATCCCTCAACCACACAAAATACCTCGGCGCCTTGAACCGTGCCAACTTCTCTCGCACAAACGCCCTGATCTCGTCATCCGAAGGCCTCGAATCCCACCGACCCTCCCTACACTCCAAAAAGGCCAGCAACTCCTCCCCATACTTCTCGTCAGGAACGCCCACAATTGAGACTTGCGCGATACCCTCATGCTCGACGATTCGGTCCTCGATTTCCATGGGAGCGATGTTCTCGCCACCGCGGATGATGAGGTCTTTGATGCGGCCGGAGATGACGAAGTAGCCTTCTGGGTCGAGGTAGCCTTCGTCGCCCGTGTGCATCCATTTTCGAAGTTGTGTGCCGGCAGGTCCGATGCCGCCTACGCCACCAGGTAGCAGGTCTTCTTCGTGACATCGCAGCGCCTCAGCGGTTTTCTCTTTGTTGTTGATGTACTCTGCCATTTGACTACAATACGTCAGCACGACAATATATTTTTTGTGGAATGGAATGAATGCTTACCCATAACCGCTCGCGACAATCTCGCCCTTCTCGCCCCATGGAACGACTTTTCCGGTGTTGGGCTGTACGATCTTGGCAACGAAGTGTGGAAATAACCTGCCAGCAGTCTTGATACGTTTCTCGTACGGGTCTGTCTCGTGCATCATGGTGACGAACGAGCTCAGCTCTGTCATACCCCAACAAGTGTAGAGTCGTGGTACAGGAAAAGTCGTAACAATTCGTCTTAGAAGCTCCGGCGGCATGGCAGCCCCAGCAATTATCCCAAACTTGATCGTCGACCTGTCAATCGAGGGGAACTCTTTCTGCTCCATCTCGTTGACGAACATGGTGGGAACCCCGTATATACCAGAGCATTTGTATTCCTCGATGCATTCGAGGGTCTTCTTGGCGTTGAAGATTTCGTTGGGAAGAATCAGTGAAGCGCCTGCGACAGTAGCTGTGCTGATGCCAACGATCATTCCAAAAGAGTGGAAAAGAGGCGTTGGTTGGCATATACGATCCTGATCCGTAATCCGCACTTGCTGCCAGATATACCGACCACAGTTCATGATATTATAGTGAGATAATGAGACGGATTTTGGCAATCCAGTGCTGCCAGAAGTAAACTGCACATTGACCATGTCGTGTGGAGATATTGATATCTTAGGTAGCGCAGAGACATCCGCATCAAATTTCGTGCAATACTCTTCGTATTTGGCGGACCTGTCCAGCTCGGCGGAAAGGTGGTACTTCTGATCGATGTCTTCCATAATAAGGAATCGTTCTATGGATGACACCTGTTCCGCCATCTTTGGCAGCACTTTTGTGTTATCATACCAAGCAAAACCTGGCGAGGCAACCATCATCTTGGGCTCTGTGATCACGATCAGTCCTGCGGGTCTACGTTGGCCAGCATCGCACTACCTACTAACGATCTTCAACAGTGCCAAGAACTCCGACTCTGCATAGGCATAATTGAGAAGAACCAGAGCAGCACCTAGGTATGTGCATGCGAAGAACGTCTCAAAGTACTCAACCCTGCTTCCAAGTGAGATTGCCACAAGATCCCCTTTGCCAATCCCGTCTTGAGACATCGCACGTGCCAGCCTAATGCTTCGCTCTCGAAGCTGCTTGAAAGACAATGTCAGACCTTTTTGTGGATGCGATATGACTGCTGGTCGGTCGCCTCTGGTTTCCGCATTGTGGTCCAGTAGCTCGCTGAACGTCATTGTCAATGGTATCGGTGTGGCTGGACCATATATAATCGAAGGCGGTCGCTCGTCTTGCGCATGTTGTCCAACTTCTGTGCTCGCGGCCATCTTCACGGTGGTCCTGGTGGCACTTTCGAAGTAATATCAAGCAGATCTTCAGTGATCGCCAGTCTAATTGTTTCTGCGGCGTTCGATGAAGCTCAAGGGAACTGCATTGGATCGATTTCTTAGATTGATACTAGCTGCTGGAAGAGATCGTTAAGGCTACCACGAAATCGTTGACATCTTTTTCGTTGCTTGTCACTCCTGTTGTGCGCACATAAGAAAAGCAGCAACGAACTTTGCCACTGCACGCTGCTGGATGATTGTTGATCGTGGTCGGCTAATGTGGGATGAGCACCCGACAGGAACCTTGACGAGAGTGGAGAACGTCAGAGGCTGGGGTCGGATGCAAGCCAGGGAGGGGGATCAACACAAACAAGAAAGCATACCACATCGCGCTCCGCATCGAAGCGGTGGTGATCCTTGGCAACTTTATTGTTGAGCATTCGTAGCCTGCATACATTGTACGATTTCTTCCCTATCGCGGTGCCTTTCCACGTTCTTGGAGTCATGCGTGTTTCGAAAGCTCACATCGCTGGCGTTGGCCTGACTGAATGCACCCAAGCATCTCTGGACGATTCAGCCATATCTGCTGGAACGAAAGCATTGCTGGACGCTGGGATCACATACACTGATGTCGACACGAGTATAGCCTGTTTTCTCGATGATGAAAGGATATCGCAATCATGTTTTGCGCAGCTCGGAATGCATGGAGCTGCAGTGTCTGAGATAGACAATCGCTCTGGACTTTTCGCCGCCATTCAAGGCGTAAAGTCGGGTCAGTCAGGTTGTACACTGGTGATTGGTCTTGATAAAGTCAGTTCGATACGCCAGCACTCAAACTCGATGGCTGACAACAGAAGATGTTTAGCACCGGGGCGCTTTCGTTGAGGGTCAGTATCACCGATACTGTACTTTACGCAAAGGAAGATGTATTGTTGACATCTTTCAGAGTTGCGCAGTTGCGACAGTGCTCGTTTCAGATTTGTTTCTGACATCGCATGCCTACCTCAAAGACTCCGCGGTCTGTGTCCTCGGCTCTTCATTGGCGACCGGTGTATATTCACGATCAAAGGGTGTTCTCAATCATCCTTGTACGATCAAGAAAGCCGTGAAAGCAGCTCTCCGACATGCTGAGCTCGCCCCTAACGATATTCATGCTCTTTACGTCCGGAACAGCTCGGACGGTGATGGTCGCCTATTGCTTGGAGCCGAATTCGACTTTACGCCTCATGAGGATATGCAGCCTGCATCCGGCACGACGGGCTTCCGGGGAGTAGTAGGTATTGGTAAGATTACTGCATGCTCAGTTTCGTGATGACCCTGTGCTGATGGCCTCGTCAGTATGGCAGCTTCGAGGCTGGACGGGAGATCCGCCTGCCAGGATTCTGAACTCATTGCAGGCTGTGCTTAACGCAGATGGTTCCATGAGCGTCCTCGTCCTTTGCCGTTCCGATGACAGGCCAGCACGAGCTGCGACTGAAGCGGTGAATTTGAGGGATGGTAGGGAAAGGTTGGGCTACAATCCGAGCACTGGATCGCAAGACATATCGCAAGAAGACCTTGAGGCAGTAAGGGCACGAGAAGAGTTTACGCAGGACAACGTGAGACAGTTGCAGCTTCGGATCAAGGGCGGAGATCGGGCGGCGCTGGCGAGGCTGTGATGTGTTGATATCATGAAAATGCAACTTTGTATTACAGTGTACATTACTTTTGCTCCTAGAGCGCGATCGAAAGACGCGTCCAAGCTTCGGTCTTGGCGTGGAGCGTGTCTAGTCTTCATCTGACTTCTCATGTGCTTCTGTACATCATCCTCTACCTCGTCTCAACATTCGCGACAACGATATCGATCTCGCAACGCGTGAAGCCATTTTCCCAACACATGGTCATGTCATCTGCCCTCCCCAGCCCGCAGTTCAACATGATGCGGCCAAATGGTCACGTGTCCAAGCGCCCTTCTGCGAACCACTTCTCCCACCTATGCAAAGCCATGCTTGCGTCCATATCTTACTTCCCATTAACCCGAAATCCCGTGGTCACCACCTGCGTAATGGCAGCTGTTCAAACTTACTGCAGCTACAGTATGCCCTGTGGGATTGATGATCAAATGCCCCACTGAGCACACGCTAGACACGTTGAGCAACCCGGAACGATAGCCGAAGACCTCAATACAGCTTTCACCTCAGTCAGTCGCAACCTGGAAGGCCTCAATATGATCTGGAGCGGCATTGCTTCTACCATCCCCGCACACAGCTCCAGCTCGAGATCGCTGTATGGAATTGAGCGCTGTAGGGTGTACTTATATGTAGGTACGAAAGGGTCTTGTTCAGTCGCAGAAGTGTTGCATTGTATCATCTCAACTGTTCTATTTCCTTTCATTCGCAACAATAATTATGGCCGATACTTACGACTACATCATCTGCGGGTTAGTGAACAATGTCGCAGTCATGAGCACACCAGGACACTGACCTACACAGCGGCGGAACATGCGGTCCCGTCATCGCCAGGCGCGTGTCTGAAGACCGAAGCCTGAGGATTCTGCTCCTTGAATCCGGATCGCACAGCAAGGATATGGATAATGTCCACATGCCCGGCGCGTAAGTCGTTATAGCGATTCTATACAGCTATACGTCTAACGGCATTCCAGATGGACAAAAAATCACTATGGCCCTACCGATTGGAACATCGAAACACCGGAACAACCAGGTCTCCTGGGGAGGAAGTGCAAGCTGCCGCGAGGCAGGTTCTTGGGCGGCAGCAGTGGCTCCAACGGAACTATTTGCGTGCGTGGAGTGAACGACGATTACGATGACTGGGGCTTTCCGGAATGGAGCGGCGACGAGATGTTCAGAGCCATGAGAAAGGTGCAGCTCAACTCCATGACACTGTCTGTATACTGTCGATGAATGCTGACAGACTCTCATATAGGCAGAGACATTCCACCCCAAGAAGTGGTTTCCACACGACGAGCAAGCACACGGCTACGACGGACCCCTCCATATCGAGCCAGCACCACCACCTTTCAAGCTTGGCGAGAGAATGTTCGAGTCTTTCCAGTCCAAGGGAATGCCTTATGATCCCGACATGTTCAGCCACGGCAGGACTGTCCAGGGTTGTGGCCATGCCATGAGAACAACATATCAGGGGTACCGTGCCACCGCCGCAGACTATGTCACAAAGGATCAAGAACGACCGAATGTCGAGATCAAGTGCGATGTCACTGTCGACAAGGTCATTCTCGAGAAGGGAGCTGATGGTCTGCTCGAAGCAAAGGGCGTGGAGATCGTAGACAATCAAGGCAACAGAATGCAGGTTCTAGCGAGCAGGGAGGTCGTCATCACCGCCGGCACCTACTGCAGTCCCGCCATCTTAATGCGATCCGGCATCGGTCCAAAAGCTGACCTTGATGCCGTCGACATTCCCGTCCAACTCGACCTTCCAGGTGTCGGCGAGAACCTACAAGATCATCAGCTCATCTGGATGTACTACGACCTGGGCGACAATGCGGATCTGACAGACGACGCTCGCATGAACCACGATCCCAACGCCTACGAGACAGCGCACAAGGAATGGAAAGAGAGCAAGAGCGGCTTCATGGCAGTATTTCCCTTCGGCGCCTTTGGCTTCGCCCGCCTCTCCGAACGTCTCGACAAAGAAGACAGCCCTGCAGGCGAAGAATGGCGCAGCTTCCCCCGCGAAGAGGGCCGCGACCCAATGGGCCTGACGAAGAACCAGCCCAACCTCGAGTTCTTCAACACAGTCGGCTACGGCGGACCACCAGAATTTACCGACTTCCCGAAAGAAGGCCAATACGCTTTCGGGATGTGCTGCTTCCTCTGTGGCCTCAAAGGTCGCGGGAAAGTCACAATCAAAACTAAAGACCCTTTCACCCCTCCCCACGTCGATCCCCGCTACCTCGAAGACCGTCGCGACCTTCTCATGATGACGGAAGGTGCCCGCTTCGCCAACGAAATCGTCATGCAAGGCGCCGGCACAAAAGATGTGGTCAAAGGCGCCTGGCCACGTGGCGCAACGCACCATCTCAACAAGACCAACGAAGACTGGCAACCTTTCGTACAGAAATATTGCTCAACATCGTATCATCCAGGAGGGACGGCGAAGCTGGGGAAGAAGGATGACAAGATGGCCGTCGTGGATCAGCATTTAATTGTTTATGGGACGAAGAATTTGAGGGTAGCGGATTGCAGTATCATGCCCTTGTTGCATAGTGGGCATACGCAGATGCCGGCGTATGGGATTGCGGAGAAGGCCGCGGAGTATATTTTGCAGGCTGCGGGGAGTGAGGGTGGTGCGATGGGACAGAAGTTACAGGCGGTGGATTCGAAGATGCAGTAGGAGGTCAGGCTGGGAATCTCTTGGTGCTTGGGGTCGACTGAGAATAGTATATAACAGGAATAGTTTCATGAGTGTGCAGAGTTCAACGACCACAAACGATAACCTAAATAGTACGCTCTGAGTTGATGACGACACAAGCTTGGCTTCGGGCTACAACCTTACACGCATTCTAAGATGACTCTGGCAAACGAGACACCTCGATCGCTATCTTCGAACATCGAATCTCATGGGAGCAGCTGGGATGAGCGATGTCGTCTCTGAACAACTTACAGTCCTACACAGACCAGTGGCCTCCGCCATTCAGACAAGGTGCTCATGCATGCTGGCCGGGCTTTGCTTAAGCGGCCTTCTTGGAGGTTTCACACGTTGATGCTCAACTTACAACGATCGCGACCAGATATGCTGATGGCCCGGACGGCCATGACTATCTCTTCATGCATCACAAGTGTGCTACGCTAGGTATCGATGCTCGACCCCCTGCGGGGCCTGAATGCATCATATCTGATCGAGTATAGATACGAGACTTGGTAAACATACAGAGGACGATACGGGCTTTGGAGTACGAGGCTCTATCAGTCGACAAAGCGTGCCTTGACATCCGTCCACTTCGAAGTAGAACGTCTGAAATACAGTTCCATCAAGTTAAAGGGGAGAAGCTCCACGAATTGGTTCTGTAACGCTTAGACGCGCAGTCCACTGGTTGCCCTCCCGTTGGAGATCATGATAGAGTCAGCACTTGATACCCATTATCTCAGACAAGTTATTTCAAGTGACTTGGGTAGCGTACGAAGAACGCATTTTGACAGATCCGAAGGCCAAAGATCCCATGGGCTATAGAGCCAGATCAAAATGAAACGACGAGGGGCGGAAGGACGACAAAAATTCTAGGCCAGATAGAGGGAGCGCCTCGCTGCAAGGAGTAAGGCGCAGAAATGCAGTTGTTCTGTTTGCCCTGGACTCTGGCTGAGCATAGCAAACGCCCTAGGCAGGACTATGTAGTCACGCTGACTTTTACGAAGAGGCTGTGTAGTTCGTGGGAATGCAACGGCTCCTTCTAGGGCTTTGCTCGATATACGCTCTAAGGCTTTTTTTACACGACCGCGAGTGTCCACTTCACACTACACGCGTGAAGCTACCTGACGCTATCACATGCACTAGCAGTCCATTCACCTGAGCGCAAGTCGCGGAGCATTCACCTGAATCTTGGCTTTGTCGCTTCGGACCCAGTCGCCAGCTTTTCCAACACCACACCGAGAGCACTATACGCATCGATATTGTCTTTATCACTCTTTGTCTCACTGCTCAACACAATACCACATTGTTCATAATCCATACCAGACGCAGAAATGTACCGGCACGAATGCGCAATCTGCTTCCGCGACTTTTTCTCCCTCACGCCGTTCCCTTTTCGGGCACCAGATGGTCATCCGCTGTGCGACACATGCGTCCTGTTCCACATCGGACCACGCTTCTCAGAAGCTTTCGACTGCGAAAGTCTATATCCTCCCCGTATCGGCGCTTGGAAATTCGAGCTTAGAGGTTTCGAAAGTCTGTTCGACAAGCAATGGGTCAGGCTTTATCGGGCTCTCGAGATTGAGCGTGCGGTTCCAGTGCCGAAGCGACGTTACTGTAAGAGCCTTGTGCTCGAGCGTAGCGACTGGGAGGTTGCTAATCTGGTCTGTCATAGGCATGCACAAGATGAAGAACGGCTCCTTCTGCAACACCCAACTGTGGCCGCCCCGTCCAGCCGGGCCATACCGAGATGGCTGCAATTTCATGTGCCGCCGTTGCTTCCACGAGTCTTGTGGCGTCTGCGAGCAACCTATACCACCACCCGAGCACCCTTCGAAGCACCAATGTCCTATCGCACCAGCGGCAGATCTGGGTCCTATCAAGCATCACCTCTTCAATGCGAAGACTGCACGACGCGGCGAGGGGTATCAGATCTGCCCGATTCCTAAGTCAGTACTAGTGCATGTGTCGACTCGAAGTCCGATAGAGCTAACGTTGCCGTGATAGCTGCAAGACCCTGGTAGAGAAAATCTCGGGCTGTAACCATATCATTTGCCCACCGTGCGGCACGCATTTCTGTTATTATTGCGGCACCAAGTATAAGCACTCAGCCATCGCTGGGCAGAAGCCCGACTGTGAGTGCGGAGTGAGCGATCGCAACGGGTAGAGGAGGACTGATTCGGAGATGAGGACGTGCAAAGTTGTTGCTCGCACGAAGGATGTCGTAACGAAGCTGTCAGTGGGGTCGGGCGTCTTTTTAGCGCGATGGCGACGTGTAAGAGCAGGCGGCGAGAGCTCACGTATCGTAAAGAGACAATCTTTGCAAGAGGGATGACAACGATGGGGGCTGAGAGAGTGTGTTAGATATCATCAGTGAGTTTCGAGAAGACGTCAAGCACCTATATCTCCGCATCCCTGTGGGAACCCAAGTGACAGCTTGCCCTAGGGCTATGCAAGACATGCATGGCGCCAGGAAATCTATGGCTACCGATACTCGGCGGTCACATGTTGAACCCTGCTTCTCTCTCCCTTCCGCCTTATGTAGATACCGTGTGCCTCGACGTCTTGCTCACACTTCCTCACGCTGGCTGCTAGGTCTTGGCAAGCCAGGGAGATCCGCTCCATAGCAGCCAAAGTCGTCCACATCGCGATCCTCTCCGTACAATTGCTCATGCCGGAGAGCAGATCTCTTCGCTGCGCCAGGAGTACGTGAAATACCGTAATATGGTTGCTGGGGCCAATGACGCAGCGCCGAAAAGGCGATTGTCACATTTGCAAAGTTCTTCTGGTTGACAGGGCTTTCGATTGTGGCATGCTTGCCGGATACTGGCATTGTCAAGCGGAGTTATTGTACAGCACCAGTCTTCTCGAGAATAAGTGTCGGATCCAGCGTGATCCGCTTGTCGTTATCGTTACCAGCGCTTGCCGTACTGGAAGCCTGCGTGTTTCCCACAGCCTGTGATAACCATGTACAAACAGGCATGGTAGAGTTGCTCATTGGACGTAATGGATTTGGGAAGGGTCAAAAGATCTGGATTACAGACTGTGAGCTTTCGCAGTAAGCTTGCTTTCTTTAGACCGATCGTGTGGAGGATGTAGTCGAGCGCTGTCCAGCCGCTGCAATTGGAGAAGCGAAACTCATTCGCACAGTAGAAGATGATCGTAGCCTTATCACTGATCTTCTTGTTGAGTTGCATAAGAACTGTGGCAGCACTCAGCCTGTATCTTGTATGACCTCACTAGGAGCCTGACGCCTTCTGAAGCTTTTCGTACTGGTCTTGAGTCGGTCTGCCATACTGCTGAAACTCGAAGGGCTTAGGGCAGAACTCAAGTCCATCTTCATACATCAGGACCTCTTCATATACCTTGTTCTTAAGCTCTACTGGCAGCGTGGAGAAGAAGTCGCCGGTCTTTACTGTTCTCGGTTGCTATAAGGGAGTCAGTATGTATTGCTAGACAGCATAGCTTGCAGCCTACATCAGCCTTCTGCTGCTGTTCTGCTCGCTGAGTCGGATGCTCGTAGTAATCGCAGCTGCAGGAGCGGCGCGTCTCGCCATGTCTCAATGTACGTCGATAACGCTGGCTCTCCTTCCGCAGCAAGTCGTGCGAGTCCGGTGGCATCTTTGGTACGTGATGCGGGCGGGTATGGAGACTATAGGGCGTCTTCGAGTCACGGCGGACTCGGAAGGCCAGCTTTGTCTCAGATGCCGCCATCGGCCTGCTGGACTTCGGACGCTTAAGTGAATACACGTTTGTGGGAGTGGCTGCTCAGCTCAATCGAGGTGTGCAAAGCAGTATATCTACTCACGTTTCGTTGATGCCGAAGTAACACCTTTCGCTGCCCGCTATTGCTGCGCCTATGTGCCATATGGTCAAGTATACTAGCATGCCCACGAATGGGATTAGCACAGACCATCCACTAACCACTTTGTTCAAGCATGCTCACTTTTAAGACGCGAACATATCAGCTATAGTCTCTCATGATCGGAAATATGACAGCTTCTGGCTACGATAAACTCAAGTAGCCACTGTGCAGTCAGGTTCTGTAGAGGCAGCGTATCTGTCTTCCATAATCCAGGATCTATTCTCGGACAACTATGGGTTAGTGTCGGTGGCCGCTTTCGACTGATGGCTCTATTATATTAAAGAGACGAGAGGCCGACGAGTCGACAAAGTATTCAGCATTTTCAGTGTCTCTACTATGTGACTGCGGATGCATTGTTCGCGCTAAGGAGTCAGTTTCTGGCTACCTACAATCCAAGCAGCATCCATTCTCAAAATGCTCCGGAATTATGGACGAACGGCATTCATAATCCTCAGGAGCGCTTCGATACAAGTCGAGCATGAATGACCGTCCATAGCCGTATGATATGGACATCGTGTGGGCTCAAAGCAAGATGGTCGTTGTGGTGATGTATATGCTTCCGTTTCCTTGCCAACGGCTCAAAGGCTCAGAACTTGCATCTTTCTTCCATCGGGCCATCAGAAGCGACAGTGACTGCGAGCGAACATGAAGCGAAGGTGGTCATCAAGAGATGACATCGACTGGGAGAAGAGAAAATGCCGTTATCGGCGCTCGGCAGCACATTCTTCCGAAGTGCACATGATGTGGTTATCTCTGTCTTGGGAGGGCCTGCGCTTCGATGACCACATCTCACTTTCCTCTACCACCAAAGTCAATACCGCATCCAACCAGATACCAAAATGTGCAAATACTGTTTCCTCGGCAAGGAGTGCATCGATGCTTTGATCAGGCGCACTGCTCCCAAGATACAATCACGATCCTTGTAAGGAGGCGCGCTTCTGCTCAACCGTTCATGCTGACATGATCACCTCAAGCGCGCAAACAATCTCCGGCACTCGTGCACCGAGCCAGCGATTTATCTCGAGAACAGCAAGCAAAGATGCAGTCCAGTCCCTGCGTCGATCACAATGAAGGACGAAACGACCTCCAGAGGTACCCTTAGCCGGTGCCTGGACAGCATGACCACAAATATCAGCAGAAGAGGGGGCAAGAGATGGTCATGTGCACAGCAGTTGTGATGCAGGCAAACAAAGCCTTCCACTAGGCTGTAGGAGTATGATGCACAACACATCATGGTCAAGAAGGTCAACATATATGCGCTGAGGAAGCATGATGTACGCTACATCATGAATAACCAACAAATCCAACGTCCATGCGCTACGAGCGTGCCGTACTTCGTGAGGCACGCGTATGATGCTAAATAGTGCTGGCATAATGGCGGTCACGATCTTGCTCAAAAACTTCCTATCGCCGAGTTCTTGCTGGTACAAGCATTGAATCTGAATCTTCTCATACACTGTTCAACTTGTCTACCTAACGAGCAGCAAAGTATCCCTTTCCCAATCGTAGTCTGAGGACACCGACACTTTTTTTTACTTACAAGCAAGCAATCCTCTATCAAAGCACAACTGCCTACCGCGAAGTAATGCGGCGCAAAATGCTCGCCGTCAAGGCACTAACGATCGCTGCGCTATGCTGGCCAGCCACTGCTGCACCAACGAAAGATACAAGCAATACGGGCCTTCTGGGACGTGGCAACATACTCAGTCATGAGGAGACGTACGACAGTAAATGTCAAGTCAAGCAGCAAGGCGCCACGAAGCACTTCTCTATGCTCGTAACAGCACCACTGCAGCTCGGTCATTGTCCTGAGGCGAAGAAGTCTCTTTCGCGACATGGAGTCGACGTGTTCAAGTGGGAATGTGCGGAGATCGGTCCCAAACACGAACGGTTTCGACCTGTTCGCATCAACTTCGACGCTAGAGGCAAATCTGATGCTTCTACTGTGAACACAGTATTGACCGGGGTGTTCTTCAGCAGTCGTTTTCACTGTGCAGACCCACCTGCGATCAAGGTGACGGGGCCCGAGGATGATATTCAGAACGCCTCCAGGACTGCATCGGATCCTACAGCACACGCCAATATCGAGCGTGCCGCTGCTCCAGGAGTTCAGAAGACCAAAACAACGTGCGAAATGCGGTCCTACCATAATGAGAAAACTGACATGGATTACACGATAATCTCGCTCGGATTCGGTGAGCCTCAGACCGGCAAGACCTGCGATGCTGCCAAATTGTCGCTCATAGCAGAAGGCTGGGTAATCGCACAGTGGACAACAAGCCCTCTGCCGAAGCTGTTCAGCAAAGGCAAGATTACGAAGGTGATCATAGCTCGAGATGAAGTGGAAGAACACGAGATTTCTGCACTGAGCTCGGCTCTGGCAAAGGCATGGCCAAACGAGCAATTTGTATGTACTTATGCTCCCAAAGGCAGAACAGGTCCTGCTACAAGACCGAATCGGCCAAAGCAGGCCAAAACGGACGACCCGAAGCAGCCCAAAGTGAGCGAGCCGCACACAGCGAACGAAGCAAAGCAAGCCGGTGGGAACGACCTAAGCCAGTCCAAAGCGAATGTAGGAAAGCAACCCGGCGTAAACCAGCCACGGCCAGCGAATTTGCCTGCCAATAGACCCAAACATCTTTCGCCGGACTGGCGACCTTTGGAAGGAGCAGATCAGTGGAGTGCTCACCGAGGAATCTTCTCTGGGTCAAACTCGCCTAGGCCAAACTCCCCTAGGCCCAACTCACCAGAAGCCAGCCCGCAACATGTCACTGAACCGTTAGGTAATTCGCCGCAGGCCCGAGGTATGCCAGAAAGTGTGACTGATGGCGCACTTGCCAACATTGATGCCAAGGGAAACGTAGAGCATGCCGCCTTCCGGATAGGTACGCCCGTTCACTCTGGCCTGACTGATAGCCCATCAGCCAACACTGACGGCAACAGAAACAAAGGTCTCGCCACCACTCGCATAGGTACCACATTTGACCCTAAGCACAAAGCCCCTGATGCATCACAAGGCCACCTGCACTGTCACGGAAGATGAGGAAGACAAGGGAGCGACATATCTCGGCAAGACCGATGTCTCGATGAGCTCATAGGTGTTTGAAGTCACAGGAATTAATGTCAAGAAAGCCATAGTGAGTATTCTGAAGAAAGGGCCGAAGTATGATCAGAAGCAAATTGTATTCTGGCGTACTTCACGGGACAAGCAGAATGAGATTATCATTGTCTTGTTCCAGACTATGCAACCTTTTGAGCTAAAAATAAGTGGAGTTTTAATGGGCGTGTATCCGGACATTGTGCTTGATGTTGAATGTAACTTCATGAATAAGCGGGAAGGACATTGGTGGTTGAGACTGGAGATAAAGTACCGATAAGTGTACATTCGAAGCACAACACATGATAGCGACTGAGGTTTAGCGAGATAGCTTAGGGCCGTGGGATTAAGCCGTGATGGCTGGACTGGCATAGCACTCTTCGACGAGCTGTTCTGGCGAATTCCCAAATTAGTCGAAAGCATTGAGCAATTTGAATCAAACGATAAAGAAGATTAGCTGCATCGCGAGAGCTTCCAGCAGCGGACCAAAGCAGTGAGCTTGAGGATGTGACGGGCACTTCCCGATTACCTTACCAATGTCACAGACTTCGGGCACACGAAGGAGACTTTTGTGCATATTCAGCTGGGCAAGGACCTGGAGACTGTGAAGATGACTTATGTAGCGATGTGGTTGCATTGTTGCGCACGTGCTCAAATCATTGCCTGCGTTTGCGCTCGGCTTCTCTCCCGTTGAGTAGTGGAAGGCTGCGTCAAAGGCCTGGTCAGCGTCATGTCATATCGTGCTCTATCGCACTCTGTCTCCCCACCGTCGCCCCTTTTGAAAGTTTGACATATGTTTAGACCGATGACCTAGATGTGATGACTTTAAACACAGCCTGCTATTCAATGAGTCCTTAATTTGTTCAGTCTCATTCTCGGTTACTTCCACAAACGCGATTGTCGCGTAAGGTTTTACATGACGCAACAAGAAAGACTACATTCTTGTCTACAGTATACTGCCACGGTGCGCTGGCTCTGGCTCAGAGCATGGGCCAAGCGCTCGCTGTCCCGAGACGTGAGTAGCGATATCTCGTGCTCGTCGAAGGCACCAGGCCTGGCGAAAAAAACGAGGCAGTAGCTCGGCCGAGGTCGGTAGCCATGTCCGCTCGAGCTCCGAGGTTCCGACCGGTCGGCTGAATGCTCAGCTCTTCGAAGCGAATGCGAAGATAGAGCGCATGTTGCCTCAAGGCATCAGAATAACGGAGTATAGTGCCAAACGTAGCGATGGAGCCAACAGTATATAGATATGGGAAGACAGCACACCCTGGCCAAACGTCAAACACTCACAACCCTCCCTCATACCAAGAAGAAGACACTGGAAGCGACAGCAGTAGCATCATTACGTTGTCAGACTTCGACATCGACGCAGAGACAATCGCAAGTGACGACACACTAGAAGCCATGTCCATACATACAGAACTCCCAGCCTACAGCTCTCACAGCAACCCCATATCAGAGAAGGAACAAGAAGCATCAACCCCAACCCCCTGCAAAGCCCACGGCGTGTCGCAAACACCATTGATAGACAAGTATTTACAAACTCCGAACAATAGGGCCTGCCTTCTGTCCCTCAGCGAAGCCATTGCAGATCTCGCAGAAGATGGCAACTGCACAAAGTGTACAGCAGACGTACTAGTGCAGACCCTCGGAGCTGTCTCGCAGGAGCTGAAGGCTGCAACACGGAACGGGCGTCTCAGCAAGGAGGAGCAGAAATCTCTGAACAAAGAGATCAAGGCGTTGGGAAAGGGGATGAAGGCTGACTTCAAAGCCATGAAGCATGCGTACAAAGGCACGAAGTGATGTGTAGCAGTCGTCACTCATGTTGAGTTAACGAACTAACGTGGATCGGCTTAACATTAGGCTCTTCCACTATAGTGTAATGCCGGATGACTGATGACCTTGAGGCGCAAGGTGTAATAAGATGCTGTCAAGTTGGCCATATCCAGCTGTCGCGATCAGGCACGCAACTTACTCCATTTTCCCTTCTCCAGGCCACCTCATCCACATCTTACTACTCGGGCAATATTGTTTAGGTTCTGTGTCTCGCGTTGCAGGAGGTCGTCTTGTATGATGTTGTCATCCCAGCAGGTCCAGCGACACTTGCCCTACGCCCTACCTTTAGAGGTGATCAAGGATTATGTCTTTCACGCCGCAAGGTACTCAAAACAATTCAGGCTTCAAAATATACTGCTTATACGCCAGATATGTCTCAACACGCCAGCTCGAGCCCTGATTGTAGCTAGATAGATGCTCCGTTCGATGGGGAGATGACTTGCCTTGTAGAACATGAATCACTGAGATTGCGACTCGTGGTAGATATCCTACCCATCGGAGCGCGACATTATCATTTAGCAAGGGCAGCCTTGCGCCAACCAAGGGGTCTCTGGTCAGGCTGAGGGCGGTACGCTGCGCCAACAACCGTGATGCCTGCTTCCAAGGGGATTGAGGAGGTTGTGTATGATCCGGGGAATATGAAAACTACCGCCGCCGTCAGCCGTCTTTGTCACTCGAGACTTTGGGGGTCTCAGAATCGCTTTTGCAAAAGCCAATGGTCCATCAATACACCGACTGTCGAAGTCTGTAGCGTATTGAGTGAGGTCGGGGCCTGTACGGGATAAGAACAAAGACTTGGACTCCTGACGGGCCCTAGTTGCACATGACAATGGATTTCGTGTCCTTCGCAACGTATACCTCAGGAGAGTGTTGTATGAACAGGCGCGTCGGAAAGAGAGATGTAGCTTCAGAGCGCTGTACAGGAGAATGCAGCTTAGACGATCTCTCATCGAAACTTGAAGAGTGTCAACTAAGCATCAGTTGAGTCTGATGCACAACGGCAAAGCCCGCTCCGGACTTCTGTTTCGGCGAAGTCTCGGCTCGGAACTTGGCAGAACAACAACACGTCTTCCAGGTTCTCGACGCCTGCAGTTTGTATATCATCACTTCCACTACTACCCGCTCACACAGCACTGACCTGGACGAGGCTGTACGATCTGGCGGACTTGGTGTCGCAGGAGGAACTTGCCGCCAGATAATCGGCATGACGGCTATGATGAACCTGGACGTTGAAACAACTTCACATAGTTGAGCATTCGGTGCATTTACCTGGCCACGAATATGCAGTATACGGCGCTGGTCACCGGCAGCTGAAGCAGTCTGTCCATGGCATTCTCAAGCAATCCGTTCGTCAAGTGTCCAAGCCTCATTGGGGTTCACCACCTGTCCGGCAATAAACGAGTCACGAAGCTTGGAGACATCGTTTCACCCGCTCGATATGACAAGTTAGGCGAGTCGCGTCCCGAAAGCGACTGTTCGCGACAGGAACACGCATTCGTAACTACACGAACATAGCCGCTCGCATCCCTAAGATCCGGCTGTCAGACATGCTTGAAACACTGCCATACTTGCGGTGCGGCGGTAATCTAGTAGTGCTCTAACAGCACAGCGACCAACGCAATGTACAACCTTGGGCAGACATCGATGCGCAATTGTTTTGACTCCATGTGTAGTGCCAAAAAAACGTGGATGAGTGGTCCGGCACGCGCCGCAACCCGGGTACCTGAAGGAGTGCTATGCTATCTACCTCTCTCCGTATCTAAGTCTCCGCGCTGCTGGTTGCACTTACCTCGATCCGGGTGTTCGAGGTCGTCGATACCATGTCTGGATCACAACCTAATGCTGCTTGCACAATCTAGCTCTGGTACCTGCACCGAGTTGAATTTCATCCATCAGGCACTCCCAAGCGTGCTTCCGGTCGATCTCTGCTCGAAGCTGGACATATTGAAGTCTCGCGACTCCACTTCCGAGTGGTACCCACAACGACTGACACATGTCTCAACAACACTTCGTTCTCACTCGAGCTGCAAGCATGTCGACAGTGCCAGCACGTCCAACGACGGTGGTACAAGCGTATAGCAAGCGTAGCAGTGATTTCGAGTTCTGCAATCGACCTCATGAATCAAATCCCAGGCCGAGTCATGCAAAACCTGCGTCCATATGTCAGAGCTCGAAAAGGTGAATGTTCAGAGCACGGTATTGTGTCCGCCTTTATGAGGGCAAAGTGCTTGAAATTGTAAACTTGTTCTTGCAGAAATTTTGGCACCTTTCATCCGACCAATTCGAATTGCAGCTCGAGCATACTTACCAGGTCCAAAATGCTGATTCGTCCAGATTTCTGTGTCATCGCGGCACTTGTGCTTCTACCATGCGCTGGTCCAAGTACGCATTTTGAGTTTGAAGATCTTCACGGTCAAGGTTCCCGTCGGGCAAGGCCGTGGAGTCCGCTGTCCAAAGACGCCTGTCTTACACCAGATGGCCTGTGTTTCGTGCAGCATCGAAACCGGAACATGGAAGTATACTGAGGACATGGATGTAGCTTCCCCCTTCTGTGCAAAGCACGAGGCACCTAGATGTTGCCACCGATGAGGCAAAGGTACAAAAGACCCAGCAGCCACAGCACGAATCGAATCTGCTTCACCCATCAGCCAACCTACAGTGCATCCTCTCGCAGTTCCTTCCGCACTGCATCAAACACCGCTCGTTACCAGTATCTCGGATCGGCCTCCATCTATAGCCTTCTTACACTCGCTTATTATCTTCCTTGCCAAAAGTCAAGATGCGGTACTCTTTCGTCCTCGGCGCCGTCACTCTGGCTCTCGTCTACGCTGCTCCTGTGCCTTGCCCGAAATGTGAGGAAAATCAACTCGGTGCATTTGGCGACCGAGACTTCGGCTCGACCAACGAAGTTGGCCGGGAATTTGGAAATGATCAAGAATTTGGTGACCAAGGTCTGGAATCTGATCAAGGCCTGGAATCTGATCAAGGTCTGGAATCTGACCAAGGTCTGGAATCTGATCAGGATCTCGGGACTGGCGAGGAGTACGGTAAGCACCCGTTACTTCCTTCTGACACTGATAATCTGCTTGCGTCATCGTACAATAGCACGATTACATGTACGTGTGACACTTGCTGACCAAGTTTGGCCTGCAGGGCTTGACTCTGGCGAAGGATTCGACAATGTAAGTTAATGCTACGTTCAATCGCCTCAGCTCGTTTTTGTACGATGAGGCGATTGCAGTCCGCTTTATACAGCAAGTTTGAGACCAGATATTAACGTGCTTACAGCAAGAGGACGAATTGGAGGGTGGCCGGGGCTCCCAAGGCCTCGATAGCAGTCGCACTTTTGGTATCGGCAAGAAATTCAATGGCAACAACGGTCTTGAGCAGGAGGAGGGGATCGGCGGTAAGTCATTTTCGTCCAACCAGGCGTCAATACAGCATTATCTGACTTCTCTTGCCGCTGCAGGGCAAGGCCTTGAGTCCGAAGAGAACGGCCTTGGGGAGAACGATGTCGAGGACCAGCGATCCGGACTTCTGTCGGGTGGTAGCAGTCAAGGTCTATTCGGCTTGAATGGCATCGAAGGCGAGAACGCAATCGGAGACCAGGGTTCCCGCGGACTAGGCCTCTCCCGGATCTTAGGCCAGGCAAACGGCATTCAGAAGGGCGGATTAAGCCAGGCAAACGGCATTCAGAAGGGCGGAGAGGCGTGGAAGAAGGAGAAAAATGTTGTGAAGACATACCACAAGGGCCCAAACAATCGTCTCGGCACCTCTAAGACAAAAGTGTGGGGCAAGGGGAACGACCAAAGGCTTCACGGCAATCGGGTCACCGGGGAATCTGGTTACCGGTATAATGGCGTAACCCAAGGTTGCGACGAATGTCGCGAGGCAAATGCTGCTCCAGGGTATGAAAACTAGGAATTTATGGGAGGAATGAAATCGAAAGCCGGGGATGGAAAATGACAGTCACTCATTGCAGAATGTATAATGATACATCAAAATACAGCTTCACTATCATTCCTCGCACAGATTTGCGGTCGAATGTAGCATCGCACTTATGAAATTACATCTTTACACAGATTTATCGTGATGCCACGCATAGAGACTTGGTTCACTCCACGCCTGGCACTTTCTCCCAGCCCGCTCTATTCAATGCGGCCCAGCCCGCCCAGACATTATCGTGAGCTCTCCACCATGTCTGCATCACGTCGTCGAGCACCTGACATAGTCTCATCCTCGCCCCATATCCCTCCCGCTTCACAAAATTTCTCGGTCCCAAAGCAGGTGGGTACGTACTCGGCACCAACATTCTCTTCTCCCATCCATAGGCCGCTCCTCTACCTCCAGAGACTTCTTCATCTCTCGTCCTCCTCCTCCTTTTCTTCTTCTTCTCCCTCGCAAGGCCCTCAAATGCTTCCTCATACCTCTTCTTCTTCTTCGTCCTCCTTCCCACATCATCATCATCATCATCACTCATCCTCATAACCCGAAACCTCACATTCCTCCTCCCCATCCTCCTTTCCTCTCCACCTCCACCACCTTTGAAACTCCCAATCTTCACCTTAACCCACACATCCCTCAACCTCACCACAAGACTCCGCACCCACCCCGCCTCCCTCTCCCACATGCCCCGAATCCACACAAACCAAGTCCTCACCTCACCCTCCCAATTCTCCTGCTTCGCCTCAAAAGCAGCAGCATCACACACGAACGTAAAAGTCGTATTCTCGAAATACGCGTGTCTGAACTCGCGAGAAATTTGGAGGTTTGTCAAGGCGAATGGGAAAGCTTGCGGGTTGTTAGTGGAGGAAGGGAGGTGGGCTATGTCGACGTAGTAGGAGGGGCGGATAAGGGCGTAGACGGAGTTTTTGAGTTCGGCGGGGAGGTCGAGAAAGCGGAAGGCCACAGTGCCTCCGTCAGATGTTTGGGATGGTGTTGTGGTGGTCTTGGTGGGAGTTGAGTTTTGAGGGCGTGAGGTGGGGAGTCATTCTGGCACTTTGGGACTGGGTGTTGGGTGGCTTTGGGAACGTCCTCAAGTCGTTAGTCAAAGTTAGGATGGGCTGGATATGAGACATTATTTGGTAGTATTGGTATGCTCGCGTGCAGAAAAGTGTTTGGCAGTATTCGCATGCTTGGTTTTGCTTGTAGAAAGGGGTCTGGTTTGAAGACTATCGTTGCGCAATGTTGTCTGTGCGAATTTGTATGAGACGAGTAAGGAAGAGGTATGGAGTTGTACTTATCCTTGAAATGCAAATGCGTCCTCAAATTTAAGCTTTCCCCAAATGTGCGTAAAGTTCGTGCAGAGGACAATAAGGTGTGTTTCAATCAGCTTGAAGGGAAGCCACGAAAATTCTTGTAAGAACCGTCTCGTACTGGTAATATATGACCTCTTCTCCCTTTGCCAGCACTTCTTCACGACCGCATAGTGCAATTCGACAGCAAGCTCAGTTGTAACGAGCTTTCACTCCTTCAAAGCTTGCTAGCAACGATGTTGTGAATGGTTCCAGATGAATCTGAAGATGAGTCTGAAGGTACCAGTCCACTTGTCCCACCTACATTGTCACAGCGGATCAGTCATGCATTCTCGACACATTGTTATGGTTGGCGACTGCATTAAATGTTGACCAGTATACATACCGGTAGTCTGTCCCTTCAAAAAGCATGGACCCGTGTTGCCAAATGAACCTCTCCACACTGCGCGCTGGCAGGTACCCGAGTTGTTGGCACAGGTATCGACACAGTCTTCGAACTTCACATTGCCGGGCGAGATATCAGCGAGGTAACCACCGACTTCGGTATCCACGTCACAGCTGACACGCCAGGTCGAGCCGTCTTCAGCAGAGGTATAGCGAGCATTGTTGTCGCATGGGCAAGAGGACAAGCCTGCAGTCCACGTGTTTATGTCGCGCTTTGCAACATCGCCGATGGGTGATTTGACCGAAATGCCGGCTGCGCTGGTCAGTGAGGCGAGGGCCAAGGCCGTAAGGGTCATAGTGGTGGCGAGCATGGAAGGCATGGTGCTGCTTGAGGTGCTCGGGCAAATCGGCTATATCTGGCGAAGAGCGAACCTTTGTACGCAAATTGAGACTCCTCTTGTTGGCGAGATGAGTTCTAAAGAGCGGTTGAGCAGATAACGGTGAAGTGTGTGATGTCCTGTTGATCAGCGAGGGATATTCAACTTCTTATACCTTCTCGTCAAGCCTCGAGCTTGGTCTACGCTTCTGGTAGCCTTGGCCACGTTGCCTTACGAATATGGAATACAGTCCGGGGCTGTTGGATCTCAGCCTCACGCTTCGCCCGTTTTGTTTTGGCAGAGCAGCACAACACCATCTCGGTGGCTGCAGGTGGCTCTGTGCACAACGGATTATGGACAAAAGGGGTGGTCGCTACAATCCACGTCTCTAGGATCGTTGGGACCTGGACGAACGCCATGAAAGCGGTGTAGCCTGGCTGAAAGAGTGAGGACCAGCGTGCGCAAGCCATAAAGCTTACTTTCGTGACTGCGCAAGACCTGTGAGACGCAGAAGTTTGGAGTGTACGTCTTTGTTGCAGAAACGGCAGCCGCGTGTTCTCCCAACAGCTCTCGCACGTGAGCCCCAAACCATGGTAGGAAACGATCGGCTAAAGGTGCATGGAGCTATGGTGTTGTGGCCGGATGCAAGGCGGATGGTACCGCGTGGAACAGGTCCATACCCAGGTCTACTACTTCGAGGATGATGTACCAATTCATGCCTGACCGAGCCTGACCGAAGACCCACAGTGCAGTGCTTCACACCCTTTCGGGGCTCCTTGAGCAATGAGCCGTGGTACACCGGGAGCAGACTACTGTGGGTGCAATACGCGTGCACGAACTTCGTCTTTGATACAGGAATCCTCCCATGCATGAGCTCCACATGGCCCTCATCCAAAGCGTGCTTTCGCAATGGCTTTGAGGTTCTCCATGGTCTTCGCCTCCTTCTCCTTGTGCGCCCGTATTATGTCCTCTCGTTCTGCAGCTCTTGCTCTGAGCTGCTCCTCTTTGCGAAGCTCCCGTTCACCCTTCTTGCGCTCCATCTCTTGCCGCCGCTTCTTGTAGCCCTCGATGCCTTCCTCTCCTCCGCCCATTAAATCGCTGTCGTTCACTTCGACCTCGCCGCCGTCTTTTGCTTCGCGGAACTGATTGAGCGTTGAAGTGGTGTCATGCTTCTTTTCAAGCTTCCGCTCGCGGGTCCCTGCATCGGCACGGGGCGCCATCTCTTCGAGCCGCTCTTTCTGCTGTAAGCGATCCGCCTTGCGCTGGAATCGTACGTCCTGCATGTGAGCTAGGCGATCTTCCTCGGCGAGCTCTTGACGGTGCTGCAAATCATCCAGACTTGGTACAGCAGCTCCATACGAAGAGCCCTGTTTGTCAGGCAATGCCGGACCATAATCATCGTCGTCGTCGCTGTCGTCCTTCTCGGCCCGTGCAATGTCTCCCGAAGTTGGAGGCAGAAGTTTCGGTCCTGGAACAGCGCGACCTTTACTGGAGGTCGGCGGCCTCGATCTCCATCGCTCGTCCACTCTTGACTTCAGATCGGAGTCATACCAGCCGTCTGCGAGCTCGCCATGGTTCCACTTACCGAGAAAACTCTTCCATCGACCCTTCAGCTCGCGCTCGTCCAAGTCTTCGATGTTATGACCTTTCTGAACATCTAGATATTCGGCAAAAAGTGCTTTGTACGGCTCAAAGTGCTCTTTGCGAAGGCTATTGGCGTTATGTGGTAGAGTCTTCGCAGCACCACCAGGTTCGTGCCGCCTGTGGCGCGGTGACCGGGAACGATGTCTCTTAGACTGGTCATATCGTCGTTCGCGATGCGGTGATCGTGATCGCTTCCTGGTGGTTTCGTCTCGTTGACGGTGGGTGGACTTGTTCATGTTGGTGTGGAAGTTGTTGTATCAAGACCGAAGCAGCGGAATCAATTCCATGCCTACAGCCTCTGGTCGAGCGGACCACAACTACCGAAGCCCTAAGTCAGTCGTCTGTGCTTTCTGGACCAACATGCATCTCCCCTCTCCTCCATCTCCTCTCCACCCATCTTGTGCTCTACTGCGGGTGACAGCTTCTTGTCATCTTCGTATCGACTACGTACCTCTTCACTTTGCCGATCATCGTTCTGCTCGCCTCAAGCCTGGAACTCGGAAGTTCCTCATTACCGTCCCGAATGCGTTCCTGCATCATGCCTACCTATATATGTACTATCCATGTCTATATGCCTCCATACAGCACTGCTCCACCTTCGCCTGACGTGAACCCTCGTCCTCGCAGCCGAATCTACATCTTGCTGCCCTTAGCATGAATGCAAGACGACAAGTCTCCGGCCAAGCTTTTTCCATAAGCGAATATATATTCTAAAGTGTATCGTTGTTCTCGTCCCAAGTACTGATAGGCTGAAACTCGCCAAACAAGCAACATGGCGGAAGGCCCTAAGTCGTCCTTCAAAGTCATCATCATCGGCGCGGGACTTTCTGGTACCCTCCTCGCTAATGGCCTATCCAACTCCAATATCCCATACACGCTGTACGAGCGCGACAAAGCCGATTCAAAGCGCGAAGGCTACCAGATCAGACTTGGCGGGCCTTCGTTGGAGGGCATGCGAACTTGTCTCACACAGCCAGATCTACATCGTATCGTGTCCAAATTTGGGAGAGCCGCCGGGAAGAAAGCAGTAGCACCGAACATCCTGGACCGCGACTTCAGACCGCTCATCAATCTAAGTTCCTTTAAGAACTATGCGAAAAGTGCTGCCATCAATAGGGTTGTCCTCAGAGATGAGCTGATGAAGCAGTTGCAAGCAGACCAAGTTGTGTATGAAAGGAGGTTTGAGAGGCTGGAAATCGTGCAAAGGAATGGCGCAGAACGCGTCAAGGTGTACTTTGCTGGAGGGTACGAGGACGAGGCAGATGTTGTGATTGGAGCTGATGGCAACCATTCGAAGGTGCATTCCGAATTTCTGTCACGACCTTTCACGTCCTGGCGTAGTGCTAACAGTTCGGTCAGATCAATCAGCAGCTCGGCCTGAACAACATCGCCCCTCTCGACACTCACTACGCATTCATCTCCAAAGCCGATGTCTCTGTCAATGACCTCCGAGACTTGCCACCCAAACTCCTGGAAGGTCCAAATCTCGCCTTTAGCAACGATTTAAGTCTTTACTTCGCAAGCACGTACCTCCCACAGCACCACACCATAATCATCTGATCACTAACAAAAGCTCACCAGCCTACCTCCCCGACATGGATCCTTCTACCCACGACATAAAGACGGGCTCCTGCATGTTTAGCCTCTACGTCCCGACCCAACACGTCACACGAGATCCCACCACCGTGACAGCATCAGAAAAACTCGACATTCTCCGCTTGAACCTTCGAGACTGGCATCCTCGCTTCCACCAAATGCTCGACATCGTCAAGGACACAGACCCCTACGTCTACACTGCCCACGTCTCCACCCGTCCACCCACCGACTGGCGTCGCACCGCCCGCAAAGATGCCGCCGCTACCAACAACAACGTGCTCGGCCACCCCCGAATCTGGCTAATGGGCGACGCAATCCACGCCATGCTCCCCTACAGGGGCATGGGCGGGAACCAGAGTATGCTAGACGCAGGAAAAATGCTGCCTTATCTCCAAACTCTCCATGCGCAATCACTCAACAACGCTGCTGCCGGGCACGAATCCACCAATGATGAGGTGGTACAGCAAGCGCAGGAAGCGTACGAGACGGAGATGATGGCACGGACGTTTGAGTGGGTGGAGAAGAGCGGTGGGAGGAATATTATGCCGTTTGATTCGGCGAATTGGTGGACTTGGTATGGGTTTGCTGCGTTTAGGCCGGTTTGGGCGGTGTATTGTGGATTGTATTCGTTGTGGACGAGGATTGTTGGGGAGGAGGGATGGGTTGATGATGCGCCGGAATTGAAGTAGAGTATTGATGGTTCAGGAATGTGGGATGTGGGGCATGAGATGTGCTGGGTACAACATATTTTGGCGTCCATGAGTGCCAACTTGAGGTCGAGAATCTGAACACTGAGTCGGCTCTAACACGAGTTGAGCTTTAAATGCAAATATCTATTCTTTTGTGTCATCGAGCCGAAAGTTGTCATACAAATGGTTACCATTCACAGGCGAATATGGTGCCGTTCTTCCCAATCGTGAACAAGATCCGAAATTCCATGGCCTAAACATAAAATATCCATGATGACTTCACCGCGACACCAAATCCAAAAGTGATCCCACCAAAGTCTTGCACGGCCCAAACACACGAGGTAGGCTTGCTCGACCTTTCGGGTCGAAATGCCAAAAGGAATTATGGGTACACGAGTGCGGCCATTTCGTTCCAAAAGCTCGAAATTTTTTAAGATATAGGTATGAAGAGGAAGGTCGGCAAGAGATCACGGACTTGACTAGACACAGTATTTACGGACCGCCAACAAGACGAGCAGTTTCCTTGTGCTCTGTTGTGTAGTTTTGGTGCAGAACAGCAATTAGAGAGCTCGGCCCATTGGACCCTGGCATCATGTCGCTTAGTGAATGTTAGCCTCATGAACCCAGAGTATTCCAGAAAAAAAGAACACTCACATAGCCGCGAATCAGTTGTCCAGCACCCAGAAGTCCTCGCACTCGCCGTCAATGTCCATACTCTCTCTCCCACTCATCACCATTTTCGCTAGAGTCTTGGCGATCGCAAAAAGATAATTCCCAGGCATTCCTCAACATGCCGGGACCAAGAAGCAGCTTGCCGCTGCGGAAACGAAGTAGGAGACGAAGCTTGACAAAGACTGGATCACTGTCAAGGACTTGGAGGATTGGACTCACAAGCAGGTAGCATTGAGCCTCTTGTCCTTCACAAGGCATGGCCAGTGGCGGTAGCGCGGAGATCGTGCTGCGAGAAGCTGTTGTATCGGCACGAGAAGTCATGGGATGACTACGCTGAGGGAAGCGGGCATGCAGTGGCTTCCCAGCGTGTAAACAAGAATTTGAAGCCATTAGATCATTTGCTTCTTGTACTCAACTCATCGAGCCCACCAATACCCTTCACGACCTCCTCGAAATTAACACCGTTCTTCTCAAACTCCGCTCGCACCCTCTTCACTACCTTCTCCTGCCCCTCAGCGGTGAAACCACCATCTTGACCTCTTTCCTCCTCTACGATTTCCGTCCACCGCCAAAACAAACTCTCCTTGCCCATCTTGCCCAACGTCTCCTTGAACGCCACGACTTTCTTCCTCCTTCCCTCTACCACATCCTCACCACCGTTGACTTCAGTCCCACCGTCCCACTTCCACTGGACCCATCCCACACCCTCCAAGAACGCAAAAACCACCTTGTCAAGTTCCTTTGCCTTGATGCCCTCAGCACCCTCCCTCTTCACCAACTCATGCGCATCCAACATGACCTCAAACTCAAGATCCCAATTCTTGTCCATCATCAGATACCCCGTCTTCTGCATCATCTCCCGCGATATCGCCGGCAAAACCCTCGTCTTGAAAAAAGGATTCTCCTCGCCCTGCTTCACACCCTGCATCAGATCTTCAGTACCCCAACCCCTACTAACACGAACAATAATCTCATCTCTTCTAAATCCTAGCCTCCAACGATGATGTACCGGATTACTAGGTCGTTCCAGGAAGAAGGTCAGGGGCCACGGACCAACGAAGCGGAATAAGAGGAAGTCGAAAGCGAACATGAAGGTCCGTTTGAGGAGGATTGAGATTTGATGTTTGCGGGTCGTGGAAGTTGTGTCGACAGTTGCTGCGGTAGCGTAGCCCAGGAGGGTTTGGAGTAGGGTGAAGTATCTCGGGACGGCGATGTAGAGACGCCATAGTAGTAGTAGAGCGATTGTGCTGTTGAGGAATACAGGAATGAGAAAGATGGACTTTTTGTGGTCGCGGGGTGTTCGGTCGATGTGGGTGATGTGGACGAGTTTTGGGTCGAAGCGTTGGAGGAGAGGTTCCAGACTCGAGGGAGCTTTAGCAAAGGGTGCTGGTATTTGTGCTGTCGGCTGTTTCGTCTTGCGGGTGAATGCTTTTGGCGCCATGGGAGGCGAATGTGGGCGCTCTGCGTGTCAATGGAGCATCCGGTGTGGTATTGACAGAGGAAGTAGCAGAGTAGAATGCGAGAGGCGGAAACGAGCGGTCTTACGATAGTCGCCTATCAGTGCTGTACTCCCTTTCTACTCACATTCCAGGCGCAGAGCCAAGTCGCGTACCTAATGGAACAGGTCGGTTCCTACCACATATATGTCGTATCGAAGTGTATCCAAAGATTTAGGCGAGAAAGTCCACTCAACCCATGCACGTGCCATGCCACGATGATAGGGTCCGTGCACTCGTTTGGCCTCAGGCTCCCGGCTCATGCACATTCAGCACATCCAGCCTCTCTCCTTGACGATATTGAAGTTCCATCGTCTGTACTTACTTACATGAATGGCTGGGCTGATATTCAACCATGCTGTTTGAATAGCGTCGGTTGCCGCAGTGGCTCAGATATGCCAGCCCATGCTATTCCCGCCATCGAAAACGGCATTTCACGCATTACACAAAATAGCAATGTGGTACCGGCTCAGCGATTGCTACAAACACAACTCAAATCACCGCGCTGCTCATGCTGCTGACAAAGAGACTATTTCTCGAATTGAGACCGATCTTGGCGATCGATATTCGCCTCCAGTACAAGATCTCGAGTAAGGGTTCTTGCGCTTTCTACATTATCATCTTCACCTCAAACACATCATACCAACGGCTTTGTTTAGCACAGAAGAGACATGGTCGGTCTTAGCTTCCTCGATCTGTCCGCCGAGATTCGGAACATGGTCTATAAGTTCCATCTGGAGAGTTACCAAATGAACGACGATGTCGACATCTGTTGCGCCGCTCAAGATGCACCCGGCAAAAATATTCTGCTGGCCAACAAACAGGTTCATCACGAGGTTCGACCGATGTACAGACACGCTGTACAGAGATTCTGGAGCAGCACTCGATTTTTGCTCAACCTTGGCGAAGCAGTCTTTGACGTTCCACAACTCGAACTTGTAGGCGGACGGGCGATGAACCATATCAAGACGATAAATTCCATGGATAACGAGGCCTTTGAACGAATTTGCCGAATCGAGATTAAAGCTTTGGTAGAAAAGAATAGAGCGGTGACTGTGTCGTTTCGCTTCAATCTGCTCGACCCCTCTGGCCTATGGGAAAGGGAGATAGGAAGCAGTATCGTCAACTACGAGAACCCGCGATCATCTTATCTAGTCTTCTCCCACGATTCTCCCGAAATCTGTCGAGATTTTGATGCCGAAGATCAGGCCAAAGCGCAGCTGAACATCACGAAACCACGACATCCACTGAAGACGCAAGTCCTTACGATCCTGTGGATATTTGGCAAGTACTATCGCGACGGGCACGATAGCGACGCCTGAATTTGAACTCCGACGGTTGCGGACACGGGTCGTCGCTGCATCTTCGAAGGCGAGGACATCATCGCACTCGTCTTTCTAGAACTCTCCTCGATCGGAGTGAGTACTCTCCATGTATCACGTTTTAGCGATTCCCGTTGAACGTACTGGCTATGGAGGAACGAGAGACTTATCATCGCATCGCGATGCAGGTGCATTCGACCACGAAGGTGTTACGTTGAGCATGGACTTGAGAAGCACGGTCGGGGTTGCGCCTGCAACGACGCGCCATTTCCAGTGTTGTACAATTGTTGGAGCCGCTTCGACGACCATTATGTGTGCTCCATCTCGAATACTCAATCTGCGATGGCCCTCATGACACATAAGCCATACTGTACACACCACAGGCACATCGAACGAATCAAGATGAGCGAGGCCCCAGCTTACAAACAAGCCGACAACCTGGCTAGGACGATACACCTCATCGATCTCTGAGGATGCAGATCGCTAATACCTTGTCTTGAGCAGAGTGGCATAGTCGATAAACAGTCGGGTCATGATTTGCCTTGGTCATGGTGATGCGATGCTTTTAGGTTTGGATGAGGACAATGTATGAGCTTACTAGCTATCCTCAGACGATCCTCAAAATTGCAATGCAGGTATATAGAAGCCTCCTCTTCTTGCTATCCCGGGCTCTACACACTCACAGAGTTCTATCCATACTGCAAAGATAGTCATCAAGCCCAATAGCAACCTGCTATCCACACATATCAAGTTCTGTCCATCACAACAGACCCACACCATGGCCAGCTTTCTCAGCCTCCCACCAGAGCTCCGAAACATCATCTACGAGCTCGCCTTCTCACCCATTCAAGACGATCCAATCGATCTCTTCCACGCAAATGACTATGCACCCGCAAAGGAGTTCCTCCTAGCCAACCGCCAAATCCACAACGAAGCTCGACTAATGTACAACTCCGCATGCCAACAGTACTGGAACCAGAGTCATTTCGTCCTAGACTACGGCCACAAAAGGCTCTGGCGCCGCGAAAGCGAACAAGATACCCCTCAAACCGCCAGGTAAGTCACACCACCCTAACGCACCCACAGCCTCATCAGCGCACTCAATATCCGAACATCCACGCCACAACGTACATAGCTCCCTTGCCCCCTGCCACGTTCCCCATCCTTCACGAACATACACTAACCCTCTCCGCCTCCATAGAACCGCCCTCCTCCGCCTCCACACTAACGCCCTCCAGAGCGTCAAACACCTCACCCTCCGCGGAACAGTCGAACTGATCACCGGCACCGTATCCCTATCCTACCGCCTCATCGACCCCTGCGGCCTCTGGCACGAAAAAGAAAAATTTCTGAAGAAACCGCCAAGTGTGATGTCGAGGTGAGTCACCTGACAGCACATCGGATGCGCGAGCGCGTCGTCGTCGTGCACATAGCTCCATACGGCCGTGCTATGTCCGTGCATATTGCACATACTTCATGATCGAGGAAGAATTCGCTGACTTCTTTTGCGTTGGTAGGGAATGGGAGACGTACTACATTCAGCGTCGAAGTGATGAATACGTAGAGCTCGCTGAAGGTACAGACGAGGCAGAAGCCCTTATAAAGTTCGAGGCAGATGTGAAGCAGCAGCAGCAGAAGAATGCAAGGCCATACTCCGTGAAGGAGCAGGTGATAGTGTTCTTGAATGAGATATGCATGTAGCATGAAGTGATGCAGTGCTTCAAGTTTGCAAAATACGACTACATAAAATACTGGAACCGGGGTATCTTCCGCACTACCACCAGAAAGCACTATAAATACATACGAAATCAGAACAGACTACGAACATCAAGCTTCCTCTCCCAAGTACCCTCCCCCATAGTGTCCACCGCTCCCACAACATCTTCCAACTCCACCAAAGCTCTCGTCCCACCTCCGACACCCACACCTAAGTCATACTCAATCACACTGCCCAGATCCCCCAAATAACTCCCAAAAACGCACCTCTTCCCCACAACGCCCTCCTCATCCTGCACCACAACACTGACCCCCTGCTTCCGTCCACCCTCCCTAATCCTCACCTGCGCCCGGATCCAACTAACCCTCAAATCACTCCTATACTCCCCCTCCGCAGCCCGCTCTCCAAAATACTCCATATCATCATGCGTCAACTTCACCCTCGGCACAGGACGACAGAGCCGCTGCAGCATTCCATCATAATCACAAGGCGCTCTGATCCGCCTCAGAGCCGGGAAGCGATTTGCCTGAATCGCAGTAGCGAAATACGATATCGCCGTCCCAAAGACGGCACAATCCCAATGCAAGTCCCGGAGTTTCGAGGCCGCGAGGCGAATAGGGACATTACGGGCTCTAATGCCGATTTGCGGTTCGGGGGACGTTTCTTGCACGAAAGCGAAGCGTCTGAGACGGGTGAGATGGGATAAGAGGGTTTGGACTGTATGTAAGGAGACGAGTTCGAGGTCGACGAGGGTCAGGCTTTCGAGGGAAGGCGCGAGACGGGAGTATGCGAGCTGTTCGATACCTTGGTCGGTGAGGCCACGCATGTTTTCGAGGCGTAGGGAGCGCAGGGATGGAAGGGTTAGGAAGGTGCTGTTTTGGAAGTCGGATTCGTGCAGGCCAGAGAGCATGAGGTGCTTCAGGGCAGGGAGGCGCATGAGGATCGCGGACACGGTGGCTTGTCCGAGGTCTACGCCCGCGTCGGATGATAATACGAGTGTCTCAAGCCGTGTCCAGTCGTCATGGCAGTACACAAAATCGGCGAGACTGGGTAGAGCGTTTTGAGAGTCCAACTTCCAGACGTGTGATGCGAGATGTGTGCGTGTTGCCAGCGCTTCCATGAACGGTAGTGTTGAAATTGTGGCGGGCGGGACGTATCCCTCAATGTGTTGCAGATTGTAGCACAGACGGACCAACTGCTGCACCATACTGATCGTCGGAGGTTTCCTGGAGCCCGATAAAGCCTCCGCGTCGAGATCTTGAGCAATAGCAGACGTGATATGTACCCGATGAACCATAATCGCAAGGCCCGGCGAGCTTTTCAATATGTCGACAAGTTGGCGTAGTCGACTCGGTTTCTGTTCTCGCGAAAACCTCCTCTTGTGTGGTCTCTCGTTGGAGGGCAAGCACAGCTGCCCATAGAGGTGCTCGCGCGCGAATCGATGCCACGTCTTATTCACCAAGCATAATGCGCGAAGATCTGATTGAATGCCGGTGACATTGCGATTCGCTCCTTGCGAGTGCACATGGTCGACGTGGTCAATAATGCACTGGTATATCTCCCGTGGCAGCTCAGGAAATGCTTCGCTTGGCCTATTATCCGTCTTCTCTGATCCTCTTGACCATCGCGAATGTGGTTGACTATTTCTCGCCAGCTCCCATGGTGTCCTGATCAAATCAAGCCTGAAGGATCCATCTCTTCTTTGCGCGAATCGTGGCGTGATCGGCCATGTGTTGGTCTTTTGACGCAGACTGGTCGTTCGTTCTGGTATCACGGGCGTAGCATCCACCGCTCGTGTGCCTCCATCGTTGTAGCTCGGTCGCGCTGGGAGGTCGTCGCTCGTGACATGAAGCTGTACGAAGTTTGCTTTGACAGGTCTGGAGTGAATGGAAGCACGACATCAGTCCTGCTCCGTGCATGATACATCCTTGCAAGACATCGAAAGTCCGTCCGGGGTTTACTCACCTGTGAGACTGAACATCTTCATCCGTCGTGTTGTTGTTCCTGTTCCTCCTTCCAAACGCGCTCTTCAAGCTCTGCGTTCGGTTCGGTGTGCTGAAGTTGACAAAGGTAGAGTAGGCACTATCTCTGCGCTCATCTTTCGACATGGCGATGCTTGCCGTTGCGAAACAATAAAGTCTCGCGCGATCCAATCGTTACCGGCCAACCTGGTGAGACGCCGCGACTACTGAGATGCTCAGAGATGCTCGCGACGGTAATGCGAACGGGATACATGTATGATCACAGGTGTGTTATGACAGAAGTCCCATAACAGAGCGTGTCGTAGAAGATGGTGTACGGCTTGACTCGTACGCTCTCTTCCAGCCATCGAGACGCGCTGTCCGCCATCTCACATGGTCTAGATTGGCACCGCATACCAGAGCTGCACACTATGGCATCCCGTGAGATCGTCCTGCGCCGTCGCGATGGCGAATGCGGCTTTCAAACAAATCCTATTTCACTTTCAGCAAATCGGCGCCTTTCAACGAATCGCTTCACCCGTATCAAGCTCGTTCGGGCTAGAAAAACGTTGATGATCATGAACGATAATCTTATGTGTGCATGCCGACTTCTGTCTTGACTTGTGACAAGCACCGAGGCGGGAAACGAGAACAAGTCCATGGTCATATGTTGTACCGTTGACATCTTCGAAGACTCAGACTGTGTCCGCCAATGGATTCTAAGCCAGTCGTACGCACGAGGAGATCTGAATGACCCTCGTAATGCTTAATCAAGGTCTCGCACAAGAAAACTTCACTTTGATACCAAGTCTGGCGGCAGCAACTTCATGTGTCGAACATGCTGCCGGAATCACAAAGAACCTTCCGCTGTCGCTGCGTCAATGGCACTGCCCTTTCGCCCGTAGACCTACAGATCGTTTGCGTCTTTGTGATATGCTTCCAACAGAGGCTTCAGTGCCGACAGCAATCTTATCGCCTGTGTTGATAGAAGAACACATGTATCGGCATGGCTGTCTCTGGCGGAAGTAAGAGAATTGCACATGTCGACACCTCCGAGTCCTCCAAGCGGCAAACCAGAAAAGTCACAAGCTCCTAGAAGAGTAGAATTGACCAAGCATGAACAGGAGTCCAGTAGAAATGCGTCTCGACAACTCTTCGCTGTCATCAACAGGCCTGACCAAGTTCAAAGACAACCTAACTTGACCACCAGCTCATCCAGCCACTACTACGTACGCTTTAGACCAGCTGACCAAAGACCTCCTAATACCACAGTGACTCTACCAGCAGTCATCAATGGACAATTCGTGGTATGTCACCAACAACAGTCCTACCCCAATCCAAAATTGACATTCTGACAGGGTCCACAAGTGATCCGACAAAGCGAAGATGTTCTGACTCTAGCAGAAACGCCATACGCTCTCCTCAGTGGTAAGCCACCTTACAAGTTCATCTTCCACGCCCGCTAACCTGTAAAGAGACAACCAACGCCGACAGCGCTCACTAGCAATGCCCACTCCGCCACTGCCTCAAACACCCTCAAGTAATCGACCCAACCAACGGCTCGCCCTACAGCAAGCTCGATCTCTTGACAGTCCGTTCCAACACGATCGGCAAGAGCCGAGTCCTCTCAACACCTATCCTGACCAGAGAGAGCCGGGTAGCTGGGACGAGCCCGAGCTGGCAGGACTGCTCACGCCTGGTGGCGAAGAAACACCCTCATCCATAAGAGCACGTATAGAGCGTGGTAGTCCTGTTGCGAAGAAGCGTAATCTCGAGAAGAAGAAAGAGGATACGTAGGTAGGCGTCATGTTTATTCGATGTCTGCCGCGAAAGTTCTGCATCATCCAGCTCCTGCCAAGCATCGCCTATATGCAAAATCCATATGTCTTCTTGCCGACCGTTGGCGAAAAGTGTAGTGCAGTGCAGTGCATTCCAACGAACCTTTTTTTCGTCCTCGACGTCAAATCCTTCTCAAACTCTCATTCCACATGACCATCTGAATCTCCACCCATATCAGCCAAAAGCACCCGGACAGTAATGCTCAAATTCTCGTACCAGAGGAGGACAATACAACTTTGTAGTAGGGAGGGAAAACGCAGCTTCGAAATATCCATCATTCGTGATCACATTACTATACCACGCAACAATATCTCCGTTCATATAGCACACTATGTATACAAATTCCAAAGAGCCCCCGTCAAAGTTTTTAGAGCATGCAAGCCCACAGCAGCGCTTCACTTCACCTCACTTCACTTCAGCTCATCAAAATCGAGGAAGCCGAAACTCGACGTTAGCGCCCAAGCGTCGCAGGAGAGAGAGGGGGGGGGGGGGGCGGAGATGGAATGGAATAGAGGAACAGCGGATCAAATAGAACAAGAGCCATCATCACATTTAATGACTCTCTGTCATTCCAATTATATAACACATCCATGTCTCATGCATGCCCAAGCCCAGTAAGAGCGAGCGAGCGCACGCAGGCACGCAGGCACGTTCAGTAAATAGACCGGACCTCGTGCACACCTCTTCTTCTGGTCCGGAGGGTGAGGTAAGTGCTGCGCTAGCTTTACATCACACACGTAAACAACGCCTTCCCCTTTACCATCTCGGAGGAAAAAAAAGCACACACTATCTCAATCCCCATTTTTTACCATTTCCATAAGGGTTCCATTCAAGCCCGATAAGGGTCCTTGGATCTTCAAATGCAATAGTGACAACCTCGTGAATGTCCATTCCCTAGCGCCATGAGGGAAGAATCGCGTCATGTCGAAAAGTTGGTAATGAGTCTCAGTTCGGGTCGCTGAGACATTGGTTGTTCCTCCTGTTTTAGCTTCGATGCAGCCTTTGCTATTTCCGGGAGAATAGCTTTCACAGGGCGGCCATCGGAGTAGTACTAAGTCCCGTACTGGCCGCTGCCATAAGCTTGAGTCGAGCCGCTGCCACCGTAGGCATTGGCCCAGCCTCCGCCACCACGTCCGTAGCTGCCATAGTTCTGTTGACCAAAGCCTCCATAGCTGCCATAAGGAGCTTGTTGACCGCTGCCACCGTATGCGTTTTGCTGGCCGCTGCTACCATAGGCGCTCTGTTGACCGCCAGCTTGACTGCTCTGGTGTGAGCCGAGTCCACCGAGACCACCATATTGGCTGTGCTGACTTGGATATCCCGGCTGTCCACCATAACCAGAGTGCTGGCTGTGCTGTGGAGGCATTCCAGGTTGCGAAGCCGTGGCGTTACTGTTTGCAGCAGAGCCTGGACGTCCTGGCTGGCCAAGCGCGGGCGAAGGACCACTCTTTGCATCGTTGAAAGGACTCAGTGTGTCGTTGGTCGCATTCGACAATCCGCCTGCATTGCTCATCTGCTGGCCGTAGTTCTGGGCTCCATACCCTGAGGTTGAGCGTGCGAGTGGATCGCTCATACCGCCATAGCCGCTGCTTGGTTGATGCGATGCAGATTGTGCGGATCCACGTCCGTAGTCTTCGATGCCGCCGAGTCCGGAAGCACCCATACCGCTCGCACTACGCATCGAGGCTTGTTGGCTCTGTCCAAAAGCTCCGGCGTTGGCTGGCGAAGAGGAATGTTGATCAAAGGACGATTGCGAGCCCATGCCATAACCTGTGTGAGGTTGACCATACATGCCTCCCTTCTGACCAGGATATCCACCATAACCGCTCATCTGCTGGTTGAATCCAAATTGGTTGGCGTAGGCTGTCTGGTATGGGCTGTTATAGTATGGGTGTCCGTAAGGGAATCCCGCGGCGAAGCCGGCTTGTTGATGCGCTTGCGCTGCGGCAGACTGCGCATGCATCGAGTGCTGCGAGTGCTGCGCATTGTGCGCGGCCTGTTGTTGGCCAGCAACAGGATTTGGCGTGTTGTTACCGGAGCCTGGTGCTTCTGCGAAACGCGATTGCGCCTGCTGCGTTTGTGAAGCGAAAGCAGTATCGTTAGGTCCAGCTCCAAATCCACTGGCAGATCGCTGCGGCCCAAGTGGGTCGTGCTGTGCCTGCGCCGCAGCTTGAGGCTGGTGGCCGCGAGTGTCTTGCTGTCCATATGAGCCACCGTAGTATTGGTTATACGGTGCGCGATTATGATCGCTCGTGTAGTACTGCGAGTAATCACTGGGCGCCGAGGAGAGTGTGCCGAAACCAGCTGGAGCTTGCTGCACTTGCTGTTGAGGCTGCTGTTGTTGAGCAGCAAACTGATCATATGACGGCTGTGGAGCTTGCTGCGTGAAGGGATCATATGGCTTCTGTTGTGGCGCTCCAGACTCCTGCTGCTGTTGCATGCCTGGTGTGGCATAGCGTTGGTACTGGCTATAGGCCTGGCTCATCTGTTGCTCTGCTGTCAAGTTGTGAGCCATAGAAGGGTCCTGAATCTGCTGTTGGTTCTGTACCGAGGCAGGAGGAAGACCAGGCGCCTGCTTGGGAGTTGGGACGGCCTCTGGCAGACCTGGAGCATGCTGTGGCGCCCCCGTCTCTCGAGGAGCAGGCGGTAACGAGGCCTTAGGCTGCGATGGCGGAGAATGTTGTGGTGCCTGTCGTGTTTCCGGCTCCTCTCGCTCTTCATCTACATCTGATCCTGGCTCACCGTTGAGCCCCATGCTACCGAACTGCACCGCAGCTTTCTCTACGGCATGCTTTGGCATCACTACCGCCTCTTGCTGTTCTTGTACTCGACGCTGGAAGCTTGCGCTCCTGCCACCTGAACCAGCCAGGCGGTTCGCGCTTACAGCAAATCCACCAAGTGGTGGACGTCCGATGGGAGCTTGTTGGGAAGGCAGAGGAGTAAGGTGTCGAGGATCTACGGAACCGGTGGTGCTCGCAACTGTCTGCGTCGCTGGCGGAATCGAATCGTCGGGAAGGTGTTCTACATTCGCTTCTGTCAACGGATCCTTTGAGGGTGTTAGCGAAAGTTCCTCTCCATTTGACGTGACAGGTCGCTCCACAGGCTGTTCAGCAATAGGCAATGACTCGGACATAGCAGCAGCGGCTGGCTCCTGTGGTTCCTGGTTGGCAGGCGTGGTTGCTGGCAAAGGTCCTGGCTCCGAGGCCTTTTCTTCGTCTGCAACAATATGCTCGAGTACTGCTTCAGCTGCAGCTGGGGTTGCTTCGATACCAGCAGCAATCACGGCAGCAGGAGCTGTCTCTCTGGTCAAAATCTGTTTCTGCGGCACTGGAGGAGGAGCAGGCTTCGGCTTTGCAAACAGACCCGCCCAGCCACCCTTCTTTGCGCCACTATCCGGTATGACACTGCTCTTCGCTGCCTCTACGATCGTGGCCGGCTTTGCCTCGGTAGTTGCTGCAGTAGCCCAGGTGCTCTGACTGCCGTCGCCAGCTGCTTCGCTTGCATCTGCGGCGGGTGCAGCTGGACTGTCGTCCCAAGAGTTCTCTGCGGCCGTGACAGTAGTCGCATCCGTAGCCCAGGCATTCGACTCTGTGGTAGGCACTGATTCTCCAGCAGCTTCCTTGATGGTACCGTTTGTAGTCGCGTGGCCGCCCCGGCCACCACGGAATCCACCTCGTCCACGGTCGGCACCTCGACCACGACCTCCGCGAGCGCTCTCGAAACCGCCTCTTCCGCGGCCACCACGTGTAGCAAATCCGCTCTTATCAGTAGCGCCTGCGGTTGATGGTTCGTCTTTGGCTTTCGAGCGAGCGCGATCCTTTGGCTTCTTCACTTCGGCGAATTGTGAAACAGCGCCTTGCGTAATCTTGTCGACTACTGCAGTGATGTCGCCATCTGCCTCGTCAAGTGCGAACACAAGATCGGTGTTGGTCCAGTCAGGAAACATTTCTCTGAGCGTAGGAAGCTCTGCATAATATTTCTTCTTCATCTCGCCGATTTCGCCTTGATCGTCCAGCGACTCTTCGAGTGAGGATGCGTCGCCTGTGCCATTGATCTTTCGGCCGCCACGAGGGCCTCCACGACCGAAACCACCTCTGCCACCTCTCGTGGTGCTCCTGCCCCGTGTGGGCGCGGTTCTGGTGTCGACTTCCGACATTGTGACTGTATGCGGGATGTGAGGTTCAAAGGTGAACCAAGAGTATGGGAGAAGCAGTTGAATCGTCCAGCACGGGGAGTTCGCGTTGCGATGGTGGTGGTGTTTGGAGGCTGCACGTCTAAGGGAGAAGAGGGTCTCGAAGAAGGGAAGCGTCCAAGGCTGCAGCGAGCCCAGACACCGACGCGGTGAGGAATGCGTGCGATGTCAGCGTGCCAACAGAACACGAGTCCTTTAATGGGGTGGATGAGTCGCAAGCAGGACGTGAGGTCGGTGATGGTGCACAGGTGGAAGTGTGCAAATAATGGTTGATTGCTGCGCAACTCAAGACGGAAAGCTCGTCACGTCGCGCGCCAAATCGCGGGCAGAGCCGCGCGAGTGCATCAGCCACAAAGCCACCTGTGCACGAATCACAAGCTCGTTCTAGTACATGTACCTTGCATACCTATAGGTAGCTCATATGATGAGGTGATCAGAGCATCAACTTCACCCCGACACATCGTTCACTTGCGCTATGCAAACTTCGAATGCAATGTCACTGATCCTGAACGTAAGGCTTTGTTTGCTTGCCGTCCGCCGACGAGGATGAGGAGTACTGGCGCTGTACAAGGTCTGAAGTCGCTCGCTGCCAAGATCAATTCTCAGCTACCGTTGAGCGCGAGGGAGAGCAACAGGCTGCTCACCGCGCTCACGAGCTCGTTTCGAAAGCACCTGGACGAAGCGCATCCCGATACGGCCAGACCGACTGTCAATGGGGGCGACGTAAGGAAGACGTCGGCAAGTGGCGTCGCTGTATCTACGAACCAAGGCATCCACTCATCCGCTGTCTATGCTGATCGACATCTTGCCTCCGTTCTAACGAGTCCGCTATTTGTCAAGGGTGGAGAGCGACTTGACTTCGTTTCCGCCAAGACAGAGCTGAACAAGAATCCTGCCAAAGATCCGATTCAGCTCTTCGAGGAATACCATGACAAGGATGCGGCCACCATCAGTATCGCCGAACTCTGCTTGGAACACTTCTTCGAAAGCCTCAAGAAGACACCCACAAGCCAACGGAAGACCGTGTTACAAGAGCATCAGGCCGGACGACGCATACTCTTGTGGTTTCTGCAGAACAAGATACACGATCCGGCTAGCTACGTGGATCATCTAGCCTTCCTGGATCTGCTTGTCCATGCTCTAGTCGTTGAAGGGCGAGAACAGAATGTTTGGGACTGGCTAAAACTCGACATAGCGATACCTGTATCCGCGGAAGAACTCAGACGGCACATCACTGCCAAGAAGATGTTTTTGCGATATCGGTGGAAGGGCCGCCTGCTGGGAGCACTTATTAAGTCCAAACTGGGCTTCGCGGATGGGATCTCACGCCCAGTGCCCCTGGGAAATCTCCACCTTGCACTGGATGCATTTTTCCTGGCTGTTGAGTTGCAGCAAGGAGCACTACCCCAGGAAGCGCACCTGCATTGGCTGCCATTCGGGTCAGCATCAAATCAACTTGTGAAAGAGGTGACCTGGAGAGTATCATCGCGGAGAGACCTTGATCCCGGCCGGTTCGATCGATTTCGTGATGCCCTCCCGATATGGGAGGCGCATGCGGGCGAAATTCACCAAGCTATGAAGGCTGGCCTGCTTGACGTATGTCACCCTCGCAGACCGTCAGCGAAGATGGCCCTATTGTTCTGGCAGTCGGTGCTGTCCGACCAACCATCAGTCTCGGCACAAACATTCATTCCTCGTTTTCACGCAGGACAACACAGCGCAGAGGTGCAACAATGGTTCAAATTTCTCTGTCGGACCGTGTTCGTTTTGCGAAATGAGAATCTTACTGAAGAAGCCTCTTGGCTAAAAGAGGAGGCAGCAACCGTCTTCCCTCAATTAGCGCAATATGTCGAAAATGATATAAAAGAATGGGAGCAAGGAGCAGGTGAGGATCAGAGCACGGCGACATCTAAAGCTGGACATGAAAGCGCACGAATACCGTACCCTACCTTCGCGTAGGGTCACGATCTCAAGTAGGACATTTAGCGCAGAAACATTCAAGTTGTCCGTGCGAAGCTAAGCTCACGAGGGCACAGCGCAGCTACTACACTACTGCACATGAAGCTCTGTCATAGATCTCTTTGGTGGGAAGACTTTCCAATCCTCCCGCCCATACTGAGGGCGCTTTGGCCGAGGTGGTAAGTCATACTTCTGCTCGCGTCATCTGACCCTGGGCTCTAATTTTTTGACAGTTCTTCATCAGATACCTGCAATACTCCTACGACACCGTCTCCGTGGCCTGAGCACTTCTTGCCACATCTTGAACGCCACAATTCCCCGAGCCGACATGGCTCATCTAAGCGCCATCTCTCTTCAAGCCTCTTCTGGCCAGACATCGTATCCGAAGGTGTCCTTCATGTTCACGAATCGAGTGTGACGGCCCTTTGCAACCTCATTCACTGCCGCGAAGTCCTCATCCGTGAGCTCAATGCTCTTGAAATTGCTCTTGATGCGTGATGGCGTGGAGCTTTTCGGCAGCACGACGTATCCTCGGCGTATACCCCAGGCGATCAAGACTTGTGCGAGAGTGTTGCCACCTTTTTCCGCGATCTTGTTGAGCACTGGGTTGGTGTTGACCTTTTCGCCAGTGTTCGGAACCTGATTCTGCGAGCCAAGTGGAGAGTATGCCTCTGGCAAGATGTCGTTGTTAAAGCAGAATTGCACAAGCTCGTCGTTCGGTAGGAAAGGATGGATCTCGATCTGGTTGACCGCTGGCTTGACGTTTGCCCAGCTTAAGAGGTCTTTGAGACCTTCCACCGTCCAGTTAGAGACACCGATGGCTTTGGCTTTGCCGGACTCATAGATCTCTTCCATCGCCTTCCAGGTCGGTTGCGGCTTCTTTGTGAGCTCCTCCTTGATTATGTACTGACCCTTCGAGTTCAGTCTCGGCATGTTCTTCTCGTCCTTCTCCGCTGCGATCGGCCAGTGCACGAGGAAAAGGTCGACATAGTCGGTTTTGAGCTTTTCGAGGGAGTTCTGGAGCGACCACCGCACCTCTTCCGGCTCGTGAAGATGTTGCCACACTTTGGTGCATATGAAGATGTCGCTGCGATGCAGGCTGCTCTCCTTGAGGAAGTCTTGTACAGCGTCGCCAACTTCTTCTTCGTTCTGGTAGAACCAGGCGCAGTCGAGGTGTCGGTACCCGGTCTTCAGCGCGTGGGTAACGGCTGTGTACGTCTCGCCCTTGGAGCCTTCGTTTGCGAAAGTCCCGAATCCAACAGCAGGAATGGACACGCCGTTGTTCAGCTTGAATGACTTCCCGTTAGACATGGTGCAGGCCTTCAGAATTATGCGATCGGAAATTGTTGTGCCACGCAAAGTACAGCTGCGGGTATGTATAGAGAATGTAAAGTGAGGACTCGCCCTACCTGACAGCTCCGATAATATTTAGTAGCTCCTACTGACTTTTCTTCACCTTTCCCAACACCTTACTATAGCTATCTTCAGGTCGTTCACGTTGCGCCGAACAAGCAGCCGAACGATGACGACGACGTCATGGCCCTCGTTCTCAAACAATCCACCTTCCGACGTTGACCGCATGGTCAAACAGCGATGCAAGCAATTGTGGGACTCATTTGTGGATAAGCATGAAGAAATCTCTCATTGCTGAGGATGGTCCTGCATGCACAAAATCCGATATCACGGGAATTACATCATGCCGAGAAGAGAGCACTAAAGCGGCCGGGGGGTTCCGAGCGGGTCCCGCACCAGCATCCCGGTCCTTGTTCGGCGGCGCTAGCCTATCCATTTCTTTACTACTGTTTGCTAGCCGCCTCTAACGACAGCCTGTAAATTTTCAGTCGCTGTTTTCCAAGCAGACAGCAGATCTAACGTTGATTGGGAGCGGTAGTCGGCTGTGCCTGTGGCGGCCAGGCGGCGGCGAACCTACCTGGCTCCCAGAGTTCAGGCTGCTCAGCACTTACGATAGAGATCTCGCGAACACCACCAATCTTCATGCCGGACCTGGTCGCGCTGGGCTCCTCGTGGTCAGCATGTGAGAATCTTGGTACTGTGAAGCTTCTTCGCCATTTGTTCGGTGTAAGCGTATCATGCGCAGCTTGCGAGCCTTGCAGTGCTTGGTCCTGCGTGCTGGGACGGATGCTCCACAAAACTCCTTACCAGATGCATCTTAACTGGACCCTGATGTCCTGCTCTATCTCTGATGCGAGGATAGATGCTGGAGACCTATGACATCGTTGTCCCACAAGTGGAGAGCTACTGCAGAGCGTACACACCGCAGACGGTAAAGTGAATCAAGAAATAAGTGTTGAGAGATGACGAAGCGTGATAATAGATCGCGGAACGATTATGGGAGGAAAGTTGTCGGCTTCGATATCGTGAGGCAAGAGCTGGATAAAACCGACCCAGGTACCAGTATTGTGGTTCTCCCAAAACCACCTCTGTCCCCAGCACTTTCTTTGACCTGACGTCTGGTTCTTCATTCTTGCCTCCGGTCAAACCGATACATCAACAAATCTCGGAGCTGAATTTCCATCTTCCTCTTGAATTCGACATCGCAGAAGAGCATTCCTATACAACATGGCCGACGTCAAGCAACGGGACTTAGCAGTTCAGCAAGCCGAGCAGCATCAGGCTGCCGAGACTGGCCAGCTTCAGAGGATGAAAAGCAACGAGAGCGAGGGCGGTGTCGGTGGATATGGACGAGGTAAGAACAATCTGCGCCAATCTGACCAGATGGTACAGCAAGTCGGCATCGCGGATCAGAAGCATATATCGGGAAGCAGGCATGCCTCATCGATATGTCGCCGGCATATTCCAGAGCGCACGCAACGCATCACACGACTGACTTGGTACCAGGACTCAGCGCAGCTGATGGTCGCGCCAGTTTTGGTGCAGTCGAGGTGCCAGCATCGAGATCGTCTATCGCTGATGCATCGCCCTATATGCATCAACTTTCACTATCGCCATCTCAACGAGACCGACGCGGCTCCCGAAACAGCTTTGGTGCCGCACTTCCTATTCCACGATCGAAGCGTCAATCTCGTTTAAGCTCTGTGCACTATGCCGATGGAAGACCTCAAAGGCCTGGCATGCCACCGGTCCAGCCCACTAGGGAGATCTTGGCTGCCCAGGTGCAAGATCTGTCTGGCGACAAGGTTCGCGCCGCCAAAGACATGGCTTTCGTCTTCGACATTGATGGTGTGCTCGTACACGGCGACCGATTAATCCCCGAAGGTCAAAGAACGCTCGAAATTCTTAACGGCGACAACGAGCTCGGCATCAAGATCCCACACATATTCCTCACCAACGGCTCAGGAAAGCCAGAACAAGCCCGTGTGGAGCAACTATCCAAGATCTTGCATCAGCCCATCTCGACAGAGCAGTTTATCCAATCCCACACACCCATGAGCGCTCTAGCAGAATACTACAACACCGTCCTCGTCGTCGGAGGCGAAGGTTATCGCTGCCGAGAAGTCGCCGAAAAATACGGCTTCAAAGACATCGTCGTCCCAAACGACATCGTAGCCTGGGACCCTACAATCGCTCCATACCGCGTCTTCACCCAAGAAGAGCGCGCCACGTCCCGCCCTCGCGACTTCAGCCAGGTCAACATCGAAGCCATCATGGTCTTCTCCGACTCCCGCGACTACGCCACCGATATGCAGATCATCATGGACCTGCTCCAATCCCAGAACGGCCGCCTCCACACCCGCGCCAAAGACCCTATCTCCGAGCGTATTCCCATATACTTCTCCCAGGGTGATCTGCTTTGCCCTACGGAACATCCCAACCCTCGCATGTCACAAGGAGCCTTCAGAATCGGCCTCGAGGCAATGTACAAAGCCCTCACGGGCGAAGACCTCGAACGTGTGGTCTATGGAAAGCCGGAGCTCGCAACATACAAATATGCGGACGAGGTGATTGCGTCATGGATGGAAACTATCCACAACGAAGAGAAGCTCCCCAAGAACATCTACATGGTCGGCGACAACCCCGCCTCGGACATTATCGGCGGCAACCAGTACGGCTGGAACACATGTTTAGTGCGGACCGGGGTGTTTCAGGGTGGGGAGAACGACGAGAATAATCCTGCGAATTTTGGGGTCTTTGAGAATGTCCTTGAGGCGGTGAAGACGGCGGTTAGGAAGGAGTTGGGGAAGGATTTTGTTTTTGAGTGGGAGGATGCTAAGGTTAATCCGTTGTTGCAGGATAAGGAGGCTTCCGGGGCGGTTGCTGTTGAGTAGATCTACTTTTGGTAGAGTGGGCGGTGCTTTCGGTATGGTCTGGCGTGTGGAGCTTTGCCAGTGCTGTATGGCAGTCGTTGACCTTGGATGGAACCGCGTCGGGATATGAATCGTTATACAAGGCGTTCACTCTGGGTCCGAGAGGGACAGAGTTATTGACGAAGACATGATATTCGCTAGAGATAGATCGCGTTTCGTATGCCACTTCGTTGGCTTTTGTCTTTTCTCTTTTATGGCTATTTATTTCAGCTCAGCATATATAGGACTGTATCTTATGGTGTATTGACGCCGAAGATGCATGGCTAAATCGAAGTAAGCAACTAACGATGTCGGCGCGCGGCATGATGAGTACATGTCGTCGCTGTAAAACGACAAGTCTTGTAGTATCTTCAATATTCGATTTGATACGGCAGCGGGAGCTGGCATAGCGAGTCCTTTCGACAGCCTAGACGAAGCGTATTCTCGTCTTAATCGTTGCGTAGGAGCATGCTGATAATCAGCGTCAGTGATAAATCGTTTCGGAGACAATTTGTGGTATTGTGGAAGTGATGATACTTCCTGAGGCCGCAACTGACTCTCGGCAAATGTGCCGAAGATGAAGCTCCGTCCCAGCTGGCAGCTTCCATTGCAACATGAACCCTGAACTTCACTTGAACACTGCAGCATCACATCCCTGCTTTCACTCACCTCCATCACCACTCTAACTAACTATCGTCGCTCTTTCCGACTCCTTCGTGGCAAACACGAATTCAGCCACATAATACTGCACTCGGATCAATCGCAAGCATGTCGTCGCAAAGGAATAAATACTCCGTCCTCCTCCCAACCTACAACGAGCGTCGCAACCTCCCTATCATCGTATGGCTCCTCAACCAGACCTTCACTGAGCAGTTCGTCCACTCGCCATCGCACCAATTCCATCACGACACTGACTAAGGAATTTCTCGTAGCAAACTCGATTACGAAGTCATAATCGTCGACGACGGCTCTCCCGACGGAACCCAAGAAGTCGCCAAACAACTCATCAAAGCCTACACCCCCCAAAAAATCAAACTCCACACCCGCACCGGCAAACTCGGCCTCGGCACAGCCTACGTCCACGGCCTCCAATTCGCCACGGGAAACTTCATCATCATCATGGACGCCGACTTCTCCCACCACCCCAAATTCCTCCCGCAAATGATCAAAAAGCAGGCCGAGGGCGGCTACGACATCGTCACGGGCACGAGGTACGCCGGCAACGGAGGCGTGTATGGTTGGGATTTGAAGAGGAAGATGGTGAGTCGGGGCGCGAATCTGTTTGCGGATACGGTGTTGAGGCCCGGGGTGAGTGATCTGACGGGGAGTTTTCGGTTGTATAAGAAGAGTGTTTTGCAGGAGGTGATCAATAGGACGGAGTCGAAGGGGTACACGTTTCAGATGGAGATGATGGTGAGGGCGAAGGGGATGGGGTTCAAGGTTGCTGAGGTGCCGATTTCGTTTGTGGATCGTGTGTATGGTGAGAGTAAGCTGGGTGGGGAGGAGATTGTGGAGTATTTGAAGGGTGTGTTGAGTTTGTGGGTCAAGGTATGAGGTGGGAGGAGTCGTGATGTTGAGATTGTAGCGAGGCGTTGGATGGTGGAAACGGCGTTGGAAAAGACAAAGACGTGTCCGGTGATGCGCAGGATCAGCTTCATGTAAATTTTAGGGAGCTGTCGACTAATTACCTATTACTCTTGCTTAAACATGAGTCGGCCTGCTAACGCGAGTGCAATAAGCGCTTGCGATGCCAGATGAGATGACTCTGGCCAATGGGACGCTACTCACTTACAATCTGTCACACATGCTGCCTAGCACTACAGCAGCTCCGAGTGGGCAGGTTAGAAAGATTGTTTTCCTTCTGGATTTCACTTTTGACACCGAGACGATGGTTTTGGACTTTTTATTCTGTGAGTCACGAAACACTGACATATTAAGACATGCGCAGGTATCTCAGTGGACAATCAGACATCGGGAACGTTTCGCACACACATCTCGAACACTAGAAGCAAATCTCCGCGACCGAAAGAGGATATGTTCACACGATCTGCAGTAATTCACATTCCCCTTCTCTCCCGCCTTTTCCAAGCAAGCTACCATCACCCTTTCACCATCTCTCCAAGCGGACCCTACGTATCCCATACTCCAACCAACTTCGCAACCCACCACAACCTCAGCCCTTACACTCATCCTCACCTCCCCATCTATAACCTTCGCACGCCTGAATCTACCCTTCTCCCCTACCTCCGCATTCCTCAACTCTAGCACCCGCACCACCCTGACACCCTACGCCTCCACACCAAGTTTCAGCTCCGTCCGCTCAATCCATCCTTCAGCGTCCTCGACAATCTCCATCCCCCTGGCACACTCCATCAACACCTCCAGCGCCGCCATCTGAGGAGCTCGCAGCCCCCGCCGCCGCTGCATCACCACCTCCTCATACTTCTCCCTCCCCCGCGCCCCTCCTCAACGTCTCAAATCTCAACGACTCGGGCCTGAGCCATCGCGACGACACTGACGCTCGATGCTGTGCTGAGCTGACAGATCGAGTCGCCGACGCTAGCGCTAACAAAGTACGGAGCCTTTTGCTCGATTTCCGGTGTGCCGCAACGTGTGAGAAGGGAGTATTGGTTTGATTGGGTGGGGTTTGCTGCTTCTGGTGGTGGCGAGGGGGTGTTTGTTCTCGTTGGAGGGTGGTGTGGGACTGGGTTGGGAGTGGGGTTTGGGGGGGAGGCTGTGGAGAAGGAGGTCGGAGGTTAGTATGGAAGTGGTGATGGTGGTGATTGTGATGAGAGTGGCGTCAACCTACCGATGGCGGTTTGGATCTTTGGCGAGCAATAGTAGAATGTGCTGGAGCTGTGCACGTTCGTTGTGTTCGCGGCGAGATTATCAGTCTGCGTCTGGGGAGCTGCCGCTGTTCGTGGTTGGACGGACTCGACGTCTTCGTTGCTGGGCGTGCGTTGATCCCGTCGTCGCTGGAGATATGTGGAAAGTCTGAAGCACAACAGAAGGCACAGTGCTGCAGCAGACAAAGTGAGCCAGACGATGTAAATGGAAGTTGTCTGCGGTGCAGCGATCGTGCAGAGAAGCACCGAAGAACAAATGAGTGATGCAATAGAAGCCATCAGAGCGAGTGCGATGGCCAAGGCTGGCATACTGATGGCCATGACAGTGGTACATGAACAAGTCGAGCTTGGCTCAGATCGTCTTAACGAACATTATGAGGATGTGCTGGAGGAGAAACGTTCGTTTGCCTTATTGTAACGATTGTTTGCTATGTCATTGTCGCGACTCTACGCACGAGCCAACGAGGAAGTGAATGTCGCGACAAGCTCGACTCTACAATTGCCAAACTTGCTATTGTCGACACTCGAACACACGTGCACAACTTCCAAAAGCCCAAGTCGGCTCACTTGAGCGTCTCTTTCAAGAACGACTTAACATAACTATTGATCACAGTCAGGTTTCTCCAGCCACTCCAGTCGTGGTTCAACAGGCCTGATAAGCTTCATCAGCAATTGTTCGAGTTCGAAGCTCAGTCATACTCACCAAATTCCTCGTCCTTATCTTGTGTTCCTTGGCGAATGTAATAGCTTCCCGCCAGCACCCACTGCATCCAGCCTCCAGGTCCTCCCGGCTGGCTTGTTATGAAGTCCTTGATACACTGCGCATAGAAGAGTTCATAACTTCCGTCCTGGACCTCGAATCCAAACTCGCTCAATACCATTGGACCGTGGTTGGGACATTTCCCATCTTTCAGGTTCATGGCGCAGTATGCGTCCTTGTACAAGGGGTCCTTGATCTCGTCGCAGGAGTTCGCATGCTCTTTATACCTGTGAGCCTCATACACAATCTTCTCCTTAAATGGGTAAGTTTCTGGTTCGAAAGTCCCGGCCTTGCTGGACTGTCGTTGAACAAAAAACGAATCATCCCTGCTCTCCTCTAGCCCAGAGAAAAAGATCAGCGGAGAGCTATTGTTGGCATGGATGGCATTGGCAGCAGGTATGACGTTGTCGAGCCAGGCGTCCCAGGTGTATGGCAGCTTATTGTCTCCCTGTCGAAGCTCGTTGCGGAGGGACATTGATGACAATCCAGTCCAGGACTTGGCATGATCAGCCATAAAGCCGAGACCTCGTACCCAATTGTGAATGTCGAAGTACCTGTCGCCGAACCAGGCATTACCGTCCTGGGTGGCACAACACCACTCTGCTTTGCTGACGTGATTGTCCAGATGGACCCAGATCTGTTGTTTCGCCAATTCTGCCGCCACTGCATCAAACACCTCAAGACGCGTCGTGTGGGCTGTGAAGGAAGGATTATGTTTCATTATCGCTTGCAGGATCTTTTTGCCGTTCGTGGGTCCCAGAGCTTTGTTGAGGGTTCCTTCCAATGTCTGATCTGGGCTCTTGGCGAAGTGGTCATCGATCATTTCAGTGGCATAAGTCAGGCGTACGACATTCATACCCAGACCCTTAACAAAGCCGACAATTTTCGCAATGGAACTGTATTGCAAGCCCTCAGGCAGCATGGTTTCTGCCGCGCCAGGCCAGCTGACTCCCGCGAACACGATATTGGCTCCTGAAGCGGACTTGATGTCACGTCCAGACACTGTGAATGGCGTGTCTGGCCATTTTCCTGCCGAATTCCGCGATGCTGCAATGGCAGCTGATACTGATAGCAGCACTGTAGAGATAGAGCTGAGTTTCATCTTGGATTTGACCAAACGTTTAGGAGCAGGATCGTGCTGTCAACCAGCTTATACGGACACAAGTACATGATTCGCAGCACGGGATGCGGGCGCAGGCTCGTATACTTAAAGCTGTCCATGTTCGAATGTCCCACACCGGCGCATGCCATCCATCGTCCAGTTCAATTCTGCCATAATCAACAAGGATTGAACCACCATCCAAATCCGTCACAGGAGCTTGTATATAAAGATGGCTCTTGAAGAGAGTTGACCAGTTCTTCCAGCTCTTCCGAAAGTCTGCAAGTCATGGCGATAAAAGACGGTTCGCAAGCGAAACCTATTCGTCGAATGTCATGCCCGGCACGTGCGGAAAGTGTACAGCGAGAGCGAGGCGCCTGTACGGGTAGTGGAGGAGCTGAGAAGTAGAGGTATACGGGATGTCGTCTGTTCCACGTCCTCTGTTCTTGTCGTGTCGCGTGTATAAGTGAGAAGAGCGTCTGCTCCAGCACGTATGATCGTCTGTTCGGCAGGTCGGATACAGTAGGATGTTATAATTTACAGGCTACAGCGAAGCCTTGGAGGCACTTACCGCAAAGGAGACGAGAAAGGACCTCGGCTCCCACCGACGACGAAAGCCCGGCCGTACCACTCCCGTCTCCGTCTCGTCGCCTCGTCTCGTTCGATCGTACTTCACGATCCCAACATCGCATCGTGCCAGCGGATCGAAGGAAACCGTGTACAACGCCAAGCAAGAGTCTGAAAAAAGAGTCTGATGTCGACGCCGCCAGGTTGTTCCATTGACGACCGTTGTTCTGGACCAAGCAGGAGATTATGAGAGCCTGGCCGCACCGAATCTACAAAGTAATCGAGAATAAGTACGTCCGTGATGAGACACTATCGAAGAAGGTTAAGTCGTGGACTCATCGAAGCTCACCCGACTTCACCTGCTGTTAGCAGGCTGATGGCTCCATACGATCTTTAATACAACACGTCTCACGCCGAAAGTCATTCGCACGAGCAGCAGTACAACACACGAGACTCGTTCGATTCACGCTTGCTTGACAGCAATGGCGCACTAGACCACAGATCAGAGGACTGCCATTCAGGAACTATGATCGAGCATATTTCAGCAGGACCGTGTGCAAGACTGCGTGCTCCGCGCACGTCCATAAGACTCTTGCCATATTGACAAGGACCACATGCCTCATCTCGGTTTCAACAGCCAGACTTCCCACGTGGCAGGGTACCAGGTCACACACGAGACAGCAGATGTAACGTTCCTTTTATCCATCAGGGGCTTCTTGAGCCCTACTTACATCATTATAAAGTTGCACGAGCGCTTTTTACATCACATGCCCTATCATCCTTAGGACTTCCACAGACCGTCTTACTCCCGTTCCACCCTCCCCAACAAAGCAACCACGGTCATCATGAAGCTCCTTTCGACCGTAGTCCTCGCCGGCTTGGCAGTTCTATCGTCAGCCTACCACGCACCACGGAATCAACCGACATGGGTCAGTACCAGCTGCGTCCCAACTGGCTACGACAATGATGCGCAATCAGCACTCACGCCATCCACCTGCTTTTGCTAACACCACTCCAGGGCGCTCTCACTGCCCCTAACCTGCAGCACTCGCCCCGAAAGGGCCAGACTTTCCGCGTTACGTGGGACACTACCCAGGCGACTGCAGACCGTAAGTTCGAGCAATCGGCAAAGGGCAGCAACTGTCTTCGTCCAGCTGATGTGATTTCCTTTAGATACCGTCTCTCTCGTCCTCTGCCGTGGACCGTCCACCAATTGCGTTAATGACCCCAATACACTCCCCATAGGTGGGAATGGGGATCAGGCGCGGGGCATTGCATCCAGTAAGGGCTATTTTGATTGGCATGTGCCTTGCGCCGGCACGCTGCCGGCTGGAACTGCAAATACCAAAAGTGGTTATGGTATGTACTCTAACAAGCCGCGATCATGATGTGCAGGCTCGTGGGAAAGAACGTGCTGATTTCTGGTGTGATGTAGGCATGTTGATCATTGTGGACCAGACTGGCGAGTTCCAGTATTCGACGCAGTTCAGTATTTTGGCGAACAGGCCAGTCTGCTGCCCGAACTGTAAGTAGGGAGGGATGTTGGAAACGAACCGAGCCCACACCACGCGAATGGAATTTTCGCGGAAATGAATCGAAATGACCAGTACTTATGGTCTGCCCGGTGCTCTACACTATGAGCAAGAGATGGAGACTCTTCTACCGGATAATCTTGATGGGCTTCTGGGCGGTTCACCTCTAGCTCTCTCGTAACATATCTTGTAATGGGAATGCATCATGCTTCCACCCGCCAATCCTGGTCGTTCCTGTCACGTGGTAAAGCCATGACCTCCGCAACTGCCATCCACCGTTGTCCTGCCTACAGCTTCACCTGTGGGGTACCAAATGCCACGTAGTATGCCAGATAGTCGCCTTCTCGATACATCGCGATCTTCCCAGCACTGGTAAAACGCGCGCTGCTAACGACGACACAACTTGCTCTTCACGTTGACCAACTCCCTTCACAGGCATTCTATCACCCGTAAGAAAGGGCTCCAACGACAAGTTCCCCAGTGGTGATGGATGAGTGAAGGCGCAAAACTTGTCTCATTATATCTTTGGCAGAGCTTAGACCACACCCTTTGCGCTGATAAGCAAGCGTGGAAGCTGGTGCTTTTCTCAATCGCGAGCGAGTCGTCCTGTGCCCGCTTCGACGCCGCCGCCTTTCACAGAACGGAAGCAATGGCATCGCTCGTCCGCGAATCGGAAGTGGAGAGTATCTTGCCATGATCTCGTACTATTCGCAATGAGTACTTTGCCTTGCGATCCCGCTGCACGACAGCCCTAAACGAGTCGACCCAGCTGGAAAGACTGGTGCTGAATGCTAGAATAAAGTCTCTATCCGAATGTCTCTGTCTGGGTAATTCCAATGTGCTCGTCATGGAGTTTCAACTTAGAGAGCTGGGTTATGATAGGGAACGAGTCTAACGCTTGCATTGACCAAAGACGCGGTGAGTTGGCATGTGAGATCGAGCATTGAGTAAACTGCCTACACCAGATGTAGCCCGACTCGATTTCCGACAGTATACGTTATGCTGCGATCAACTACCTTCTGACGCAATTTTAGTGGCAACAACGATCGATGTATGAGACTGAGTGTCACGTGAGAATTGAGACCCGCATGGGAGCGATTCAAAGACGTAGCATTGTCCTTTGTTGGGTCGGTATCTGGTATCATTCCACGCGCGCTTTTGATGATGCGCCCAATGTGCCGTCGCATCATGTGCCCATTCATCATGTTTCCCTCCCCAAACGCCTTGCGTGCAAAGAATCACTCCCGCAAAGATGACATCAGCTCTTGATGGTTCATCTATTTTTTGCTGGCAGCTGCCTCCTCTTCCTTGGCCTTGGCACGCTTCTCGCGCTTGCCGAGCAGGCGGGCCTCGGAGCGAGCATCGCGGAGCTTGCGGTAGGCATTCTCGGTGGCCGGGTAGTCGCTGACCTTGCCTTCCTGGATGGCAACCTTGTTGGAAATTGGGAAGGCCTGGTTGGCGTGCTTGACACGACCCTCGTAGCCGACCTGCTTGCCAGCCTCGACCTCCTCCTTGGGCGCATCGCCAGCCTTTGGTGACTTGGTCTTGCGTGGGAACAGGACCAAGCGCTGCTTGTAGGACTTCAGACGCTCCACATTGGCCTTCAGGGACTCCTCAGAGAGGTTCTGTCGGCGTGGGTCGACGGCGATACCAATGGTTGGCGCCAGCTTGCGTGGGATGCCGGCTTCCTACGGTTGCATTGTCAAACTTTGTCGTCCTTCCCAATACGTATGCTCCCTCTTACCTTCAGCTCAGCAAGTGTGAAACCACGACCTGCGCGAACGCGGCGGTTGTACTTAATGGTCGGGCAGCGGACGACTGGCCTTAATCTGTCCACCGGACGTGGAGCGAACTTGGCGGCCTTCTCGTGACGAGCAGAGCGTCTGCGCTGTTTGCGACCAGGCTGAGATGCGAGTTAGGACAATGTGTCTATGATCGAGTGCTGATGCAGGCGCCTGCGCTGCATCTCTGAGCGGCTTATAGAATTACCTGATCGAAATGCACTCGGACACGGCGTTGCCAGTCCTTGCGGAAGTCTGCGAATACAAATCAGCGCACATCAAGTGAATAGTAGGAGACGCAGTTTACGGTTGTGCTGGATCTGCTGGTTGTGCTTGATCGTCATGGCTGCTGTATTGTTGAGTGATCCGGTGCAACGACCTTGAAGGAGGAGAATGTGACGAAGCTCAATCGCACATTCCAATTCTTCGTTCGCCAAGAATTGCGACGCGCTAGGATTAGAGTAGATTAGCGCTATTCCTCGGCTTCTCCTCGGTAGATCTAGCAAGAAACGCGCTAGCAGTGGCAGGCGCGACTTGAACCGCGTCGCGTGGAAGAACAAGGTAGGAACATAAACTCAGCAACCCGCATCTCAACCTCACAGTGCCTCATTGTGTGCAACACGCGTCTCGACATGATCATAGCATGATCATTACCTCTTCTCCTCTATACGTCCATTTACGATGCCTTCTCGAGCCGAACGCCTCGCCCAGCTTCGCGCCCTGCGTAAAGCAGGCAAGACAGCATTCGACGACTACGAAGTCCAGGAGGCTGAGTCGATATACGAGACTGTGGACGATGAAGGATACAAGAAGGTTGTAAGAAATCGCTTGGACCAGGACGACTTCGTGGTCGATGATAATGGCGAAGGTTATGCCGATGATGGACGCGAAGACTGGCAGGATGAACGACAACCCATGTACGACAGTGAAAGTGAAGAAGACCTGCCTAAAAACAGTAAAGCCGGTATGCACGACGACACGATCTAGCTCACGTAACCCTATGCTGACACCCGCATCCAGCCAAGAGGAAACGCGAAGAGGATGCGGACCGACAAGAGAAGCTCACCAAGGGCATCAGCAAGTACTTTAACCAACAGACAGCCACTGCAGCGCCCAAGCCGAAGCCCACGAGAACAGCCGAGGACGATGCTTTCATGGCGGATTTGCTCGGCGAAGTCGATACGAACATTCAGCGACGCGTTCCGTCCTACGGGAAACAGATCAAGAGTACCGACAGACGAAAGACGAGAGTGCTCTCACCGCCCATCGAGGAGCGCGAGAACGTTTCGTACCTATCGAAAAAGTCCACCAACGAGCAGATCATGGACACACCTCCTCTGCCCACCTCGGGTCACGACGATGATACGTATTTTGTGCAGCAGAATGACGACGTGCCCATGAGCGATCCACTGCCTTCTTCTCCGGCAGCAAAAGCTGTCGAGCGCAGAGAGAAGATAAAGTCCGAGGATTTTGAGGAGGATGACCTCATGGAGATTGCTGAAGTGACTGGCTCTTCAAATCTTCGATCTGTCAATGTCAATATTCGAGGAAGCAGACCGGCGCCAAAGATCATGAAAGCATCCTACCCGACACCTGACAGCTCTTCTCCCACGAGAGCACCTGTGGAGGACGTGGACATGACTGCTATCAATAACTTGGATCAAAAGCTGAACATTATGAGCAGTCCAGTTGCGGAACGTGCAGTGGCTGGAAAGCTGCAAGCACAAGATGCCTGCGAGAAGGACGGCTCCTTGAACTTCTTCTGGACCGACTACACTGAAGTCAATGGCAGTCTCTGCCTGTTCGGGAAGGTCAAGAATCAGAAAGATGATAGCTATGTATCTTGCTTCGTCAAGGTTGACAACATACTGCGCAAGCTGTATTTCCTCCCTCGTGAATATCGTCGGAAGAACGGACAGGAAACTCAGGAAGAGGTTGACATGGGCATGGTATATCAGGAGGTCGATAGTCTGATGACCAGGAGCAAAGTGTCCATGCACAAGATCAAGCCATGCACAAGAAAATATGCCTTTGAACTGCCTGGCATACCGAAGGAGGCTGAGTACCTGAAGCTACTTTATCCTTACGATAAATCGGCACTACCGACGGACATTCAAGGAGAGACATTCTCGCACGTATTCGGCACCAACACCAATATGTTCGAGCAATTCGTGATGTGGAAGAACATCATGGGGCCGTGTTGGCTAAAGATCGACCACGGAAACTTCAACGCAGTCAACAATGCTTCGTGGTGCAAGCTTGAGCTGCAAGTCGATAAGCCAAACAACATCACTGTCCTCGGCGAGTCGGACAATCTGGACGCGCCTCCCCTGACACTGATGTCTCTCGCGCTCAGAACGACCTTCAACCAGAAGGAGAACAAGAACGAGATTCTTGTGGCAAGCGTGAGGTTTTACAACAATGTTTCGCTGACGGACACGACACCACCCGAGAGGATTCCCAGCAGGCTCTTCACGATCATGCGACCTCATGGCGAGTACCCAGTCGGCTTCAAGCCCAAGGCGGAGAAGGCTGGCCATATGATCAAGACCGAAAGGAACGAGATGGCTTTGCTATCAATGCTTCTCGCGATTATCGACAAGCACGATCCGGACGCCATCATTGGTCACAAACTGGACGATGTCGATTTCAATGTCCTCCTCAGCCGTATGCGTGACCGAAAGACGCCCGGCTGGCATCGTATCGGAAGACTGAAGCGAGGAGATTGGCCGAAGAACGTAGGCAAGGGTGGCTCAAGCTTCTTCGTTGAGCGACACCTGGCTGCAGGGCGATTGCTTTGCGACTTGGCAAACGATATGGGCAAGAGCATCATGACAAATTGTCAGTCCTGGAGTCTCGATGAGATGGTAGGCAACTACCTTGACGGCACCAGAAAGGAGATCGACAATGAGCGAGCACTCGCCATGGCATCGACAGCTGACGGCATGATGAACTTTGTCAAGATGTGCGAGATTGATACCTACTATATCGCAGCCATTGCGCTAAAGAGACAGCTCCTTCCTCTCACGAAAGTGCTAACAAATTTGGCTGGAAATTCATGGGCACGAACGCTGAGTGGAACAAGAGCTGAGCGCAACGAGTATATCTTGCTGCACGAGTTCTACAGGAACAAATATATCTGCCCGGACAAAGTCTACGGCAAAGGCGCTGCTAACAAGAAACTGGAAGAGGACAATCCCGATGGCGAAGAAGGAGACGATAAGAAGAAAAAAGACAAATACAAAGGCGGTCTCGTCTTCGAGCCTGAAAAAGGCCTATACGACAAGTACATCCTGGTCATGGACTTCAATTCGCTGTATCCAAGCATTATCCAGGAATACAATATCTGCTTCACGACTGTCGATCGTCACGACATCACCGAAGAGGACGAGAAAATTCCAGAAGTGCCAGATGACACCACTAATAAAGGTGTCCTTCCTAGACTCATCCGAACGCTTGTCAGCCGAAGACGAGAAGTCAAGAAGCTCATGAAGGACAAGTCGGCGACCGAAGATCAACGCAATACGTGGGATGTCAAGCAGCAAGCCTTGAAACTGACAGCCAATTCTATGTACGGATGTCTTGGATATACTAAGTCTCGGTTCTACGCTCGACCACTGGCTGCGCTCACCACGTCCAAGGGTCGTGAAATCTTGCAGTCAACCAAAGACCTCGCAGAATCAGCACATGCTCTCCGAGTTATTTACGGTGACACCGATTCTGTAATGGTCAACACCAACGCTGACAATATCTTGGACGCAGTAAAGATGGGCAAGGAGTTCCAGAAAAGTGTCAATGAACGCTACGAACTCCTTGAGATTGAGATTGACCACATCTTCCGGCGACTGCTTCTGCATGCAAAGAAGAAGTATGCGGCCATCGTTATGGAAGGTGAAGGCAATGTGTGGAAGGAGAAGCTCGACGTCAAAGGCCTAGATATGAAGCGCAGAGAATACTGCCAATTGTCGAAAGACACATCAAAGTAAGACCTGCATCTTCGCAGATCAGATACGCGCTGACACACTCTCAGAGAACTCCTCAACTATCTCCTGTCCGGTGAAGAACCTGAAGTCGTCGTCTCCAAAATACACGATTACCTCCGACAACTTGGCGAGAAGATGCGACAGAACGTAATTCCGCCACACAAATATACCATCTACACCCAGCTTGGCAAAGACCCGAAGGAGTATCCCAATAGTAACTCCATGCCCGCCGTCCAAGTTGCTCTTAAACGGTTGGCTCGAGGGAAGCAAGTCAAAGCGAAGGACGTCATGGCCTTTGTCATTTGCGGCTCTAGTGCAGGCAACAACGAAAGTGCGGCGAAGAACGCCCAGGAACTCGACGAGGTCATGGCCAAAGACTCTGGGCTTGTGCCGGATGTGGACTACTACCTGCACAAACAGATTTTGCCACCAGTGGAACGACTTTGTGCGCCGATCAGTGGCACCAACGTCACACTACTCGCCGAGTGTCTTGGACTTGACACATCGAAGTACCGCATATCTGGAGCTGCTAAAGTAAGTGAGCAGAGCAACGAGATCACGCGCCTCGAGTCCCAGGTTCCGGACCACATACGTTTCAAAGACTGTGAGCCTCTCGAACTTCTCTGTCTGGGTTGTAAGCACCATTTCGAATACCGCGGCCTGAACTACACGCCTCCAGCAGACGAGACTCCCTTAGTCCCACTGGGCGTTCTGACGAACGACGGTCTGGCTTGCCCCCGGGGTGATTGTAGGCGGAAGATCTCCACTCTGGCAATGTCGGCACAGCTGGAAGCGCAGATAAGAAGACATACAAGTCGATACTACGCCGCTTGGCTCGTGTGTGATGATTCTGCCTGTGGAATGCGAACAAGGCAGATGTCCGTCTACGGACACAGGTGCCTAGGTCCCAAAGGCCTAGCCTACGGATGTTCTGGTAGGATATCTTTCGAGTACTCTGAAAAGGCGCTGTATAATCAACTGCTTTACCTCCAAGGAATTTTTGATACGGACAAGATGGTGGAAAGGATGGGACTCGCTGGGCTTGTAAAACTGGATTCCGGGGAGCAGGAAAAGAAGGAGAAGGTCAAGGTGCTCGCTGGCATGAACAAGGCAAGATTCGGAGTATGCCATGAGGTTGTCAGGGCATATTTGGAGAAGAGTGGGTGGGGATGGGTCAGTATGGAGAGTTTGTTTGGCTACGCGATGAAATCGATCGGGTAAGATCATCTGCGCGTAATCGGAAGTGAGGAGGACGACTTCGTGATCCGTACGTATACCGGTCGCACGACATGATTCGATTTTCAGCGTAAATCAGGGTTGAGCCTGTGCGACTTATACAGGCGCTGCGCTTACTGCACAATGAGATGTTATCTTTACTTCAGTCGGCGGCGTTCGGTGCCGCTTATCATTCTCTTCTGTGCTGATCTTGCCTCATGCCATATCGCCACTTATGTCCTGATGCTGATCGGAGCCCCACGAATCACTCTCGGACTGGGTCTCCTGGTACTGGCGTCTCCAATCTTTAATGTGGCCGCGGTGGTATCTGTGACTACTGCACGACGTAGCTAGTGTGCGAGAAGCATCGTTGGGAAGCCCGGTATCACACTGACTCGTGGAGACCTCCCAGACTGGACACCCAATGCGGCGCCTGCGCTGGCTGAAGTCGGAGCTTCGGGCGTGAAATGGCTACGACTGTACACAAAAGCTGAAAGCATGACATACGCAACGCATCCGAGGATTCGAAAGCACGAGGGTTCATCCACATACATAATGCGTGTGTGCTGGCCTTTACTGTTATCAGCTTGCAGATCAGGCATTTTGGTTGCAGGGGTACTATGGTCGCACTTTGTTCTGGAGCACATGTCACGCCAACGACAGCACAGTCAGCACGTTGTTATAAAGTATCTAGACGGTTATGTACGGACACAGAGCACTACGACAAATGGAGACAGCGCCCAAGCTTGTGGTTGGTCTGCCCAATCTCAGCGACCGCTAAGACGCTATCTACACATCACCTTCCTTGCTAGCGGGCGATTCTCCACTACTACATTTCGACGTCACTTGCTACCGTCACACGCAGGTTCGAGGCGCAGGATAGCAGTTCAAAGAGAATGGGACGATGATGCTCCGGAGCCACCGGTTTCAGCGGCACGGCAACTTTGAAAGCCTTCAGAGTGAACATGCTCAAAGGATGTTCGCTATTGGATGGGATTAGTTCCCCGGAGTCAGCGGCTGCAGAAAGTCCTCTGGTTTTTGTGGTTGAGATTTCCACGCGACTAGATTGTGACCTCTGATTGATCATCGCTATAGAGATGTGCATTTTCCCACTTATACATGTCTGGTCTTTAGTAAGCCACCGCATGATCCAAAGATGAAACAGCACGGAGTACCTTCTCCAGATGTACGGAATCTGTATTACGAGTCTTCAGCGATCATCCCTGTGGGCGAACCTAGCTGGTGCAGATCAGTAAGCGTGGCAGCCGGAAAGTAAGACTGCGATCGGAATTGTCCTGTCGCGCGTACCTGGGTGTACGTGGAGAGAAGTGTGTCTTGTCTTGCGCAGCCTTGGCACACGACAACGTTCGTTGACGCAGCGTGGTATGAACAGCATTGCATGTCCGGCCGCGTGCTCGGCCTGTCGTACATGGCGTGTCTGAGCAAGCTGTCAAATGAGGGAGAACCGTAAGATGGAGTCCTCACAGTCGACGGCCGTACTCCTGAGGGCCCTTCAGCCTTGTTGGAAAGTGCATGCGCATCTAGCTGGATGATACTTTGCTTGTTACAAAGTGCTGTCAACGGTAATTCCCGAATTCCAGTCACCAGGGCCTGTCAGACTGTCGGCTTTGCCCTGACCCCAGCAAAGCCACGGTATGCCAGGTTCATTGCACAGCGAAAGATTGCACCCACTCATCCACTCATTCAAACATAATGCTTCGGTGGCACGTGTCTGCGGCAAAGAAGATGCGAGACCCTCCTTCATCATCCCTGAGCGCATCACTGTTGTGTTACACCAAACACACGTAAAAAGCAAAGAGGCCTGGACAGCAAGGCGCGCAATCGATAGCCTTTGATTACTTACATGGCTTTCCCGGACTTTCCAATCGTTGCCAACTTCAAGCGAGTAAGAGATTGTGAGTTTGACAGCGCATTCCACGATCAGGTATATCTCACGAGAGCTCACCAGACTTCATCCTTGACCGTACGGATCACGGTTGACCCATGGCCGGAATGTGCGGCCACAGTCGTCAATATCAGACCAGGCTGCCAGTGCCGCAAATCTACCATTTCTTTGTTTCGAAAGACGCATTTCTTGATAACGAGAACCCTCTGAACGTTGTGCGCACGATTCTAGCCCGCATAAAGTTCTGGCTCTCTGCTGCCGCGCTCTCGCTCACAGAGCTGATCAAAGCATTGCCTCGCTCGGAGACGCAACATACAGTTCAGCATGGTCGAAAGTAAACGCGACTCGCAGAGGATCGACCCGGCATATCTGGACCTTGACGATTACGGCGCCGAGAAGCCTCAACCTTACGAGAAGGGCACCTTTGCCACCGCGACTCTCTCCGGCCATGTGGGACGCAAAAAAAGTATTGATGAGGCCTACGAATTCCTCCAGACTGTCTCGGACAAAGAAGCGGCAGGCGTAGATCTCAAACGTCTGCGGAGAAGAATCGACTTCCACATCATTCCCATCATGTTCATGCTCCAGGGTTTGCAGTTCCTAGACAAATACGTGCTCTCGTACGCCATTATCATGGGAATGGCCAAGGATCTGCATCTCAAGGGCAATGAACTCAACAACGTGGCATCGTCACTGTGGTGGGCTTATCTTGTCACTTCTTGCGTCATCGGCTTCGTGCTCAACAAAGTGCCCATAGCGAAATGGCTAGGTGTGAGCATGATCCTCTGGGGCGGCGTTGTAGCATGTACAGCAGCTGCGAAGGGCTATGCGTCCATGATGGTCATCCGCATCTTCATGGGCATATTTGACGCCGGCATACCACCTGCTCTCATGCTCATCAGTGCCCAGTATTACCGCAAAGATGAGCAGGCTACACGTTACGCGTATTGGTTCAGCAGTCTGGGCATCATGAATATCGTTGGAGGTCTCGTTTCTTATGGGTTCCAGTTTGTGGAAAATGCGGCGCTCGCTGGATGGCGTGAGTATGACCCAGGCATGACTTTAGTCGACGAGACTGATCTATGATTAGGTATCATGTTCCTCGTGCTCGGACTCATAAGTCTCGCCGTCGGGATCTGGGCCTTCATATGGTTACCGGACACCCCTATGAATGCTCGTTTTCTGACTGACGTCGAGAAGAAGGCCATTCTCCAACACGTTGCCATCAATCAGACAACGATCAAAAGCAACAAGTTCGACTGGGGCCAGGTCAAGAGCGCACTTTGCGATCCTCAAGTGTTGCTTCTAATGCTCGCTAACCTCTTCGTCGCCATCGGATCCGGCATAATCAACACTTACGGCGCGACGCTCGTAAAGAGCTTTGGCTACAGTTCGAAGCAGGCAGCATTGCTGAACACACCTTCCGGCGCCATGTCCTTCGTGGCCTGCATTGGTGGAGCGTTATTGGTTCGACACCACATACTGCATCGATGGGCTGTATCCATCATCGAGTATCTCGTCGCGCTGCTCGGGGCATGTCTCGTAGCGTTCGGCCCGAAGCACAACCACGGTCTCATGCTCGCGGGCATCTGGCTCATACCCTTCTCGCTGGCGGCCGTCGGGATCAAGTACCAATGGGTGTCAGCAAATGTCTCCGGCTATACAAAACGCACGGTCACTTTCGCTGCAATGAGTGGTGCACTGTCGCTCGGCAACATTATCGCGCCGTACGCTGTGCAGAAGAAGGATGCGCCAGACTACCAGGCAGCCCGGTATGTGCTTGTGGCCACCAAGGCCGCTATCGTTGTCGTGGTTACACTGCTACTCCTGTACTATATCTGGTCTAATAAGATGCGGAATCGCATTTATGGCAGGCCACCGCCTGTTGATGATGAGACGGCGGCGGAGGATGTGGAGAATTGGGAGAATGCCACCGATAAGGATAAGGCTAAGACTTTCCGTTATGTGTATTAGAGTAGAGCTGGCGCATGCGTTATGATAATATACACTTGCGGCATATCTGTCTGACTCGCCCGCGTTACATTACTTCTGGAAATGCGGTTGGTACCAAGAGTCCAAGCGATTGCCAAGTAACACTCTTGCGCTTGCGCCTACTGACTCTACAGCGGGTCGAGCTACCAACATGTTGGTTTGACCGCACCCTGATCACGGCCGTAACAAAATTAGATTCCTCTGTCCAGGATCATGACGTCTCAGCGTACAATTTTAGACACCACATGCTCTCTCGAACTCTACCCTCGATCAACCGATGCAGCAGGGTTCTACCGCTCCAAATCAGATAAAATTCTCTGATATTCGAGCACTCTCCTGCGGTCTCCATGTATCAAACAACACCCTATAGCCTCCACAAGCTCGCACGCACCAATATCGAGCCAATGTGGCCCCACACCACGCACAGCACGAGTACAAAGAATACAGTATCTCCAAATTTAGTTCCAGGCCCACAATCTGATCATCACAAGACCCAGCACGTAGTCTGCCTTCTCTTTGACAATCATAGTCCGTGGAAACCCAGATCGATAATCCCCAGCTCTGACCGATAAATGCGCCTACCCAGCCAGCCAGCCAGCCAGCCAGACATCGACATCGACCGATCTACCCAAGCTACAAGTCGCCAATTTCACGCCCCTTCTTTCGAAATGAACACATTTTTCCCCTCACATCTTCAAGCGGCCTCTCCGTGCTCGGCGAGATCCTGAGACAATGGACGGTAGTCTATCTGGCACTAATCAACCAACCAACCAAACTTGATACCCTGGCGCTCACGTAAAGCTGTGTCTCCACTCAACATAGAACGCAGCAGTCGCACTGTAACTCCTTCGGGTTCTGAGTAGACTATTCCGCACTAGGGACACATACCTATGGACACGGTCTCCATCCAGCCTGCATTAGGCTGCTGGGTTCCGTCCGCGCTCTCGTCCAAGACCCAGGCGTGCGTGGAGTGCGCCCAGAGTCGCTGGAATGGCCATAGAGATTTTATCCGCGGGCCATGGACCTCGCTCGTCGTCGTAGGCGGTGTCGTGCATCTGAATCCTGCGCAGGCAGGCAACGTATAGAATAGTATCGATAAGACGTCGGGCGACCCAGAGCGGAAGTGAATCAACCGGAAGAGGGGACTACGCCGCTACATAGCGTGACTAGGGCACCCAGGCTACGCATTGCGCCGTACTCCTGTCTGGAATTAGATCAGTACTGCAGCATCCTATATTTTATTGCAGCGAAGGTTCTTCGCTCACGTAGGGTGACCAAAACGGGTTCGACGCAAAGCAGTCTGGCCTGACACATCTAGCACTAGTCTTCGTCATGCTCTTCCAATAGCCGCCAGGACTCCGCTCCGCGTCACACAGGACTGTGATGGACAGTAGTCGCGTGAGTTGTCTGCGATGCTTAGTTCGCTGGGGACCTCCTGTTCTATGGTAGCAGGTGGAACGAGCAACATTATTGAATTGTGCCTTTGTTTGTACGCGTGATGATGGTCAGCTGTAGCATCCATCCATTGAGGACATCATTGCACGCTTTTATTCTGTCAATATAGACTTCCAATGTGCCAGTGTCTTCGCAGCAGCATTGTTTTGAGTCGTCGGAGACGAATCTGCTTTGATCGTATAGTAGTTTAGTATATTACGAGCTCTGCTCTGGACGGAGCAATACAACGATGAGCTTGGGGATCCTCGATCTGCTCGTAGTCACTTCATCCTTTAGGGGCAAGGCCAAAACTGCAGAACGTAGAGTATGTTCACCATCCTGACGGCTACCAAGACAGCTGGCACGGCGAGTAAAAGGCGCATGAGTCGTTCATGTATAGCTGTTGCACTGTTTGCCGAAGCCCCTTAGTCTGCAGCAAGTTTGCCACCTCGACACACATATTCGAGGTAGGAACTATTTTCTGTTCACCATGGGCAACAAGTTCCGCGAACCGAAAACAGGTTCCAGATCCCAGACTCACGTCGCAGAGCAGCTCGACGTTGTAACGTGGATACCAAACACGACTCCGTTTCGTTTCAGCAACGAAACGCAGGCGCGTCTGACAGACTACAGCCATAGTTTCATCCCAAGCTTGGCAAACCCCCAACTCAAAACATATCATACAAACCACCTCGTCGCCCCAAACCCACAATATCCAGCCCGGTCGAGATGACCTCCCCATCCACAATCCAGACAGACTATACCCTCCAAACAGCCCGCGGCTCCCTAATCGGCCTCGAATTCTCCGACGCAACCACCAACCATCCCCTCTACCGCCGCTTCACCCGAATCCGCTACGCCCTCCCCCCAACGCGCCACCGCAGATGGCGCAAACCCGAGCCCCTCCCCCCCGACTGGCTCTTCAGCGACGGCAACAACCACCCGCGCCAATACAAAACCTTCGGCACAATCTGTCCTCAACTCGTCCCCGAAGCATCATTCGGGACGCTCTTCGAACCTCGCCTCTCCGAGAACCAAATGGACGAAGATTGTCTCTTCATCAATATCTGGGTCCCAGCTGGGGGAGAAGGGCCCGCCGGGGGATGGCCAGTACAGTTTCAGATTCAGTGCAATGATTTTCAGTCTGGGGACGGATTGCAGCAGGAGTTTGCGGATCCGGTGGACATTTATCGCGAGCATAAGGACACGCCGCGGATTATCGTATCAGCGAATTTCCGGTGTGGGATATTCGGGTATTTTGCGAGTGAGGAGTTGATGCCGAATCGTAGCAAAGGTGATGCTTTTGCGGGATGTGGGAATTTTGGGCTGTGGGATATTCGCACTGCGATCGAGTGGACGTATTCGCATATACACCTCTTTGGTGGGAATCCTCATTGCCTGGCGGTGGGTGGACATGGACCTATGACGGCTCTGCAGCTGCATTTCGATGCATTCTCGACTACCGGACATCCCATTATTCGTCGAGCTTTCCTGTTCAGTGGAGCGATTGGGATTCAGCCACCTTCTGTCCAGTCCGACAAGGTACGAGCACGGTTCGATGAGATTTGTAGTAGAATGAATATCGACGAAGATCTACCCACAAAGGACAGGATGAAGTTGCTGCGTGGTGTGAGCCCGCAAAAGCTTTTGGAGATCGTTAGGACCATGGAGACTGAGTTTGAACCTGTCACAGATGGTTATGGTGGCTTCATTCCGGCGTCAATGATGGATACTATCTGGAGCGGTGAGCTCGGCCGTAAGCTCAAAGATCGAGGCGCTCAGGTGTTGATCGGCGACCCTAGTAACGAGGAAGCATATTACAGCTTTTGCATAAGACGCATTTCAAAGGCAATCGTTGATCGGGCATCTCTGATTAAAAGGCTTTCCGCCTGGTATCCAGAGGACATCGTCGAGTCGCTGGTGCAACGATACGAATTACCTTTCGACAACGACTGGGCACGTCTGCATAGCCAAATCCTGGCTGACGTGCAATGCCATGCGACAGCCCGAGGGTTCGCACGTTGTCTGTTCAAAGGAGGGATGACAGCACAACACGTACTTCGCTACCATATCAAATGGAGGCCCAAAGGACTGGAAGATTGTATCGTGTCCGAAACAGGTATCTCGCACGTCCTCGATATGCCTGTATGGTGGTACTCTGGGTGGCGGTCTGGATTCAGTCGAAGAGACAAGCAAGACGTCCTTAATTTCGTCAGACCATTTGCCAGGTTCTTGCGAGGCGACATTTCCGCCCTGTGTGGCTGGGGTACGGAGGCCGAGGCTGAAGTCCGTATGCTGGCGCCTGATGGAAGTGTGCTTGTTTGCGACGATCCTATGTATGCTAGGATGAAGGACACGTGGGACGCGATCAGGGACACGCAACTGCGAGGCCGATCATCCAGCATGTTGCGCCCCAAAATAACATGAGTAGTATAACCTAAACCACGGGTGGCAGCGTGGCAGATTGGTTTGAAATAACTCCGGTAGACCAGGGTCCCAGGACATGGTGCTTCTAGAAGCCAGGAAGCAGCCAAGGAGATCCCTTCAGTGGCAACATCCCACTCTGACACTGCCATACTATCATGCCAATTCGCACTCTGTGACAATGTTTCCTGACGTATTTTCTGACATATACCTTCGCACGAGGCTCGCCGCGCAGGTCCCACAAGCACAAGGCATGGCCAATGACCACAACAAAGACACGCAAGACGGCGAGCAAGTAACGCAGCATTGGCCAGAGGGCAGACCTTCCGAGGCGACTGAGAGGTCTCGACAAAGTGCAGCGTCTACGGCAGAGTTTCCGACTAATGTAGATCGTTGCAATGAAGATGGCACGTCTCGTCGATGGCGACAAAGCCATCGCAGCGAGAACTCTCAAGGTTTACTGCATCGGTTTACCAAGGTGAGCAGAAGATCGTTCTGTCGTCTTGCCAGAAGGAGTTCCATTGACATCTTCCAGAATTGGCACAGCAAATCTAGCGATCGCCCTCGAAAATCTTGGACCGCGCGTCTGTCATGGCTCGGAATACGCCAAGATCGGCAAGAGAACCGTTTATCATGGCTTGGAACACGCCAAGAACGGCAAAAAAGATATAGTTCTCTTGTATGACGCATCGACAATCAAGCATAATACATCCCTGGGAGCTCCGCTGGCGTACAACGAAGCAAATTATGACAAGAATCTCGGAACGTACGATACTATCGTTGACATCCCAACGTATTCGTTCGTCGAAGGGCTTGTTACAATGTAATCCGTGCGGAGTTCGACCTGACAGATCGAAACATGGACGAGTGGTAGCGATCGATGCAGAATTCGATAGTCGCTGATCTAAAGTCCTGGCTTCTTTTGTTCCAGTTGTGATGGGACACCAAGCATACTGGGCCTTTTCCCCGACTCGTGCGGAAGTGGGCCCGATTGTTCCATGGCATGGACATGGATGACGGCGCCAAGCAAGCCTACATCGCTCACAGATGGCGTGGCTTGAGAGTTGTCCCCAAACAGCGATCGCTGATTGTGCACATGCAAGAGCAGCTTCATATCGGATTATTCTGCGCATTTATCGACTGCAAGATGCCAAAGGGGCCTCCTCGGACTGCGGTCAGGCAAAGGCCTCGCAACGACTCCACAGCAATTTCACGGCCATCCGAAGATATGTCCACTTGGCTGGCATTTGGCACGGCAGTGCTGACGATCCTGCTATCTCTCAAAATCATGCCGTGAGGTGATCACGGAGTGGAAGGGCTTGCAGCATGGAGAAGTCATACCATGTCGTCGACGTCCTTGGACTTGGCAGGTCGCAGGCTTGGGCGGGCAGGATTGCCGAGACTACCAGGATCGTAATGAGAAGTGCTAACATGACCTCTTGATCGTTCAGGCGCAGGTTCTGCTTCTTCGATATCGCCAGTGATACCGACCTCGTTCTGGCCCGCGGACAGTCCAAATGGGATCGAGCCTGATGTGCCTGCAGAATCTATAGGACCAAGTCGTGGACTGGGCATCGCGGACTGGGCATACCAGCCACCTTCTACTCGATCTTCCTGTTTCTGCGGCCATAGTATGTCTTTGAGATAGACAGCCCGAATCATGAGCGTGAATACGGCGAACCACACCACGATGAGCAAGCAAGTCATGACACATCCCAGGATCGCGATAGGTTTGTTGTCAAGTGCCTTGGCGATAGCAAATGTTCCCGTTGTGAGAGCTGTTTGGGGAAAGACGTAGGAATAGAAGGTCATGGCGAATGTCATCTTGCCGTCTCGAACGCAAGACCAATGTGCACCAGCTGATATGATGAAGAACCACAAAGCCAGACCCCACAGCCAGAGACCGAACCAGATAGCAGCAATCTTGGAGACTTGGCATGCCAGCTCGCCATTGCCTGCTATCAGGAAATTCTCGGACGCCACGTCGGGGAGCAAAAGGCCCATAGAAACCACACCAGAGATTGTGAAGCCAGAGGGACCGACACTTACGAACATTCCCGGCCGCAAGTTCTCTTGTGGCAGCTTTTCGGTCATCAAGCGATAGATGAAGGCGGCGTAGATCATCAGGGACAGCAAAAAGCCAATGCCCTGAAAGACGAATCCACCCACGATCATGGTAATAGCAGATTCTGGCACATCGGAAATATGCCTCGCAAGCGTGGCGGCATGTGGACCAATGACCAGGAGTGGGTAGCAGGGAAAGATCCAGATTGGTGTCATTTGAGAGACTGTGAACGTTTGGGTGGACCACCTGGGCACAGTTAGCATGTTCCCATGGCATTTTCACGTAGCTTCCATACATGACCAGGTATATACCGGCACTGAAGCATACGGCGAGACCGCAGTATACCCAGAACATGACCACCATCGTTTGTGTGAGCCAGGTCTTGATCTCTGGTCGTGGTACACCGTACTGGCTGATATTCAACAGGATGGTTCCCACGCTGATCAGACTCGCCGGTACAAACAAACTTTCGGTGGGGTGTAGAATTGAGTGCTTGAAGGTCTGCGGGTGATAGTAGAAGCGAAGCGAGATCATGATGATATTGAAGATGAAGAGAACCATGTTGAGAATGAAGTAGATGCAGCCGAGGGTGTAGATTCCGTGGAATCGATAGGGCACATTGTAGAGCACATTCGCTATGCCGCCCGTTGCCATGGTCATCGTGAACCACGTCCAGGTGAAATGCTTAATTCTCTCCTTGAAGTGAAGGTCGATGTGGACATGGACGTGCAAGTGATCCAATGATAGGTGATGGTTCCTCACACTCGTGAAGCTTCGATTTCTGTATACGCCGGGCCTCGACGCAGGCGGTGGGCTGAGCATGTCCGGTCTCCCTTTCGTGCAATGGCATGCTTCGGCAGGAGTCTCATTCTCTGCGGTCTGTTTCGCATCGTGCCCAAATCTCGTTCGGCGAATATGGTCGGGATGTCCATTGGAAGGCACAGCGTGGTCTTTGGCTTCTGTCGCCATGGGAGCAAGTAGTGGGTTTCCCTGTTAGAGTGCATGCGAAGAAGCCTTGGGAGTGCGATCAGAACATAATGTTGCACGTGTCGTAGAGCGTCCTTCACGGAACAATGCGCTGCCAACACACGGGATCCCACGGGTACCCACTATGACACGCGTTTCCCATGTTCATGATTGTCGATGTGAGCAGGTGAAGACGATGCGGCTTGATCAGAGAGAGAAAACGGCAAAGTCGGCGATATCAGATCATTGAGACCATTGGAATCATTCCCATTGGTCGTCCGGCAGTGGCTGCCGGACTCGGGATGATGTGATCATACCCGGCCGCGTAGGTTCACCTTCGACAAAATCAATTCTTGTTTCCTAAGAGTACATGGCGAATTCTCAGATATACTACGTATGGACCGCTGCAAAAAATGCTTTGTCTAGGACGTAGAATTCATAATTCTACCAGGATATCCTAGTATACCGCTGGATTTGCCTTTACGCCTTCATCACTTGCTCGTCCCGCGCTAAATCTGGTCTGCTGGAAGCGGTCCATTCGCAATACCAAAGTACATGCACATCTGATCGTTGTCGCCACCATGCTTATCCGCAGGGTTGCAGAGGAAAGCTCCAACCACACTCGTCACCTTGATCCCCAAGCGGCGCTTATGCTGGCTCAAAAAATATGCTACACCCGCACCATGCGGAGTGGCGATGAGGACTTTGGCATGTTTGGACTTGATGGGAAACTGCCAGCCCGGCCAGACGGGTAACGGTCCTCGCAGACCTACGATGAAAGGTTGTCAGTCTACGCATGCCGAGCCTCGACTCTCGCTCAATTCACGAGTGGCGTCAGCGCACCAGCTCCGACATGCGCTTACCTGCGTCTTTCGCTACCATATCGACTGTGTCTTTCGTTTCCTGGTTGACGATGTTGCTACGGACAATGTGTTGAAGATTGGTGGTTCCGCCGAAGTGGAGCCAGTCGATGTACACGATATCCGACCATTGATTGAGATTTGGAACGTCAGCGGTGAGTCTGTACTCCTTCTTCTGATATGCTGGGCCGTAGTTCCATTTGGCGATTATGACTCCATCTTGCTGGTTGTAGTGATTGTCGTACTCGCCTTGAGTAGCCTTGTGAACGTGCTCCGATATCATCCAGCGCGTATAATACATGCCAGCCGTTCCGATCAGGTGTGTGAGCGCAATGGTGTAGCCTTGTTCGTCAATCTCTTCCCGATCAACATAAGGCCCGTCAGAAGACGCCCATCCGTTTTCAGCTAGCTCGCTCCAAAGTGAGAAAGGGGCCTGCGGTGTCACATGCTCTGGTTGCATGTTCATCATGCATGCTAGCCAATTGCCTTTGACTTCCAGCTTGCCAAGCGGTGTTAAATCCTCCCAGTCGCTGCGAGCCGTGAGGTCTGTACCATATGATGTGATGTTGACGTCTTGCTTGATAGTATGCCTGCCATCTGGAGCATTGTCTGAGCCTACAGAGCCAAGCAGTAGCAGATACGCAAGGCCCACAATGGTAGCAGTTAGCATCGCAAGCGCCAAGGTTCGCAATGAGCGCTTCCGCCCTGGTCTGGTAGTGGATTCAATATCCATACTAATATGTGATATCGCAATCGGCGTGGTGTGGGTTTAAAGCTAGATGTTAGTCGATTTGTGTCGATGTCTTGTGTATGCTGTGGTAGAACTGCGGTAATCAGGACAGGGCCACGGTGTCGTCTGGTTGGAAGCAGTGTTGCTGTTGAAGCCGAATATAAGGTGGACTTGACGAATACACCGCAGAAGTCAGCCGAGATCTGAGTGAGCACGTCGTGAGATGCAGGCATGTGCATGTACTGGCACCACGTTCGCGCGGCATTGCACCAGCTCATGGCATCTGAAGGTGAACCATCATGGCCTGAACATTGCCTAGCGTGGCTCGGCTTGGGCACTGCAACCGGGCGCCATCCACGATACAGCGTTATTGGTGGGCTCTTCTCTTCAAAGGAGGGGTGCTTGGTTACGTCTGGAGAAATCGCATGACGCAGGTGAAAGGACATGAAGCATTGATCGCGAACAGCGTATCTATCAGTCCGAGCTGAGGCAGAATCATTGCGTATCTAGTACTTTCGGTCTGCGTGTTAATAGCTCCACGAAATGCCATTTAGGCGAACTTGAGTGACCTAGGATTGATGACATGACCTAGCCACGTCAGCATGAATTGCCAGGTTGTAGCTGACGCCGCTCGAACGAGGTGATTGCCGTGATGAGACACTTGTGCCATTCGAAGTGAAGGAAGGATCGGGCTGCCTGACAAATGCCGGATTTCGAGTTTTGACTCGATCAATCAAGGCTTTGGGTAACACTTTGATGCGCCAAATATTGTCAATCATGTTGCTGAAGGTTGCGAAGTGATAGACATTCAAGTCCTGTGCCACAACGTCAATATGCTCCGGCAGCTGATAACGCCGTCGCCATGCCAATGTTGTATCTGTACAGACGACTATTCACCTCATGCTACCGACCTGTAATCCAACTCGTCCAACTTCTTGCTGTATTCGATGCAGTGTTGACGGCACTTTGCGCTTCTCGATCCAAAGGCCCACCTTGTGGCATTGCCAGGTCTCCCATCGCTATCGCAGCTCCCGACCTTTGTGTTTGATCGAGCTTCTCCTCTACTCTTTGCACAGCATGTCTACCCTCATCCATCAAGTTGTTCGAGATCTGCCTGATCTCTCCTGCTATGCTTGGTCCAGCGCCCTCTGCCGATGTAGCAACGCTCCCTAATCTTCCGCCCTTCTTCTCCTCCTCTGAAAGTCCTCCGTATAAGAAACTCGTCGCTCTCTTGAACAGTCCTGGTCTATTCTTCTTGGCTTCTTCCGTCTCAATTGCCACTCGCTCCCGATTTATCAGCAGCATTTGGTCTTCTGATGCTCGTCCTTGTGCTAATGCTTGTTGCGCGATCGCCAGATCTCTTGCTGTCTCTGCCTGTTTCTCTGCCAGCCATTCCCGCCTCCGTTTTCTGTTATGTAGCATCATATCCGTAATGCCAGCAGTCGCTACGGCACCGCTCACAACAGTGAGGCCTATCAAGCTGATGGCAGTTATGCGATGCGCACGGTCTGCCCATACTCGCCCTACACGAACAGTCTTGTCGAATCCGCTCTCTTGTCCTCGCTTGGCTAGTTGTGCTGCTGCTCGTAGACGTGCGATTTTTTGCTGAGGTGTTTCTCCTGCTGGCGCCGTACCGAAGTCAATCTGATTGCCAGGGTTCGGAGGTGTCGTTTGCGGGTTCGAGGTGAAGCTGCCTCCACCTTGTTGCGATTTGGAGAAGACATTGGGTCCTGTCGAGGTGAAGCGCGTGGCATCATTAGGAGAGCGAGCCATCATATGTGATGATTATGGTGTAGTCGCGGCGTCTGACTATCGTTGCAGCATCGGGATGTCATGATACAGAAGCTCCTGGCACTTTTCTGAATCCATGATGTCGGCTGCAGACCCTGGTCAAGCCCGAAGGACGCCACGATGCTTGGCGTGTCAGCTTCGCGACTTCACCATTCTTCTGCTTCCACTCTCCTACATACACCACACAAAGTGCTATAACATACGTGGACACTGACACGCTCATGTGAAGGGCTTCGTCACCTTTGTTAAACTGGTGCTGGCCATGTGCTGAACTCTTGCGGCATACGTATGGCATATCTCCCAAAAGAGCGCTAGGAGAACATCTTCCAGTTCAGCCATGGAGGGCAGCACCAGCTTTGTCACACCAGATCTGCAAGCCATCCTTGCGACGCTCTCGCAGTATCCACAGATACCTCATAATGTAAACGTTACAACGCCACAACGATCTGCTTCTGCAACTCCAGAGATCGCCACACCCTCACAAGAGGAGCTTCGGCATCTATCGCAAGACGGGCCTACAATTTCCGCAGAGAGCCTTGCGAGCAACGATGAGAGACCCCGAGATCCTCGAATAAAGCCACAATGTCGGTCTACTCCAGCTTCGCAACGACCACAGATCGACCCAGCTACCATAACGGTCTGGAACGAGGCACTACGATGCGTGACCAAGATCGCTGCACAAAACACAGCATTCGCTCCGGTCATCAAGCGAGTAAGTTATGCTGTCTTTTTGGTTGTGAGCTTCAGCAACCAGAACCCATTGACCATTACCGCAGATGATGGCCGATCAGAAATCGAACGAGATGCGGTGGTACCAGGATCGGCAGGCCCTCAAACAGACCCAAGCCAACAGATCCACAGAGCAAGCAAAAGCCCATAGTATCTTGAAATCTTTGAACACGTCCTTCTATGGTACGCCACCTGAAGTTAATACACCGGAAGTCGACCAACAAAAGGAGCTGGATGCTTTTGACAAGAAGATCTACCTGGCGCAGCAGACCATGGAGACTGCCATGATGGCCGAACTCAAGAGCTTAGGAGTGCCATTTTGTGGAACTGATCCAGCGCTGATTGTGCCGGACAAAAGTGATGCCAAAATAGGAGAAGTGCCGGAAGGGAGGCCGAAGTACAGCCAAGTTATTACCCAGACGCAGCTACTGAAGATGAGGAGGAAGATGATCGCGCATCTGGAGGACCTGTACAGAGACTGAAGTGTATGACGACTCCTTTATCTTGAACTATGGTCTGCCTCCAAAAGACGCTGCTTCCTTACATCCCGCAGGCGAAACCATGCCGGATTCCCCGAAATCCAATACCGTAATCGGTGCCATAGCCACGGAGCACAAATTATCCTGCATACCCTCTGATGCTAACCCGCCCATCCCATCATTGGGATACCATCCAGAACTCCGTGATCTTACCATCCGCAAGATACAGAATCCAAACGCCAACCAAGACCCAACGGCACCAACCTATACCATGCTGCGGCGAAAGATAAATCATGCCCAAAAATCAGCGTGCTTTCGGGCCAGCTAACATTACCCTAACACATCCCTAACCCAACTACCACTGAATTTCGAGCTATCTTGATGGTTGCACCTCATCCTCATCGTCCATTTGCATTTACAGCCATGGAACACCTGTATACTGACTGACTGCTACCAATAGCCAGAATCTGCCATTTGACCAAGACTACGTCGGCCCACAGCTTCAAATGGCGGTTGCATGACTGCCCAGTCGGTCTCCTGGACTTCGGCTTCATATTCTGGCGAAGAATATGCTGGCTTGGGCTTCATATATGGTCACATAGATAGTCCTCGTAGCGACGCCGGGGGTTGTATGCTGGCCACACCGCTCGTCCTTGTCGCCGAGGGTGATCACGTCAGAGGTCCGCGTGAGAATTAGAATGCTTCCGGAAACTGGCTGACGACGACCCGGTGCCACTCAGGGGTCTTGAATTCCAGACATCTTCCAAGTCAAGCTCCCTAAGAACGCGCCAAAGACACTTCTCAACCTCGCTGACGAAAGCCACTCAACATTGTTCGAGAAATGTATACACCACCTGTACACCGATAAGACTACTATATGCTATGCTATGCTATGCCGTGCCATACTATACTCTGCATGCTCATGCTCATGCCCATGCTCCACAGCCCCACACTTCACAAAAGGAACGCGGCTCCACGCAGTCGTTGCTTGCATGCACCATACATCAATATCCACAGTTCCATCCCCAATTCACTACTCCAAGGCCATAACATCAAAATTCTCATACTCATGAAACTCGTCCCTCTTCCTCCTCACACCTCCAGGGTATCGCTCATTCTCCCTGACGACAACCCAGTCGGAACCTGCTCTCGAAGCGCCCGCGGCAGAAATCGTCTGTGCTCTGCCAGTGCGTTGAGGACTACCTTTGCAGCTGGTGCGAATATCCCCAGAAGACATAGTCTGCGCTGTATTACTGCCAACAGCAGGTCTAGGAGGCAACTTCTGGTAATGCTGCTGCTGCTCCCGCTGCGCCTAGCACTGCTTAAGATAGTTACTCGGCACAAGTCCCAGCGGACCATTATTCACACACGCCTCCCACCAGCCATCGTCCTGGTGTCGTGTGACAGACAGGATATCGCCTTTGGCAAACGAAAGTTCTTCAGGGATAGCGGCTTGGTACATGTACATTGCTCGAGCTGTGATGGCAAGGCATGTCAGCATTGGATCAGGTCAATAATTATGCGCGTCAGACTTACCATAATGTAATATCGGTCTCCCATCCTTAGTAACTTGGCGCTGCACGCCCTGACTCTGGCTTCGAACATGTGAAGAAACCTGCTTCTCGCCGGGATAGTACTGGCTTTGAGGTCTGCCACCACGTTGCGAGCCATAAGGATCACCGATTGGGGACGTAGGTGCTAGCACCATTGCCCCGCCTCCAGAAGCATACTCCGAGCCTCGACTGCTGGGTGGTCTGCTGCTGTTGGGCGCTGAGTTAGTGGCAGGTCGAGCATATGCTGGGTTGGGTGAAGTTGCGCGAGGGACTTGATAGCCAGAGGAGCCACCTCGAGAACCGTAGCCATAGCTTGGTTGCTGCTTGATCGGGCTCGAAGACTGTGCGCGAGGTCTGTTCGGAACTGGTGCACCCCCGTAAGGATTCGGTGACGCGGCTCGAAATGGCTGCTGGCCTTGCTGATACGGTCGAGGACTGGTCGCCCTTGGCGGCTGTGGCGATGCTGCACGAGGCGGAGGCCCACGGGATGGCGGCCGGTCCATGCCCATACTGCTCCCCGGTCGTGTTGGCTGTCCCATACTGCTCCCAGGTCGTGGTGGTTGTCCCATACTACTCTCAGGTCGTTGTGGCTGTGAGTTGAACATGTTTCGCTTCTGGGAAACAAACTGCTCGGTCGCCTTTTGCATTTCCCGCTTCGTGTGAGCTGGCTGGGGGGCACCAAGTCTGCTGACGGGTGGATCGTATGCAGGAGGTGGCGTTGCTTGAGCTCTGGAGTTTGCAAAAGGTGACGGGACGGCACTAGGAGCATCACGACCAGTGCCTGGCGCTGGCGTGGTCATGCCGTAGTGTCGATCAGCAGATTGCCTGACGGAAGCCTGCTTGCCAATACCCTTCAGCTCCGCAAGCGCAGCAGCAATCGGATCTTCTTCTGATCCTGGTCCTTGCCTGCTGGGGGCTGGCTTTCGCCTGGATGTGGGCCCATCCACATCGAAAACGTTGTTGCCAATGCCGAGCTGATAGTCAGCGCGTGGGTCAACATCAGGATCCGGGCTGACCGAAGGCTGCTTGTTCCAGGTGTTTGACCGACTATGGGCTCCGAAGGGTGTCTTTTTCGGACTGGTATTGGCATTTTCGACGTTGCGAGCCGTAGCCGGCGTCCAAGTGTTGCGAGCTGTAGGCGTTGGTGCACCAGATGAAGCTTGGATGTTGTCTTTGCTCTTCTGACTACGTCTTCGGAAAGGACTGTTGAAGAAGCCGCTCTTCTTCTTGTGTACTTGACGTTCGTCGGGTGGTCCTGCAGACATGGCAGATGCGCCCGACATGCTCGAGATGCCAGATAAGTCGGAGCCATTGTAGCCCTTGGTTGGAGATGCCGAGCCACTCATTGGGTCTGCGCTAGTGAAGGAGGTCGGTGCAGAATAGTCGCTGTGCTCCATGCTTCCACTACTCGTAGGCCTCGTCGGCGACGGATTCGAGCTTCGTTCCGACGGTGCCGCTGGTCGACAAAATTGTGTCATGCCGTCGGTCGGATAAGGGTTGTGCGGTATCTTTGGCGCGTCCGCATAAGGATCTGCATATGGATTGGAGTGTGCAGATGCTTGACTAGGTGCCAATGGTGGAACGGCCGCGCTCGTGTGACTGTCGTGAGAGCTTTTTGCCTGTGCCGTGAAGGAATCATCAGCTTGGAGAGACGTTGCGCGATTCTTCGGTATGCCCATCTCGTCCCGAAGACGCGAATCGGGGTCGTGGTGTGACTCAAGAGTGCTTGGCTGTGGCGAAGAGCTTCTGAAGGTGGGATTCATGGTGCGCTGGAACTGCGCGACCGAATACTCGCCGGCATCCGATTCATGATTCGAGATGATTTCGTCCAAATCGCCTCGGCAGAAGTTGATGTACTTGGGCGGATCGGGTATTTCTTGACCAGTTCCTCGATCCTGAATGAAAGTGCTGATGTCCTTCTCGACCTCACAGTCCTCGAGGGAGAGTCTCATCTTCTCGCACGACTGGTCGTCGCTGACGCAGACGGTGGAAGCAATATTGGCGAAGCTCCACAGACTGCTCTTGAAGAAGTCTAAACGCTCCTCTTCCAGATCTTGGAACTTGTCACATGCTGCTTTCCATTCTCGGTTCCACCTTCCCGTCGTCTCCTCCAGCAGCTTGACGGCGGCTTCGTACTCGCTGCTATCGCTCGACATCTGGATCTGTGTCTTCTCCAATTTCGACTTATTCTTGCGCTCTTCCTGTCCCATGACCATGTGTCCTTGCGCCAGATATCCTTTGATCTTCAGACAGTCCTGCTCGAAACGATCGCGAGTCTTGTTGACCGTGGCCGTCTGTTGGTTCTTGATCTTCAGGAGTTTTTCAATCCCGTTCTGCACAATCTTCCGGCGCTCTTTGATACCACCAGTGAATGCGATGAGTGGCTCTTCCAGCTCGCTCCGCATCTGTGCCGCGATTTGTTGATGTGCCTTGCCCATGGACTCTACCTCGCCTCGCACGACATCGAGCGACATGCGGAGTGTACCAGCCTCGCAGGATCCGAGTGGTTTTCGCGACAGGCTGAGTAGCTTCTTTGCATAGTCTGCTTCGATCTCGGCACGTGCTGTGTAAAAGGCTTTGAGCTCGTCGCTGGTGCTTTTGGCATTGTGCATGCGCTCGAGCAGAGGACCAACGCCAGCGTCATCCTTACCCCAGAAGTTGTTTGCGACTGTGTCGAATCATCTGTCAGCATCCCGATTGACTGATACGCACATGGAATAGCATTGACGTACATGAAAGTGAGACAGAAGGCCCATCTGAGTCGGTTCTGCTAGGCATGACGCCTGCAGTATTGCGATGTCGTTGATGTGCAGTGCTGTAAGATATGTCCTGCTTAGAGAAAGCGATACTGCGTTATCCGTTACAATATAGTCGGAGTCGCAATAATATGAAGCGTTGGCATGTTCCAAAGGTGCGTGCTGGGCTAGACAGAGCGTCTGAACAGTGGGCGCTTGCAGAGTGACGCGCTCCCAGCTTTGTTGATATCCGGTCACCACGGCAACTCCCGATAACGCGCCACTCACGAGGTCTACAATTTCACAAATCAGGTACGTGATGCATATGTTTGCTACCATGTCGGCGCCTGCTTCTTGGCCATACCTTGTTGTCAGTCTATGTCTCACTCCGTACGTGCTCGATGGTGTGCATGCTGCATCCAGGCAATGCACAGCGTGATGCATATATCTCTGAAAATTGACGGCTGCAGGACGAGACAAGCCTACCATATCGAATCGATTAAACGCTTAAGACTGCATGGCAAAGACAATACCTCCAGCATGATCTTGATACGTGCAGTCATGCATGCTAAGCATGCGTCAGGGCTGCCGCCGAATGGACGTACAATACTGAGACGACCGAGGAGAAGCGCTGAGTGAATGGAGCTTGCAGCAGATCGCGGACAGCTACAACCGCCATCTCGTCTGCTGCGGTTGATCATGAATCCCGCTTGCAGGAGGCCGTGTTCGATGCGAATCGGCCATCAGCTCGCCTATATTATCAACGTTGATCAGCCCGTTTCTCATCAAATATCTGCACGGTTGAAGAGACGAAACGCCTTCTTAAAGCACCAGAAACACGATCATCCGACTGAAATATCTCTAGAGAATCGCGTACATGCAGCAGAACCTGAACGTCCCAACGTCCTGAAGAGAGCTCGAAAGCTCAACGAGCATGAGGATTTTCGTAGCGAGCTAGATTTGCCTGGTGTCCAGTCCAGCATACTTGACAAGTTGAACGCAGGCAGCTCTTTAGGAGCCAACGTACTAGAGCCACAGGAGCTTGACACAGCACCATCATTCTCCAACACGAAGCCGATGGGAGCGTCGTCTCACTCTCGTTCGAAGGGCAAACTCAGCAGACTCATTTCCAAGTTCAGGCCGAACATTCAACATCGACCTGGAACGGGGAATTTGGCAGACCGGGAAAGACGCCAACTCGCCTTTCTCGGCTCATATGTCTCCTCGACACCCCACCGCGGCATTACAAAGGAAGCGCCGATGTCTGGGCCGCGATATCCCAATGCTTATGAGGACGCTATTCTAGCGCGGGAACATTTGGCTGTCAACAGCGAGGACACCGAGAACAGCTCCGAGGTATTAGCTGATCGTAATGACAGGGTCTACAACCGTCCTCTTCGAGATGTCGGTTCCTCGATCGGCGGAGTGGGATTGCTTGATCGTATGTCTGGCGCCAGAGATCCAGAGCAAGTCGAGATCGAGAGAAAGCGGCTAGAGAGGTCAAGCAGAGGTCGGGTAGCTCGACTGCTGAACCTCATTGATGAGGTTTCTAGCGAAGAATGGAAAGGACAGACTGCAGAGCATGGAACGGAGAGCGCCTTGGGAGATATTGACGATGAAAACTTTCGAGACGTCGTTGAGCAACAGGCAGATGCGGAAAGACAAAACGACATAAGCTTCGCAGACAGTGGTATCAATCTTATGGAAATGGATGAGCCCGTTGTGGACAAAGGCAAAGGTCGAGCACGATCCACTGCCTCCAGTCCTGGAGGTGTCAGTCTACACCCCGAGAACGTCGAAGCCATAGCACTGATACAGAGGGGAAGGAAAAGAAACGCTGTCATCGAAACAGGGCGCTTAATCATGGACCTTGTCGCCTTCACAGCAGTCCAAAGCGAACAAGAGGACAACGCACGAAGAGCAAAGGAGATGCAGGAGGAGGATGAACGGATCGCCGCCGAGCTTGCCCGGCAACGCGAATGTGTCTGTTGCGGTGACGAGAAACATCCACTCGATTTCCCGGCAAAGCCGCCAGCCCGCGAATGCAAACACACCTCACAAACATGCACTGACTGCATGCACGCCTGGTTAGCATCCGAGCTCGACACGAAAGGGCCTGATGATCTCAAGTGCCCACAATGTCTTGTGAGCTTACAATACGAATCCATACACCAGCTCGCAACCGAAAAGACCTTCGCCGCATACGAAAAGTTATTACTCCGCTCAGCTCTCGGCAACATGTCCGAATTCTCTTGGTGCCTCAAGCCCACCTGCGGCAATGGCCAACTCATTGTGCCCGACGGCAATGAGAATGAAATGATCTGTGATCCCAACTACGGCGGCTGCGGCTACCACCAATGCCTCAAGCACAAAATCCCCTGGCACAAAGACGAGACTTGCGAGCAATACGAATACCGCACTTCAGGTCAAAAAGCTCGCGACGAAGAACTCGCAACGCAGGCAATGCTCGATACTGTCAGCAAGACGTGCCCTGGACCGGACTGTTTTTGGCGGATTCAGAAGAGTGATGGTTGCGATCATATGACTTGTCGCAAGTGTAAGCATCAGTTTTGCTGGGAGTGTCGGGCTGATCATAGGGAGATTGAGAGGATCGGTAATACCGCTCATCAGAAGTGGTGTAAGTTTCATTCCGACAATTTACCAGGGACGGATCCGAGTTGGCCTTTTAATGCGCATGCTTGATTGAAGAAACTGTAGTGAGAGGACAGTACAGCTGGATCGTCACAAATTGGCGGCTGGCTGAAGAGAACATGTGTTCCATGCTCTGCGACACGGCACTCTAAGCACCTGAGAGGGTACAGACATATGCTTGGGTTGACAACGAACGGCCGGAATCACAACACATGAATGCCTCTATGGGGGATCCCCACGCGCGGTGCTTGCATACTCTCGAAGCACGAATACTACCCAGCCATGTTAAGCGCCTCGATACGCTGAATATCCACAGCACGAATCGAAGAGATTGAACAAAACTTACAGCAATATTTGAAAGCGATTCTTCCTACTAAACACTAGCAGTGGCCATGTGGCTGCTGAACCATTGTCATGGCTACATATTGGCTTTCCAACCCACGATCAGCGCATACGACCAACCATAGTGTCTGAAGAACCGCATCTGAAGATCTGCGTCTGAATCATGGCAGGATCTAAAGAAACGCATATACGACATCTTTCATTCATCTATACGCCCTTACACAGAATTTGCCGCTTACCATTTCAACTCTTTTCCATCCTATCGCAGTTGATACGATAGAAACGCGACTACTGCCAGCCTTCTCAATTCCCCCAAATTTCCTGCTTCTATACCTCTTCCTCTCCTCCAAACACCGCTTCCGCTTCCGCTTCCAATCCCGATTCCGATTCCCTTCCCCTTCTCACCAACCCTGAACTCAAAGCAGAGTCAGCATCACCTACTTGGACCAGCCTCGTTGTCGAAGATCCTAAAACTTCCTCGCTCTCTCTCGGGGCCCAAGCCAGCGTCCGTTCATGCATCTGACACGCATCGTGTAACTTACCTAAAATCTCACTGAACGTCCGTTGAATCGAACTAGCCAGGAGTCGAACACGTCGTAGCGTCTCGGACACAGCAATACGTGGGACTGGGAGATGCGTCGGGCGTACATGGGACGAGGTCGGTTCCGGCTTCAGGTACAAGACGGGGTCCTCCTGGCGCTGCAACCACGGATGCGATGGAGATGGTGGTGGTAATGATAATGATGATGATGATGATGATGGTGGTGGTGGTGGTGGTGGTGGTGGTAATTATGGTGGTTAAGAAGCGCATATTACAGTTAGTCGTAGTATGGCCGGCGTGAGGAAGCTATGGATTGAGGAGATTGTGATTTAGCATGAGGTCGTGATGTGATATGATATGATAGACTGAGGTTTTGGATCGCCAATCTTCAATCTCACCTCTTAAGTTTCCCGTCCTCCAGTTTCTGTCGTTAGTCTTCAGTGTCTATCATTCAGCCTTCATTATCTAGTCATGAAGCTCTAGTCTTCGGTCTTCCGTCTTCAGTTCTCAAGTTCCGGTCTTCAATTGTCAGTCTTTGATCTCTAGTCTTTGATCTTCGATTGATTGTCTTCAGTCTTCACTTTTAGAAATGTAGTCCCCAGCCTTTGGTGTGTAGTCTTCGGTCTTCAGTCTTCAGTCTTCAGTCTCCAGTCTTCAGTCTCCAAAATGAGGATGATCGTATTGAACATAATTATGGTATAGGGTCCGACAGAGTTCAGTCTCCGTTCTTCTGTCTTCAGTTTTTGGTCTCTACTGTATAGTTTTCAGTCTTCAAACTTCAATCTGTAAACTCCCGTCTTCAATCTCCAAGCTCGGAATGATAATATCGACTTCCGCAATGGCCATGCCAAAGTAGACAGGCTTAAATGTCCGTATCGTCCCAGTTGTTTCATTCACATCCGCCATGATCAACAAATCTGTCACACAGTACTCATAGTATTACCGCAAACCTCCATACCATACCCCCACTACAGCGGTATGTTGCTTTCCTAAGCCAAAGTAGAAAGGACAAACAGCATGACTCGAGCCAGTATCTGGACAAACAGTTATTTGATTCCCAGGATCAGTTAGCAAAGCTAGCTGAGACTTACACCCAATTCAACCTCGACCCAGACTAGTCCTAACTGCAACAGGAAATGGTTATTTTGTTATTCTTCGCTGTACATAAGCCGGTAGAGCCACAACGAGTCTAAGTCGCCAGAGCTTCAGAATACCATGAACCCAACACCTTAGCACTCCTCCACAACAGTAGCAAGAAGGAAACACATATTCATGTTCTGTATACCACTTTCATTCAAGTTCCAGCGCCTCGCTCCCAAAAACATCATGTAGGTCATCGTTACGGCTTTATTCCCTCATCCTTCACAATTCCTTCTTAGCCTGCTGGCTCGTCTCCGACTCCATCTTCTTTTCAATAAAGTTCCTGCCAATCTGCGCACTTTCCCGCCAATTCCTCTGTCTATTCCAGAAACGCTGAGTTGCCGTTGAAGTCTTGAGACTACCTTGACGAGCCTCTTCCTCGAGCGTTTCGCGAGTGATCGGCTTCTCCTCAAAATCGCCCATATTCGGGGTCTGTGGCAGCTTCGCCAAACTATCCTCTACCAGTCGCTGACGCGTCTGGTAGCGATCTCTACGCTCCTTTTGCTTGCCAGGGGAATCGATCTTCGAGATTGCGTTCGCCACAGCCCCGTGTACGAAGAGGTACAAATGCTCGCTGAAGAAGATAGACAGCAACAGACCCCATCCCTTGATATCATGTGGACGACCATCAGGGCCGACGCCGTCATTCGAGAACATGTAGGTCAGTGCAGGCGTTGTGATGCTGCCCATCCATGTCAAGAAGCCCAGAGCGTCAAGCCAAGGCCCGATCGTGTCTGCTCGCCAGGGTGTAGGACGTTGCATCTCGACACAGATCTTGACAGCATCTGCGCGAAGTTCGAAGAAGTTGTTCACCAGGTAACTAACCGGCACGAGTGGCCAGACGACGCTGAATAAGCTGAGATAGCCAAATTGAATGATCATCTCTCGAAGATCTTCGTAGACATCGTAAGCTGGTAGCTCAGCCTCACTGCGCACACGATCTAAGAATTCCTTCTCATCTGGCAGGTCGTCCTCATTTGCAGATGGCGGCGCCTGAAGTGCAGCGCCGACTCTTTTGGCCGTCATCTCTTTGACTTTTAGCACTCCTTGGCGCTTGAGGTACGGGACAATGACCTCCATGGCGAAGTTAACGATCTGGGCTGTCACGGCAAAGTAGATGACTTGCTTGCGCAGACGATCTGGGTTGATAGTGAAGTGACCGGGATTGGCGCCTTTCTCATCCATGTGCTCGTGCTTTTCTGCGTGGAAGAGCTTGCTGAACACATTCAAGTATGGTACCAGAACGCTGCCGAATGGCACATACACAAAGGCCGTGAGCATGATGCCCATGTAAGAAGTGATGAAGTTGAGGACGAAGAGCTTGCCGGTATGTTGGCGATCGTACTTTGTCTCTGTCTCATAGTTCTCGTAGTCGGTCAGGCGCTTAGCCAGAGTGGACATGAAGCCCGTCAAGAGTGGCAGACAGGTCGTGAGGATGACCGTAGGTGTGAATGTCAGGATTGACTTGCCAGGCCCCGTATAGACTTCGCCGATGAAGATCTCGATGGCAAAGCAGAGCAGGATGAGACTACCAAGTACCAGAACAGCTGCGATGGCGAACGGAATCTGTAGTAGCTGACGTTGAAGTCGGTCTTCCCATGGAAATATGAGCTGCTTCTCGCCTGTGGCCGGATCTTCCACTTCCTTGGTGGGCTTGAAGTCATGGCGCTTGTTCTCGATGTTGCCCACACCACGCACTCCCCATCTTATGGCGAGATCTCCTTCTTTGTGCTTCCACCATTCAATAAAGACTGTAGCCCAGAGACAAGAGAAGATGGCATATAGGGGACTGAATGATCCCAAGATGAGCCAAGCAAAGAAGCCGAAAGTAGCGGGTGCTATTAGAAAGGTGAAATATGTCTGCTCGAATGCAAAGTAGAAGGCGACCTTTTCTCCAAAGCGGTCGCGGATGCTGTCGAGGTCTTCAGTCGTGATCTGCCAGTTGGTGGTCCATTTCTTCATCAGCTGCTTGTTGTAGGTGTGATCATGTAGGGTAAATACGGCGTCGACATATTCCCACTCGCGCGATTTAGGTCGGATACCTGCTCCGCCGTCTGCTTCGTAGTTTGTGATGAGTTGGTAAATGATGCGGAGTCGTTCGGCATCAGTCAATGGGTCCTCTTCCAGGGAGGCTTTCACATCTGTTGCGGGCTCTCCCGCTCGAGCACCATGTATCCAGTCTTTGACTCGACTTCGGTAGATCTCAGCATACATGTGCTCGGCGCTTGCCACCTTAGTGAAGATCAATACGGAATTATCGTTACCGTTGCGGACCTCTGTGGCCAAGCCAACTTGAGCGAGCTTCTGACACAACTGCTCAAAGCTTGCTGCCGCCTTGACTTTATCTAGGAAATGATGTGTTTAGCGGAATGAAGTCGTGGGGTGAGCAATATCGATACCTTTTGGCGGGAAGCGGAAGACAATCACGTAGTCGACGTCCATATTGGTATGCAAAGCGTTGCTCTTAGCCATATCGCCGGGCACCAATTGGCTCGTGACTAGTTCACTGATAGATCGCGGGAATGTCTGCCGCTTCTTGATCGAGGTGGCCAGCGGCGTGCTGGAGTCATCTGCTTCCGACATTCAAAAAGGAAAATCGGGAACGAAGCAAGGGATGCTCAGGCTAATAAAGGTATTCCAGGAGCGGAGTAGATGCAGTCGTGTGCTTGTTACATTGGCCCAGCCAACAACAATGCCGTCAACATAAGCAAGTGTTTGTGGGCGTCTAGCAGGTTTCACTCGTCGTGCAAGAACGTCTGGGTACGTGTTGGCTTGGCGTAAGACGTCATGGGCACGCCTCTAACGCGTGGCAGTCGCGTGTCGGTGTTCAAAGTGGAAGCTCAATCAAATGCTATCAAATAATAGTTGAGCAGCTTTGTATACCGATAAGGTCTCTACGACCATCTCCTTCTTCTGACCGCATCTCTTCACTTCCGATGTTGTCGTCCCGATGCCAGATACCTACTGTGCAGCGCTTGATGTCTCTGTATCATAGACCTTCTTCCATCGTCTCGTGCTGAAAGCAACCGACAAGAGATGTCTTCGCCGTGTTCTTGCATACCCGAATGTCATTGAGCTGGTGCCCGGCGACAGCGATATTGTGTGCAGGATGAATGTGTTAAGTCGAAGAATCCGAGTGTTAGGCGTATAGATCTGATGATGCTGGCTGCAATAAAATCTTTGTTGATGTTACGTGAGACGTCCTAGAGAGCGAAGCATTGCTCAACCTCGGCCGCCAAGCCAATGCTGCGAGTCAGTTCTACAGCTCGCTCGACCTCTCGTCCTGACATCTTGCTACCATCAACCTCAACATTCACCTGTGCACACAGGCAATCTTCAACTCCCTTTGCCGAATCCCAGATGTTCGCCTTCCTCAGACTTTGCGCTCGTCTCGCCATCTACGGCGGAGCAGGGTACAGCCTATACACCATCGGTCACAAGCACGGACGAGAAGAGCTCGCTCGCTGGCAGAGTCAGCCTGGAAGCGGTCGAAGACTGTAGAGGCTGCTAGGAGCAGAAGCTCGTGCTCCGTGGATGCCTCCTTTCTCAGGAAGGCCGAAGAGAGGATGGGCGCAAGAGCTAGTGGTCCGAGCGATGCTAGACAAGAGCCAGCGAATCTGCCAGTGTTGAACAACGGGCATCGCTTTGCGGACAATGTAACGCATCTAGCATGGTTCTACAGAGACATTCATGTAGTCGACTTGCAGGCTTCGTATGAAAGCAGCGCTGGAAGAAAAAAATTCGAGACTCTGCCTACTGATACAAGGCACCGCATCCTGCACATCCATGGACATCTCGCCGGTCACGAACATGCATTCCAGGAATTGTGCTGGTACGGCACAAGCTCAAAACCCACGATCGCTATTGCCGATGCAGAGACAGGTCCTCGTCGTCAGCGTATCGAAGAGCTGGCGCCAGGCGAAAAGCAAAGGACGCCTTCGACTTCATGCCGGCAGAAATTTTTTGGCCACAATTTTAGACATTTAGAGGAGACTTGTGTTTGACATTCACTGTCGTAGTCATTAGAAAGATATATTCAACTTTGGTGGTATAATGCACAAGGTGCGAGATCACTTTTGTACAAAGATAGAAAGACAAGCTATTTCCAACATCTCACATACACAACTGACGCTCGGATAGCTGTAGGTCACAGGCAGTCTGAAGAATATGCTCGCATAAGTTCCGTCCTTTTGCAGACTTCGTGGAGCACCTTCGAGTGGACTACGCGATCAGCATGATTCGATTATCAGTGCCTCTATCTTCAGTAACACGATGTGCGACCCCTAAATGCAATAGGCAGTCATGGGCGATACCGCAGCGACCACTCTGAACCCCTTCGCGCTTAACGTTCACAGTCCGAGAGGGGCAGCACATGATTAGCACGTGCCAGTAGCCTCGTCATTGAAGACTAGTTCTTAATGGTCAGATAAGCTTTAAGTAACTGACAATAAAAACCTTCTGCTCAAGGACACTCTGACAACAGTCAAACTCAATCCTCCTAATTCACCGCAGCGGCTGTCGATTTAGCAGATGCAAAAGAGATCTCTGCCGATGCTTTGCAGGCCTTGAGTAACGCGAGCTATCACAATCGCTACGAAGTATCTCAACTGCTTCGCCGGAGGTCAGGCCAATCGTTCATCCATAGAGACAACCGTTGCGGCTCTTGCCTTGCGCCGACAACTCGAGCCTTAGCGTCAACGGTCGCTCAGCACATGACATGAGATTGAGAAACGGCTCAAGCGCACATTCCGACAGGGCACCGAGTTCTTCATAGCACCACAGCGGCTCACCTTTCTTCACTCTTCACTCAGCACCACAACACCAACCACTCTCCACTTTCCGACCGCCACTGCTCGACAACGCCAACAACAACGACCACAATACGACGACCGCGTCAACATGCGCTTCAAGCGCGGCATCGCCAGCATCGCGGTGGTAATCAGCATCTCCAATGGCGCACATGCGGTAGCGCTAGGTAGAGGACAGTCCAATGCTGTCGTTGACGCAGATCAAGGTAAGCGTGACAATGACTTTGCTTCACGCGATCCGCACGTTCTCTTCACAGTCGGCACGAATACGGACACTGCGACGGAATCAGCACGTGGACATATGACGGCTCCTGGCGACCTTGACATCTGGGCGGATGGCAAGACTGAGATGCCCTTCCGACCTCACGAGACCACGGCAGCGTTACAAGCTCCCTCACATTCGCAACTCACCAGCTCAAACACAACTCCAGCTCCCGAGGGCAATCGCGACATCCGATGTTCTCACGCAAACTGTGAGTTGCGCCAACAAGCCCAGCCAGACGATATTGAGAAGTACCTCGGTGGCGGCGTCAACAATGGTCTGGCACACAACAAGCTTATCGACACACGCGACGTTGTGACTGCGCCAGCCACAAACGCTACACTTGAGAAGCGGGTGGACGAGGCTGGCTTCATCAGCATATGTGCCGCCAAGCTAGGAATAAAGTTCAGCATCACAAGCACAACTCTAAAGCCAAGCACAATCTCTTCGTTGTTCACCTTCAACCCGGCCCTGCTTCGTGTGAGTGGTCCATTCAAGATCGACGACTATGGCATCCTCACCGACCACACTGGCCGGACTGGCACTTTCGATAAATATGGCAAGCTTCGATTCCGATCCCAACAGGCTTTCAAGCATTTGACTGTCAGCAAAAAATGGTCTGCATGCAAGGATACCGGGAATCTGATGTTCGGCGATCAGATCGAGTTCTTTCACTGTGGCAAGTACTTTGAAGGCGGCAATACAACCTTCCCAGCGATCTGGAACATCTTGCCAGCTGGCTTCCATGTGGCCAATGTCGAAGACGCCTTCAACTTCACAGCTTGCGTGAAGGTTAACCTCGTCTGGGACGAAAATTACGATGCTGCTACGGTCTCATCTGGCGTCTCGGTCCGTGCTTTGCCAGCAGAGGACATAGCACCACCGGAATCTTCGGAGACAGCAACGATATTGAAGCGTACAGCTCAGTCTCAGGAGGATCTCATGCGTGATGCTGACGACGCTCGAACTGTGGACGACGCTAATGTACGTTTGACAGTGACCGCAGCCCCTACTCAAGCTTCACCAGCAATTACCGAGCGTCAGATCGTCCAGACCCTGGATTCTAAGCAGCTCTGGGCGCCAGCCTGTTGCTTGACAGTCGGCATCTGCGGCCCAGACTGTATCCCAGACGACGAATATCCCATGGCTCTTTCTGGCCCAAAAGCAAGCGTTACGACTGACCTAGAGAATATCGCTGTTACACCCGCCATTACCCTTCCTCCCAGCAAGCGCCAGCCTGAGGTTACGGACTACCCTCAGCATCTTTGGGAGCCCGCTCCACCTTTTAGCATCGACTGGAAACGAGATGCCGACATCAAGCGCCAGCCCGAGGTTACGGACTACCCTCAGCACCTTTGGGAGCCCGCCCCACCTTTCAGTATCGACTGGAAGCGAGATGCAGTCATCGAGCGCCAGGAGCAGACGATCATCGATCCTGGCCAGCAGACTTGGCAGCCCTCTCGACCATTTGGACCTCCTAGCGCAACTGCTGCAACTCAACCGAAGGGGCTCCGAGTCGTCAAACGCGGTCTTCAAGATGTCATCCTACAAGACGATACTTATTATGTGAAGTACGAATTGAACGCTCGTACAGCCACTGTGCCGGCAGAGACCTCCACCGAGCCATCGGACGATGATTTCCCAGCGTCTGTGGTCACCGTCACCGAGAGGACTATTGTCGTGACCAGACAGCCAGCTTTCGCCACGGCTGCGGCTGCTGGAGTGCAGGCGAAGCGCGCCAACGACGCCCGTGGTCATCCAATGCCACCAGCTGCAGCCACGCCAAGCATTCTTGTAACTACCGTTGGGACCGCACCATGTAACGAGAGCACTCATTCGATTGAAATCCCGCAATGGAATAACACAACACTGCGTACCACCACGGCCGGTCACTCTACGAAGCAGCGCTATTCCGAAACCAAGACGTTCAAGCCAGCCACTTCCACTCTATTCGATGACGGGCATAGTGCCTCCTCTCGAATCACCGACTTCCCATCACCATTTCCAATCGCCAACGTTGACACCGAGATCGTGAAGCGCACCGCCGGCTCCACTGAAAGCGAGGGATCCGAGCAGGTTACGCGAGCCTTTGCAAATCAACATGTTACCGGTTCCGCCACGGCCACTGGAGCCGCTGCCAGCGACTTCGTAAGCGAACCATGAGATCTCCTATCTTGCACAAAACTGACAATCTTCCCCAGACCACAATCACAATTACCGTCGAGCCAGCAACTAGAACCGCCTCGCTCTGCGTCAGCTTCGCAACCTCGAGTGGTGTTGTCTCGGGCACAACATGGCCTTGCCATCACCCGATGCCATCGACGAAGGAGCTCTCGACGGAAGGGCTCTCGGTCCTTGCAGCAAACATCTCCACTTCCCTCGACACCGTCAAATCATCGACAACAGTTACAAAGAGTAAGCTGCTGTTGACTACGGATACCTCATCGACACCAGTACCAGCCTCGACAAGCAAGCCCTTATCGACTAGTGATACGGCTTCAACATCGACTGCTGATGCCACACCAACGGCTACCGGTGGTGCTTCGAAGATGCGGAATATCGAGGCCGGAGTGCTTGGTGCCTTCTTCATGCTGGCTTTCTTCTTGTGAGCTGTGCTCGCGGAGGTTCTGCAAGCGATTGTTTCATGACTTTGGCTTCTGCCGATCTGCTAGGCGACTGGCGTAGATCAAGTCGTCAAGCAGCTGCTACTGAGGCGTTGCAGAAGGTGCAACTCTGATCTGATGCCGGAGCGATGCTGGCTTATGGCTGGATTTAGCGGGGTCCTTTTAAATCATAAACCACGACCAGAATGGTTATTGCTCAGCGACAGATAGTGCTTCCAGAAACCCAACCCATGCTTTCCATCCTTCACTCTCCCATTTGCAATATCCCATGGACCCCCGCTCTCCGCACGTATCCATCCCACCACACAAGCCCCGCTCACAGGTCCTGCCCCCAAAGCAAAGCAAAACCCTCCACCCCATCCAACCCCCTCACCCACCCCCAACCCTAACATACCTCCCCCTCTCCCTCAAACTCTCCACCCAAGGCCTCACCACCGCCCACGCCAACAACCCAACCGTAGCAAAAATGAACCCCACCACAACAACCTCATCCTTCCGACTATCCCTCTGAAAACACGTCGTAAAAACATCCTTCTCCACATCCGCCCCACGACAAATCGCCAAATTATAATCCAGACAAAATTGCTTATTGCAATCCGCACAAGTCTTGCGGCCTCCTCCTCCTTCGCTGGTGGGGGCTCTCTTTCGCAGGGCCATGCGGCGGGGTGTTTCGTCGGCTTCGTCGCTGGAGGGAGTGGAGTCCGGGGTGGTGAAGAAGGTGTTGTTTTTGAGGGAGGGGGGGACGGAGGCGTCGAGGGGGATTATGGTGCTGTTGGTGAAGCAGGTGCATTTGCAGAAGGAGGTGGGGGTTGCGGCGAGGGCGATTGAGAGGGAGGTTAGGAGGAGGAGGAGGGTGTAGCGGAGGAGGCTGGATTGGCGGGACATGGTTGCTATTGCATCATTGGGGTGGTTGTATGAAGATTGTGGTGATTGTGATGGAGGTGAGATGGCGCGAGGAGCGGAGAAAAGGTTGTTCCCTCCGCCGACAGTGTTTGGGTTCTGGGAACATGATCATTGATTGATATCAACTGTTTGGCAATGTATGGTCTTTGTCTATCAAATATGCTTGAGAGGAGATCACAATTCGGTCATTATACATTTCGAGGCACAACAGAAACACGTGCGCAACGAACTTCAAATCCTCGCTCACATCGGCTGCATCAGAATATCTCAATCCTCTGCATCAACCTCTATTCCCTCTCATCAAAGTCATCAAACGGCCAAAACTTCTCTATTGTCCATCGCTCGAAATCGTCATCAGCTCTTTCGAACGCCCGTGCTTTCAAGTACGCAGACCTATCTCGAGCGCTATCATATTTATCAATCGACACCCAGCCATCGATTCCGACTCCTACGTCGTTGCGCAAAATCTCCAGCTGTCGGTCCACTTCCTCCTGCTTCAGTGCTCCCTGCAGAACCTTTTCGGCGTCATCTTCGTCTTCGAATACGAGCGGGCAAGCAGGAGGCAGGTCCTCTTGTGTCTGTGCTAGTTGCGACCACTCTCGCGACAAGCGGATGAGATCTGCCTTTAAAGGAATGTTGTTTCCTTCCCAGGGCTCTGCAGCATGCTCGTAGATTCTGCGTCGGAACAGGCCCCCTTCGTGCATCATGGCGTCGAAATGGCGCTTATTTTTCGTAGCAGTGGCGCCCGTATAGTAGAAATGGACATATCGTCTTCGATACTGCTCAAGCTCTTGCTCTCGTTCTTCATCATCTAACTGATCCAGATCTTGTGGTAGTTGCGGTTTGATGAGATTTTCCGACTCCGGATCTCCGTAGTTCTGGAAGTGACTTGGATATCCGACATTTAAGAACAGAGGTAGTGCTTTAGTGTGCTGCCAATCAATGATGCTCACAATCTCGAGTTCATCGGACACAAAGACGTTGTTGGGAGTGAGGTCTGGGTGTCGAAGCGTTGGCTTACAGAGCCACGGCTCTTTTGGTGCAAGGTACGGTGCGATTTTCATGTAATTTTCGAGATTCTTTAGATGTTCCTCTGGATCCGATTTCTGGAAGTCTGTAATGTCCCGGTACATGCGGTCAAATGGCATGCGGGGTCTGCCGTAGGTCTGCAGCCAAGCCCTCTCTTTCGTGGCTGCGCCTTCGAGGACCTCCTTGGCGGTAATGACTACGAAGAAGTGAGTTAAGTGTATCGTCAACGACAGGGGGGAAGATAACATACATGGCTTGCGCGGGATGTCCAGCTCGCTGCGCTCTTGGAACCAAAATTTGAACGAAACGTCCGGACCGATGCAAAGCGCCTCCTCGGAGGGCGCTGGTGTCAGCAGTGGGAGCTGTTGCATAGTCTGCGGGAAGTCCTTGACATAGAAGATACTGCCGTTCGCAGGAAGGTCTATGTCGAAGAGCTTCGCCTCAATGTCTACGATGCCGGACAGCACCTTGAGCCTCTCTTTGTCGGACATAGTGAACCAGACGTCGCTCAGAGGCTTACCGTGGACCTTCTCCATCAGGATATATTCTGCACCAATGGGATTATTGTCGTCAGCAGAGTACTGGAACACCTCAGGGACTGGAACGCCATGGCCTCGAACAAGGTCCATCGTGGCAACTTCACTTGCGGTCGTGAGGCGCTTTGGTTGCGTGACCGGGTATGGCATTCGAGCAATAAGCTGGAACCCATCACGCATTGTAATTTCAAACACCCTGTTGAAACCTCCTTCAGCCAACTTCCTGAACGACTGAACGTCCCGACGTAGTTCGTCCTATTGCCTGTGCGCCAGTTTCCACAAGTGCTGGTATGTTGAAGCTGAAGTTTCTTTCTCTTAAGCGGATTGGCTCGTTGTACCTACATTATGTCAACAATTGCATAAAGGGGTGGACGTCGGAAGTATTCACAGCCATCGCCCAGACGTGTAGTGAAAGGCTTCGGTGATCACAGACGATTCGGTAGCCGTGGGTGCCGCATGTTGTATGTGGCTTCTCACAGGGGTAGAGAAGTATCGTGACAGCTGTCGAGTCACAGAGCAAGACGATGTCGCTTTCAACAGATGAGCCATGACTATATGTGTTTAAAACTTCTTAGGCTGAATTGCCCTATAATAGCCAGCCATCAGGTGTCTTGCTGGACCGAGAGTAGTCGAAAGATGCTGGACAACTCCTCGGTGAAGCTTGCATATACATTTCTAATCGCAGTAAGTGGGCATTGGACAACCGAGGGTGCTACATGGCCTGTATAATGATATTCTTTACAACTATTAAGATCTGAAATGGGAACTGGGGATGTATCGCTTTGCTGAGTCATCATAAAGCACGTGACCGTATCGCAGCGCATTCATACAGGCCTCAATTGTACTTCGTTCCAAGCCGAGATCACATCGACATCTTCGAGCGAGTCCATATAGTGATAGATGATAACAGTATTCGCGGAGTGCTTGCACGGCAGCCACAGAAGCAATTGAGACTTGAATCTTTTGAACGCGGCTGAGTACGTGTTGTTCTTGGACGAACGACCTTGATCAGCCAATAGACATCATGGCCATCATACCTGAAAGGTGTTGTCACGACTTGATGCTGGATATCGCGACGTGGATGCTCATCTGCCAGGAGTATCCGCGCTATCATTCTTTCAGGATAAAGTTCATATTCAAATGGCAGTGATGGAGCCCGTGAGTAGAATCGAGCGCGGGTATCAAGTGGATGGCTATCCAGTCCGTGCCTATCTGGTGAGAGTAAGAAATACGAAAATCAGGCCGTGACCGCTGCGCCATCATTCCCGCCAATTCTGGACCACCAAGGGATGACGCTGTCGCTCCTGTTGATAGTATATACTTCGTGAGTGGAGCTTGTCGATGTCCCTCTTAGCCAATACCACCTTGTCCCAATTCTTCGGCAACCCGCGACCAGCCCTGTTTTGCGCGTTAGTATACCGAGGCTCGTCTCGCGTTCGGCGTTCTACTCACAGTAAGAATGTCACCTTCATGTTTCGTGCCTTGAATCTGATGTCTTCCCCGCTTCTGTCACTGAGCACCATATCCCCTGCTTCATCAATCGCCTTGATGCCGGCGTAGCTGACGCCATCTTCACCGTGTTCCTCAATCAGATCAATCAATGTAGACTCCTCGTCCTCACTCCAAGGTCGGCGAATTTGTGTCGGCCTTGCACGCGAAGTTACTCGATTCTGCGCTGCTTCAATCTTGGCCGCCTTGAAGTTCTTGTTGTCCCCTTCAGCGATACCGCCGGTTGCCGAAGGAGGCGGTATTGTCGATCCGGGATTCTTGCGCTGGCGTTTAGCAGGGCTCGGTCCTGGCGCAGAAGAAGCCATTCTAGACGATCCTGCCACAGAACTTGCAGACTCAATTGCTGATGATCTCTGCGGAGGCTGCGCGAAAGACACCTCTTGCCTTCTTCGTGCAGCGGCGGCATGATCTTGTCTACCGGTTTGAAAACCTTGATCTTGGGTCGGGTCCGGAACACTCTCGTCATCATCATCCTCAATCTCATCGGCCTTCCTCTTACCAGCGGCGGATGAGCCAGGTATTCTAAATTGGGCGCTGGGTCTCGCAGGCGAAATGTAAGTCTGAGTCTGCAGCTCTTCATCGTCATTGAACTGTATCCTTTGCGCGTCTGGCTGTGGATCAGTCAAACGCTTTTGCTGCTTCGCTGCTTTTTGTCGACTCATTTGCTGAAACGCCAGTGTCATCGCGAGACTAGAAGGAGGTTGGAGTTGCTTTGGGGATTCAGAGAGCTCGCTTGGCCGACCATCAGCGTCTTGTGGCTGGGAAAGCGAACCAGACTCGGGGGCTGCGACCTGAGGTGGCACTTCGACGGGTCGAGACGGCAATGCCGGTACTGACGCAGCAGCTGCTTCGGCATCTTGCTGTGTCGCAAGCAACCTCGCAACAGGGTTACTCAGCAGACTTTTGCGCTTTCCCTTGGAGCCCGACTTGCGTCGAGTCTCTTGTATGAACTTTTCCTCTTCTCGACGCTCTATTTCTTTGCCAAGACCATCCAGTATCTGAGCCACGCCGCCAGCATGAATGATTGCTCCCTCTAGCTCAGCGAAGCGAGCTTCTGCGTATCGCAAAGCATGGTCTTGGAAAACCTCCCATCTGAACTGAGTCTTGAGGCGACCAATAGCGGCTGCTGCATTAGTACCATCATCTGCTGGAAATGGTCTTTTCAGCTCGGTGAACAGCTCCAGCAGGATCTCTTTTGCTTCATGCCATTCTCTTTCGCTTGTCTCGGACAGACCGAGTGCATCGATGTGCTTAAAGTCACCGTTGCCATCAAAGAACGCAGCGTCTAGTACAGAGAACGGCGAGAAACCAGGATCGGCCCCGGCAGATATCTCCAGGTGCGTAATGACGACCTGCGCGGTCATATTCAGGTAGAACTCGAGTGCAGCACGACTGTATTTGTGGCCAGCGATGCAGTTCGGATATGCATCGTAGAGCTGTTGCAATGCGTCTGTACAATGTGGTGTCCAAACGAGATCGGTCGTGTAGCAGGCAATGAGGAGGGTATTGAGCATTTGAGCGAGGTTGACACGGAGGAGTATGTCGTCCGGTCGCCATTGAGCAGGAGGTAGACCAGCTGTGTTGTGAATGTTAAGCACGCCTCGCAGAACCAAGTCGGGCCGTATATAAGGCATAGTGCCGAAGCTGGCTTTGTGGTGGGTAAAAGTCCTTAGGCGTGATAGATAGAGCTTGTTCTGCTTTGACCCATTCCGCTTGATCTCCTTCCAGGTATCGCATGTAGTTCTGGCGCCATTTGGCATCAGTAGTTGAGTGAGTTTGTCTGCAGCAGCCGCAAGTTCAGCCAACTCATCGACCATGACATCAGTGTCAAGCATGTCCAATTCTTCTTGGGAGAAAGACGTCTTCGCTGTAGTCCCAGACATAGCAGAATCTACGGATGCTCGCCCAGCGTCCTTATGGCCTGACACGTCCTCAGTTTCGGCAGTCTCTGCCTCCACGAGCGTCTGAGCTTGTAGGTCGACCTCGTTGTCATGCTCGGCATTTTCTGCGACAGTTTCGAGTTCTGTCTGAGGTCAGCCATTGCCCTTTGACCAGTCAGGTATCTCAGCTCCGTGTCTGCGATTGTATCTCCATCGTCGTGCATCTGAGATAAAGTGTCGTTCGGGCTGCATCGGCCCATCGGTGGATGGGGCATACCCGAGCTGACTACTTCGTACTTACCTGGTGGAACCGCCTTCGTCTGTAGCTTGCGACTTTTTTTATTTACTGATGCACTACCAATCGACTTCTTGTTCCCAGCCGACCTCTTCGTCTGCGCTGCACGTGCTTTGGAGCTACTCGGTGGCACGCTTCCTGCGGGTTCTGCGCTCATGCTACGCGTTTGTCGCATCGTTTGGGCAGGCGCGGTAGTCGGCTGATCTTGTGCGGTGGCCGACAATTTTGCCATGACGACAGTTTCATATGAAGCTTTCAAGTCACATGAGGTAGGCCAAAGTACCTGCGCTGGCACGGCTTTGAGGTATGAAGGACGTCGCGTTGCTGAGATGGTTCTTAGGGTTGTACCCTAGTCTTAGCATAACAAACAACCCTCAGCACCTTAGGCAACCACCTCGGCTGTCGGCCAATCAGACATGTTTGCGCTAGCAGAGATCGGACGCAGCACTTCATAGAACACCAACTTCAAACCACTTCCATCCAGGAGTCATCAGAGCGAATGAGTGCGTGTTCTGATGCTTTAATGTCTGACGTATAATGTAATATTGGTATCCGAAAGTGCCTCACGGCGTTTACAATACGCGTCACCCATAGGGACAACGTGAACTTTGTTAGCTGAATGGAGCGCATGGTAGGAGACGCTCATATACTATCTGCAGCAGACAACATTTCCCAATCCACCCATCATCTCGTTGTCTCTCACTGGCTTCAATATTCAGCGCAATCATTTTCCAGCAGGACCAGCCCCGACTTCACAAACAGCAAGTAATCTTACATCAAGAACGTAGCCATCGCGAGCGCCGGCGGCGATTTTGACAGCTTTTTGGCGCTGGCCCTTCCCGACATCGACCAACGCATAATGGCAACAGTCAAGCGCGCTGATGGCAAGATCGGACTGCCAAACGCTTCCATAGTGGAGTTGCGAATCACGGTAGGATATAAAGCATAGTGGAAGCATCGAGAGGATAAAATATGTTGATAACGAAGCTCTCCAGAACAGCCAAGACAATATTACCCGCGCCGCTTTCGAGGCTGTGTTGCTGCGTATCTTGACAAACAATGGACGTTCGATAGTGCCAAAATGTGTTCATCTCCTGGCCGAGCGATTGCCGCGGGAAGTGAAGCACGCCGTTCAGACTGGACTTCATCGTGCTACGAGACCTTGTACTCAATGAACGGGCTACATCATCAAATGTTTAGCTGTGGGTGAACGGTGTCGTTGTCTTAGCTATGATGAGGGTAGTGCACCTATACGGTCCTATACTCGTCCGTCGATTGAAAGACCTCTTTCATTCTTGCATTCGCGGTGGAGAACTAGGGAGGACTTTGCCATCGTCACAGCCGTGGCTTCGATACTGCTTGACGAGTCTTGTGACTGGCTCTGCTGAAGGCACTGTGGGTTGTGTAGTGCACATAGTTCTTCTTGACTTGGCTGTGCAGCTGCTTTCGGTTGCTCGGCAAGTAACTCCCTGTAAGTAGCGGCGAATATGATCCTTGATTGAAACGCAACGCAACGCAACGCGGCGCGCGCGGGAACCCAAGAGCCGAGCCCCCGGCTGTTCTTGTCATCCAATTTGTTCGTCGTTGCAGCTGCTCGTATTCGTCAACGGGCGCGTACAACATAAATACATGTATGCAAGAATCCATGTTTTAAATGATTGATGCCCATACGCTGCCTTGACTTATGCGAGTTGGGTCTCGGTACTATGCGAAGGCGTTGGAGCCGGCATGAGTAGCGGCACGGCAACATGCTTATATGCCAATGGATTGGTGTGGTAATCTTCATGTTCCTTCGGAGCCCCTGCAGACCCCCAGAAACCTGAAAGACGTTGTCAAGAGTGTGCAGCAGCCTGCACGACGAGTGACCACTTTCCGACAGCCTTTCTACTACGACCGCCGCACACTCCCGTCAGACTTGCACCACAATTATTCTCTTCCCAGCCTTCGCTACTCCTGTGCTTACTACTACTACTACTCCCCGAGTCGTCGGAGATTTTTCGAATGCGGTAGCGCCGAGTGTGGTGCTAGTAGTCCATTCGAATCTGCGCATACGCGCTACTGACCAGCTACCACGAGCCGTGTGGGCAGTACGTCAGCTAAGGCTTAAGCACTCCCTTTTGGGGTCCACGGCGACATTGTGTACTTCAGTCAACACTTCTCCATAGTCCAGTATCGATTCCCTATACGCCCATCATGCGGCTTCGACGAGCATCGCCACTGCTCCTGACACTACTCGCGCCATTACTCGCAGCGGCGGCCGATGTCCCATATCCCAAGGAGGGCGTCGAAGTCCTTACCAATGACGAGATCCTGGCATTGAACCACGCGCCGAAGGATCCCAAACAAAAGCCCTTCGCAGCCAATGCACCCACCGAAACCTCTCCCGATTCCAAGTCGACAAGTACCGCGAGACCATATAAAGGTACGGAAGACGCGCCTGTGGATGGTCTGGATGGCAAGCCGCATGCTGGTCCATTCGTCGATAGGAAGGCAGATACCGAAGCAACTCCAACTTCCAAGTCGGTACCGACATCGCTGGAGAACTTTGAAAAGGGCATTGGTAAAGACAGCTGGAAGCTGGCGGACATACCTGAGAAGAATGATGGAGTAATGGATGATGAGACACGAACGCCTCCAAAGAAGGGGACGACCGGCACCGAGGGCGGCATCAGCGAGAAGACGCAAAAGCAGCAGGATGGTCAAAAAGAGAACAAACCTCAGGAACCCAAGATTGCACCACCCTTACCACATAGCGAGGAAGATTACATTGGGAAAGGGGATAAGAAGTCCTCTGGGGACAAGAAGAAGGAAACCGCTTCGGGCAAAGACGCGAAAGATGCCATTACTGGCGAAAAGGTGGATAAGGAGAATAGCTACGGCGAGTCAGGCTATGGGCTGGAGAAGCCCAAAGATCTGCCTGAGAAGCCACACAACCTGCCCATCCCAGAACCTCAGATCGCAACCTCCCGCGATAGTGATCTGGGACCTCCTGTGAACCCGGAGGGCGGGAAGAACAAATGGTTAGTGGAGACTATGCCTGACACTGAAGGCAAGACCAACCCACGCCCGTCCAAGGCGAAGACCTCATCCTCGTCTCCATCCACCAGCGCAACTGAGGAGCCCGACCATGAATCCTGGCACGAATGGTTCCACTCCTTCGTTCTCTCCTTCACCATGATCATATTCTCCGAAATCGGCGACAAAACCTTCCTCGTGGCTGCCCTAATGGCAATGCGTCACGCTCGATTCCTCGTCTTCAGCGCCGCGCTCACAGCCTTGATCGCTATGACAGTTCTCTCCGCAGTCCTCGGCCACGCATTTCCCACACTTCTTCCGAAGAAGTTTACGACCTTCGCCGCCGCCATATTATTCTTCGTCTTTGGCGCGAAGAGCTTACGAGAAGGACTAGCGATGGATGCGCATGCAGGCATGGGCGAGGAGATGCGAGAAGTAGAGGCCGAACTGGAGGAGGAAGAACACAAAAATCGACGGAAGAGTCTTTCGAGTAAGATGAGTCCGTATGAGCTAGAGTCTGGACGAGGGAGATCGGCCAGTATCAACAAGGGTGGCATCCCTGACTCGCCGCCTGAGTCGAGATCGCCGAGTCCCAGTAGGAAGAAGAGCGCAGGATTTGTCGCAGGACTGCAGAATCTGCTAAGTCTAGTGCTCAGCCCTGCATGGGTGAGTACGTTTATCATGACGTTTCTGGGCGAATGGGGAGATAGAAGCCAGATTGCAACTATTGCGATGGCGGCAGGACAAGACTATTGGTTGGTGACCATTGGTGCGATTGTGGGACATGCGTGTTGCACCGGTATGGCAGTGGTGGGAGGAAAGGCGCTGGCTGGGAAAGTCAGCATGCGCATTGGTCCGTATAAACAGTCCCTTTTCGTCGCTGTCCAACACACTGACATCTTGATTAGTCACAATTGGCGGTGCCATCGCCTTCCTCGTCTTCGGCGTCATCTATCTCGTCGAATGCCTCACAGAATAACGGTGCGGCGTGCATCTACAATTTACGCGATATCAAGAAGCTCTACTACCACGGCATCATCATCACTTCCGTATCTCCTTCCTAGCAGCATAGGAGCCCATTTAGCGAGCGTACGGTATCACGAAAAGGCAAGGCGAATCAAGGCGGCATTGTGGCGGTCTCATCGGCATGGAAGGCGGAGTTTACCGGCAGGGCAATGTACTACTTCGGCAGAGTGTAAGTATAGTACGACGGCGAATGTGGAAGAACCAAATGCGAAGAAAATCCAATTGGGTAATGTTCACGGTGGGCGTCGCCGGGGAAGGACGGAGCTATCGTCGTGACACTGGAAGCCGCCGCGTCTTTATGTGATGTGTTAGCAGTGAGGTAAGGTACATGTACGGAAGCGACGAAAGTGTAGTTTTTAAGTTTTATCTCTCTAGGTATGGAATAAAACTACCTAGGTAGAGAAGGCCTCACTCAATGTGCGAGACTCGCACAGAAAGGCGATTCCATCGAGCTATAGGTACCTCTCTCTCTCTCTCCCTTCTATACTCTCCTAAATCACACCCCCTTCAAAAATGCAAGTCGGAGCCTCGCGAACTTGAATTCTGGAAACCCCGGTGCGCCTTTTCCCATGAGCGACAGAGTCCATCCGCTCACTCACTCACTCACTCACTCACTCACTCACTCACTCACTCACTCACTGTCCCTATTACCTCACATCAGCACTCCAATTCCCAACCATCTCCATATTGCATTGCATGTATCTGCTCTAACCCTTCTCCCACTCCCATTCCCACTGCACTCACATCATAGAGATAGAGAGAGAGACACACACACACACACACTCTCTCTCTCTCTCTCTCTCTCTGTAAGATACAAGTCACGAGCAAGGGCATCGATTCTCGGATGGAACATCAGAAGATCCACGCGCTTTTTGGCGGGAGAGAGAGAAAGAGAGAGAGAGCAAAAAAAAAAGACAGTGCATTGCGTAAAGTGAAAGAAAAAATCACATTGATGACAGCCACCAAAACGGGCCGGGCTCTGCCTAACGATGGTGCCTATAGCTATGGCAACACCTTCAACGCCACACCTCCCATCGTCGTCGAGTCAATAAAGAAGGAGCCATAATATAATATGATATGCCCACCATGCAACCCATCTCCCAAAACCGAAACCGAAAACCCCATACCGTGATCGTTATGCATCCATCTCGCCTTACGAAGTCATACCATACCATCCTAATCGTCAGCCTGCACAGCATCACGAGGATGCACATCTATACTCCCAATCTCCTTATGATCAACATCATGCCGTGCAATGCCCATCTGCTCCGTCTGCTGAATCCCATCATCAGCATGCTCTTCATATATAGGCGGTGGAGCCGAACTCGAGCTCTCTCCACTATCGCCCCTACTCCGATTCCCGTTCGTCTCATCGAGAGCTCGACTAGGCGACAGTCGAGGCGAAGCGGTGGGAGAGGGCTCCTTGAGTTCATCGCCAGTCTCAGGTTCAGCATGCTCGATATGATCATTACCCTCTTCCTTGTCGACCATGGCAGCCAAAGACCGGAAATTGAACATCGGTTCGGCGGACGCTGCTGTGGCTGCTGGTGTGCCAGTAGTGGATGAGAAGTTGGAAATGTCCGCCTGGTCACGAGGAGCGCCAGCTGTGACGTCGAGATGAGTGCCACCGGCTTGGAGACTTCCTGGCGTTGTGGACTCAATGAAAGACGATGACGTTGATGATGCATTGGATAATTGTCGCAAGTTGGATGCACGAGGATTCGATGTTGTGACAATTGGCGCCGAGGCTGGCGGCTGCAGATTCGCGCGAGACTCTTCGAGATGTCGTTGTGGGTCGGCCATTTGGACTGTAGACGTCGCTGGTGACGGCGATCGTGCTCGATTCAGCGTCGATGTCGGTTCGGACAGTGGATTGAAGCCCGCGAAGTCTTGTGCAGGCTGCTTACCCTTGCCCTGAACTTGCTCCTCCGGTATAGCTGCATGATTTCCAAGATTGCTGCTCGATCTCGCCATACTCGTGCTAGCCCAAGTACTGCTGCTTTCGTTTGTGCCTACATTGTAGAGTGAACCTCCGCCGCTCTTGCGCGCAGCTTTTCCTTGCTTCTTCTCTTCCTTCTTGTCCGCCTTTGCCTTCTTCTTCGCCTCTTTCTGGGCTTCTTTCTCCTCCTTGCGTTTTCGTTCCTCCTCAGCTTGAAGTGACAGTCTTATTGCTTCCATCATCATGAGGTCTTCAAGATCATCCACCCTGTTCCGTCGCGAACTCGTACGACCGGAAACCAGATCATTGCCTTCGCCTTGACCGCTTCGGTTAGAAGGACGAAAGTAGGCATCGTACTCTGCGGGTGACATACCTTCTCGGGATGTGCCGGATCCGCTGGCGTTTGGACTCTCGCCAAACAGTGTTCTTCGTCGACGTCCCATAAAGCCTCGCGCGACGGAATCACCGTTGTTTCCGATCACGTATGCGGCGTTGTGTAACGCAGTCGCTGCGGCAGACCGTCTGAGTGCATGCGCTCTCGCATCGTCGAGTTTTTTCTTCCAGTCTGGGCGTACTCGGTCAGTGGTGATGACTCGGGAGTCGTTGGCCGACAACGATGTAGTCCTACGACGTCCCGTGGGCGGCGCAAGCGAAGTTGATGATGTATTTGCAGAAGTTGGATCCCTGAAAGGAGTGCTTTGCGATTGTGGATAGGCTAGGCCTCTCTTGAATGGGGGCGGGTCGTACGTGACACCAAACTCCGGCATGACGCAGTATGGGCAAGCAGCGACTTCAGAGACGAGCATTTCCGCCTCTTCCTCTGGTGATCGCTGTTCACCTGGCTGCTCATGCTCTGGAGGATGTGGGTCAGGTCGTTTGATTTGCACGAAGCATTCTGAGCATATCGCCTGGTTACAGCATCGCGTCTTGTTCAGGTATGGTGGATAGTAGAGAAAGCATATTGGACACTCCGTTGCATCCTTGTATAAATAAGCCTCCAGTGGCTGACCGTTAACGTTTGGGTCGTTGGGTAACCGGATTTCTTGCGGTATCATATCAGACGACTGATTCCTCCCTGTTACTGTAGCCGCCAAAGTCTTAGCCCGTCCTCGAAGTAATTGTGCGTTGGTCGCCGAAGTCAGGCTCGTCGGCGAAGACGGCCCAGAGTTTGAAGGCGTTGGATGCATGGCGACGAGATGGGTCGATCTGTCAGACTGATAGGATTGCGATCTCGATCCGATCGGCACAGTGAGACAATTGATATTGGTGTCGGCTGCGCGTGCATTCGAGGCCCGAGATGCAGTACGAGGCGTCTCCGGAGGCACTTCATCCGGCTTGGGTATAGGCAGACCTCGCGCAGCCGCTACCAGTTGCGCTTCCGTCCACGAGTCCGAGTGATCGTCTAAGCCTTTCCAGAATGGCGCGAGGCGTCTCTCAATCTGAAGCTGGCGTACGACTGGCTTGCTGAAGTCCTCCGGTCCGCTGTATGTGCCCAAAGTCACGAGATAACCTCCATCGACATGCTCTTCCCGCAGGCTTCGTTCTCGTTCTTTCAGCCTTGCTTGTCTTTCCCTCTCAACCCTGCGCGCTTCCCTCTCCTGCTTCGTCTCTTTCGGCCTTTCCGATTGCGCTGTCTCATGTTGCCTCTCCCCTCGTCCGCCGAGGCTTAGAGAAAACAAATCCCGCCGGCTCTCTCTGGCACTACCGTTACGCTGGGCGTAGATATTGACGGCCAGCCGTTCGGCTGGCGAGGTGTACGAGGGAGAGGATTCTGCCGAGGGGACTTGTGCTGTGTTGCCATGATTTCGGAGGCTGCTTGGCCGAGACGCTTTCCGTTCTTCGCGGGAGCTGCTGTTACCCATGGTCTTTACTGGTAGAGGAGGGTACGTCTACAGGACAGCCATGCGGCAGGGCGTGAGCGAGTGCTATGCCAGATGGAGATGCAGTGTTTGCGCGAGCATTGGAGCACTCTGCGATCAGTCGCGTGCCACTTTAGTGCCACACCTCTCGCACGTCGGCAGCAGCTAGCAATAGAGCTACGGTGATTGTCACGGTCCCATGCACACACGATTCTTGCACGTGGGTAGGATGTTCACCGAGCAAATCGCGCGGGCAGTAAGTCAGGCAGATGGCGTTCCGCGGGCTGCTCGATGCAGGTGAGGGGGCGTTTCAGCGTGAGGGTATGGATGCGTAGTAGCGTAGTAGTGCAACCTCGGAATGTCGTACTCGAACAATCGAATAATGCCAACAAAGATGAATGATTCAGGAATGATTCTGGAATGACAAGCAGGTGTAACAAACACCAGCAGTTGCAGCAGTGGCAGTAGTCATGGGAGGAAGCAGCCACAATAGGCTAAGCAGCACCACGGTTGTCGCCGGAGCGTCGAGGTGGTGCAGGTGCAGCTCTGCTACAGAAGTACAGACATGAACCCTCCCAAGGAAGTTGGCTATGATGTATGCACCTGTCAAAGCTCCATGTCCCGTCTCTACATTGGATACATGCATAGTGTACAATTTACCGGTTTGCTCCCGGCACGTGGAACATTGGGGGAAATTGTAGGTGTGTTGATCATTCAAATTGGTCTACCTACCATATAGCACCACTACCTAATGAATGCTGATGATGATGAATGCAGTGGTGTGCTCGTGCAATTAATACGAGGAACTAAGAAGCAGAGGCTTTGCCTGGCCGTATGCTTGCCGTATGCTTGCCCGTGGGGAGGTGATGTGCTTCTATCGAGCTTCTAGAAGCACGTAACATGTACAATGCTGGTCAAGGTTGTGTCACGACGGAATGCGATACGGTACTGGGCAATAGTGCTACAGAGTCGAGGCACTTCAGAACGAAACTCTACTTTTCCTTAAACGCTCCGTGTACCTAGGATCAGCTTTGCACAATGCCAAAAGCATGTTTCAATCTTCCTCCTCTCGCCTTCACATGCCCGCTTGTCAGTGCAAACACCCTTGTACAAAAGTCCGCACACGCGTCATCATCTCAGACAAACTCTCACATGCTCTCCCGGCACCGTGCGTTCCATGCCCAATGCACTCTCGATTCCCGCGCGCTATCGTAAAGGCAGCGTCGAAGGCATCTCATCGGCTTCATTATTATTAGTCGGCTGTGGACTCGCGGCTGGGGTCATCCATGCTGCGACAGGCGCCCTCTCCGCGTCCAGTCGATTCTGCTGCGCACGCTTGTTCACGAACGGCGTCCATCCTTCTGATACACCTCGCGTACCTGCATTATTACCACTTGCCCAAGCGTAATCGAGATATTCGTCCAAATGCTCCTGGATGCCTTCCGCTAAGATTTGAACTCCTTTTTGACGATTCACGCTCCACTCGTGATCGCGCTTCCAGCGTCCCGCCAGACGTGCCGTTTCAGCGCCGTTCTCGAGGCCATCGAGGATACTGCGCCAGACTTGCATCGTCTTCTCGAGTTCGCTGAGCTTGCTCACCCCCATGACGCTGACACCGAGTCTGTCACCGCCGAGCTGCGCATTGGATTCGCGCGTCCATGGTATGCCCGAAGCTGGGTCGCCTCGTGAACCGACCGATGCGCCAATCTTGAGCCACTGCTCCAGCGCGTAGCGGATGGCGATGAACTCGAGTCGCTCGTCGTGTCGGTCGCAGAAGTCGCTTGCACGCTTCACGGCCGCGCGCAGACCATTGCTAGCTGGGTGCCAATTGCCCATACTGCCGAGTGGAATGCCATCTCGGCGCAACAGACCCATGCCGAGCGGAGATGCATTGGGTACGACATCAACTCCGGCCTCCTTGAGCTGCTTGATCCCCGTCGATGCCAGCAGCTGGTTCTGCAAGGTGAAGTTCGCATAAGACATGACTGCGTCCAGTGGCTCTCCGGTCTCCTTCAGCACTCTGCTGGCGATCGAACAGAGCACTGGCACAGGGTAGCCAGATATGCCGACATACTTGATCGTCCCTTCTTCGTCCCGTATCCTTCGGAGCTCACCTATCGCTTCCAAAACCTCTTCCTCGGTCACAAACTCCACATCATGACAGTATACAAGATCAATGTATTCGGTCTTCAGACGGTCAAGACTCCGTCTTACACTTTGTCGCACCCACTCTTTCGAGTAATCAAACTCATCGTTAGCTATGCGACCGCATTTGGTGATTAGGAAGAAATCATTTCGGGGAAAATTATCATGCACAAAGTCGGTGTCGAGCGCATTGCCAAGAATCTCCTCGGACGGGCCATAGTATGGCGATGTGTCGAAGGCTCTTATGCCGTGTTCAAGCGCTGTCTTTACAAGACCCGTAGGATCTAGCTCATACGGGTCGGGATTGTACTGATAATTGAACGTCGCTGTTCCAAAGATCAAAGGTGGCAGAATGCTCGAAAGCGGCGGCTTCTGTTCATTCGCCATGTCCCTGTGCTGTGGGCGCCTACGCTCCTGTTCGTCGTGAGACTGAGTACTCTATGCTCGGCGCTACTGTATACGCGTCGCTACGGGATAGTCGGTGGCAGGAGTGGTCGCGTCAAGGATGTGATGTGCTGGTGGCACCAAAAGGTACGGAAGCTTTGGTCAGGGCATGGTGAAAGGAATTCGAGGCACGACAACAAAGATGTTGAAGTCATGGAACCAGAGGCAGCTTCGAGGCTTGGTGACCCATTTCTAATCTCCGTCGAAGGCAACAGAAAGTTGTATTAGACCCGGTAGCTTTTCGCAAGTACGATCCAGACAGAATATGAACTAAGCTCTTCCGGCATGTCGTCAACTGGATCCCGATGGGAAACTTTGGAGAATTACTGGCTGAGGAGACATCGGCAAGAAAGCGACCAGGTGCCGAGCACGCACTTGGCCAGTGGAGCTTAATAATGCAGCCCTGAGGTTTCTGTACATGCTGCCCCCGACACGTGCCTGACTAGAAGACATAGGCTTGCAATTAGGTATGAGCATGAATGCTTGGTGAGAAGTTGCGCGTGCTATGCCCGATATGCAATGTCGTTGCCAGGAAGGGTCTTCGAGCCAGTTCTCCAACATGGGCAGACTCGGTGCCAAGAGCAGGATCTCGCTTAGCTGCAGCTCGCTCACGGTTACGATATTAGACTTCTAGCGCGGATGTCGTCTTTCAATGGAAGCTTCACAGAGACATCGACAGCCACGTGGAACGACGATACGTGCTGCGATCTCGACGACGCGACATCTTGACAGATCGCTCGTGGCAGTACTGGTGGCGGACACGTCGACGACACTGAAAGCAGTATATACAGGTTTCCCACTTCTTGGCATACACTCAAGAGACACACCTCATCCAGCACCGCAATATGTACAGCCATTGCGACCATCGCCGCCGCCATCTCCGTCGCTTGAATGGTTTTGCGAAAGGAAGGATTCGCGATCACTGTTTGTCTACCGAGCGCACTCAGCCTTCATCTCACGGATCATTTAAAGTTCGATGAATGACATCGCAGGCCTCAAAGCCCATCCACTAGCATCCGCAATGGCAAACATTATGGATCAATGCACTTCGGAGTTAGTCAACTTGTATACTAAACAAATCAAGGTGGATGAACTTAGGCAAGAGGTAGCGCAAGAGGTATCGGGAGCTAACATATGATGGTGTCACGATGGAGTGCTGCTGCAAGTGCCAGCTAGGTATTACGTTGTGTCCATGTCGCTTGCAGCCCAGACAAACCTGACAGTGTCATTTCGGCATGTGGTACTGTAGACATGATTCAAGAGATGACTCAGAATGTTGCAAGAACTTTCATGGTTCGTCATGGTTCCCGCTAATCTACAAAGGACTGACATCAATTAGTCGCGAGGACAGCAACGGTGTCAGATGACATACAACGTGCTGAACAGAGGCCTCCAAGTCGTGGTTGGACGGCTTGCCACAAGCATCAGCAAGTGGTGTTCCTCGCGAAGGCGAAACTTTCCATTTAGGCAGCAACGTGGTGCTTGACCAGGCTCTCGCCGCTCTCCTCCTTGGCCTTGCCGTACTTCTTCAGTCGAATCGCGTTGACAGAGATGAAGCCGGTGGTGTCGCTTGGCTCGAAGTCGCCAATCTCGTCCATGCTGCTCTCGCTGGCATCGTAGAGCTTCTCCGTGTCCGACCAACGGCCGACGGCGCTGAACATGCCCTTGTAAGCACGGCATCGAACACTACCATTGACGTTCTTCTGAGAACTTGTGATGCTATCCTCGAGGTACTCACGCTCTGGCGAGAAGTAGAGACCGTTGTACAGGAGCTTAGCGTAGTTGAAGGTGACGAACTGGTCACGAAGAGCACGGATCTCACGGTCCATGACGAGACCCTCGAGATCGATGTGAGCAGCGCGCAGCATGGTCAAGCCAGGGGTCTCGTAGCAGCCACGAGACTTGAGACCGATGAAGCGGTTCTCGACGATATCAATACGGCCGACACCGTGCTTGCGGGCAATGGCGTTGGCAGTGAGAAAGAGGTCGACGGGGTCAGTGACAGTCTTGCCGTCCTGTAATTTGAGCTCGACTGGCAGGCCTTTCTTGAAGGTCAGCGTAAAGTCCTCTGGCTGGTCTGGTGCCTTGGTAGGATCCTGAGTGAGCTTCCACATGTCCTCTGGCGGAGTCACGTTTGGGTCCTCGAGGATTCCTGCCTCATAGCTGCAGTGTGCCAAGTTCTCATCCATGCTCCACGGCTTGCTCTTGGTGCTGGTGACTGGGATGCCCCGCTCCGAGGCATAGTCAAGCAGATCCTGCCGGCCTTTGAACTTGTTGTAGAAAACTGGATCTCTCCATGGCGCGATGACCTTGATGGAAGGCTGAAGGGCGTAGAATGCGAGCTCGAAGCGGACCTGGTCGTTGCCCTTGCCGGTGCAGCCGTGCGAAACAGCGAAGCAGCCTTCCTTCTGAGCTACGGCGACTTGGGCGCGGGCGATGACAGGACGAGCGAGAGATGTGCCGAGGAGGTAGACGTTCTCGTAGATGGCGTTACAGGCAATAGCTGGGTAGCAAAGCTCTTCCACGAACTGCAGAAGGTCAGATACATTCATACGACTGTTCTCAAAGTGATGCTCACTTCACGGCGCAAGTCCTCGATGTAGCATTTGGTAGCACCGATCTTGAGTGCCTTCTCTTTCGCCGCCTTGAAGTCTTCCTCCTGGCCAACGTCGGCCATGAAGGCAATGACTTCATAGCCCTCTTCAAGCAGATACTTGAGAATGCAGCTGGTGTCTAGACCGCCCGAATAGGCCAAGCAGACCTTACCCTTCGACATGTTGATGGTTACTGTTGCTCGTATTGGAAATAAAGGGTGAAGGTGCAGAGTTTTTGTAAATGGTGAATTCAAGTGAAGGATCCAATGGCTAGATGTGCGTGGGAAAAGAAGAGTCAGAGTTCCGCGTCACACAAAGCCGACCAACTTTTTTGCTATCGCCGACTGTGGAGTGACAGGGTTCTTGCCGACTCAGGAACGTTTCACCGAAGCACTTCCGATTGGCCCAGCAAGCGTGTTTCCAGACACATTCATGCAGACCTCTTCTCCCTCTTTTCTTCCCTGCAAGGACATGGCCATACTCTTGTACGCACCATCCCGGTTCCATAACGCAAGTTCACATCGCGTCGACGGAACAGAGCAATATTTGTGCACAATACTTTCGTGGTAAGGAGTACTTTGATATGCCTAGGTATATCCACATGTATCTGAGGTGGGTCGATATACTGCCAGGCCAGCTAACTTGACTCTCACGAAAGGCCAATTTCCGGCAGCAGAAGGCTACAACGGGCCCCTTCCCTAGGCAGCCAAGGGTATAGCTAGGTGGTAGCCCGAAAACAGCTCCGTTGGGTCAACTGCCCCTTTGATGCTTTGGAGCCTCTTGAAGTTTGCGCCATACAAACGAGAGCTCCACTGCTCGAACGTGAACTCAGTGCTCACGTAGTTGGGAAAGCTTCGAAGTGACCCTTTTGCTGCCATTGCGGATTCGAAGGGCTCCAACTTCTTTTGTATGTACGGGACACCGTCCGCAGGCCAGACGTCGCCCTTTGCCGCGGCATCAACACGGATTAGAAACAGGTTCCCAGCATGTGTGTACGCGGCGTCGGTGTCTTTGACCTTGCGGTTAACACCAGCCCACAAGTCAGCGAAGCCACCACCATTGATATCCTTGCGTTCGGCGTTGATTTCTTTCACCGCCTGCAACAGCGCCTTTGCCGAGTCCAGTGTCAATGGACGCTCAATTGTCGGAACCCAAGATTGGATGAAGAAATTCGTCGATCCCAGGTCACCACCACCAGGAAGGTTCATGCCAGGACCGGTAACCTCCACCTCTGAATCCCAGAAGCTCTCCTTCACAAACGTCGTCACGTTTGTCTCCGGCACAATCTTCTTCAGAGCATCAAGCAGCGGCGCAAAAGTCCGGTCAAAAGCTGCTTTGTCGCCACCGTAGAAGTAGCCGGATGAACTCCCATCGGGGAGACTGAAGCGCAGAGAGAGCTCGTCAGGAACATGTCCACTAAGAGCCCACTTCTGGATCGCTAAGAACGCTCTTGCGCTGGTGGTTGCATCCGGGTTGTCCCCTATCTGGATAGTATAGTTGAGTGGTTTCGCAGAAGGAATATCATGCGTCTTGATCTTCCCTTGCAACACAATTCCAAAATTGGGGCCCGCACCTCGTGCTGCCCACAGGAGGTCGGAGCCGGCGCATGCGGTCACAACGGATCCGTTGTAAAGCATGTATTCAACCTCGACTAAACTGTCGGCTGCGATTCCGAACAAGCGAGAGGTTGAGCCGTACCCACCACCCATGTAGCTGCCAGCGAGACCGACATGGGAACCGCGGACATGGACCTAGACGATGGAGCGTCAGCTACACCAAAGCACAATCGCAGCATACTGGGAAGTCGGCACAGTGGTGGGAGTAGCGAGTCGCCTCGGTATGTGTCAAGCTACGCACTGTCCGACCACTGCTGTATGCCTTTTGGCTCTCATTCTGACTCACGATGTGGCGATCGTAGTTATCGTACAAGAACTTGGCTGCTGGGCCGACGTTGGCTCCACCGCCAAAGGTGAGCTCTTTAGTCGATTTATCGTAGCTGAGATGGTCGAAGTTGTGCAAGTTGATGACCAAGTTGCCGGGATTACCGTAACCGTATGCCTGGAATGAGTGGGCTTTGCCGACGGCCCGCACTTTAGTCGAGGTATGGCGAGCGCACTTCAATGCAGCTGCAACTTCATCTCGATTTTCGGGATAAGTCACCGCGATTGGTTCTCTGGGAATACGAAGATTGAAGTCCTCTGTTGCATTGACCCAGGTAGGATCTGTCGAGACTGTTGTGTTGATACCGGCTTTCTGGAGACACGAGAGGATCGGAGTAACGGTCGCAGTGTGGGCCAGGGATGCTGACGACAAGCACAGCAAAGCCAGCAGCTGCTGCGTTGATGTCCTTGAAGGTGCCATCGACGCGAGAGATTGAAATTACAGCAAAATCTTTAGAAAGGGTCTGCGGAAAGATTCTCTTCACATTCCTAAGGCGCACTGTTATACGGAAGCGGGAGCTTCTCGGCTCCAGGTGAGACACTCCCTAGGAGCAAGGCCTCGCCCTCGGAACCTCTGACACGCGGATTTAACTGACGTGACTCGAGCCAAGGCTTGGCCTGACGAATAAAAGTCGGCAAGCCTTAAACCTGTGCTCCCCTATCAATGGTCGCACATCATGTTCTCCTATTATTCGAAGGAGAAAATTTCCTGATCGATCAAATATCGGCCCGACTATGGCATGTTCACTTCCTTGCTGCAAGGCTACCACGTGGGGACCGAGTCTACCAAGCGGAAAATCGGATCACGACACTGCGAAAGACCCGGCTACAGGCATGGCGGTTGCAGTGAAAGACGCACCGACGGAGGGCCTGCATTACTCTGGTGGGTGTAGCAAGATCACAAACAGGCATGTTTATCCAGGTCCCGGACAATTAAGCATGGAGCACTTTCGACGGTCCTCCACATGCTAGATTTGTCCGGGTGGCGACATTACAGATGTCACGAAAAGACCAGAGCTGGCTGTACCTGCGGCTGGCTGTCTGGAGACCGAAGTCACAGGAAATTTGGCATGACTGATGCAGCTCTCTACTCCTGCAGAACGCGCTGCACTCTTTCGAGACGCAGTGAATGGTCGTGCTTAATATTTCTGTACCAAAGCGCGTGCCATGCCAAGAATGCTAAGGCATATGCACGCGTCGACCGGTTACATACGATTAGCGCTTCGCTGCATTCGTAAGCATGATTAATGAGTCTTTGCTGCATATGAAGACTTCACACCTGTATGCAACTACGGCAATACTAAGAGCTAGCGCTTCGCAATGCGCACAACTCCAAGCGTTGGGAGACAGACTTCGCTAGTCATTGTGTTGCCTTCACCTTCTTACAGGGTTTTAGCATAAGACGGACCGGTGGCGAAGTTTTGACGCGCTCTAGTACCTATTACTCTCTACGTTCAGCTTCTTCGCCAAGGGTCTCGCAGCGTGGCACGCGCTTTTGCGAAATGTAACCGCAAAGAAATTTCATTTTTAACTTCATTTCTTTAGCATGTGACAGGTCGGCGTCACATACGTCATGAGCTTGACAATGGAAGACAATTTACGAGCCCCAGGAAAACGACCTCTACTAACGCAAACACGTTGTCAGCGGTAACAAATATGGCGAAACGCAAGAATAACAGTGCCGATAACGGATTCCAGAGGGTGAGCTTACGCTGCTGTGACGTCCTCGCCACGGCGTGTAGCTGATTTGAGGACAGGAGAAAGCCGGAACCTCATCCTCATCCATAATACGCCGTGTCACTCGACGCATGACCATCGCTGCCCAGCAATTCAGAATGATGTGTAGAAGTCATGCTTTTTGCCCTTCTAAGAAGATGCGTCCATTTCTCTTCACCTGTACCTAATGTGAATGTTGTTTAGCCGTTCGGTATCCGATAATGCCGAACTCTTAGCGGAGATCATGCTCTATGTGCCAGTCACGACCATCTTCGCCAGTCAACGGACCTGCAAACGATTCAGGGATATCGTTGCGACATCTCCTAGGATTCACGAACGACTGTTCCTCCGCTCAAGCAAGGATATGACTGAGAGGTGGGCTACTGGTAATGTGCTTGAGCGGTCAGTCGGGCGTTGGATCATTCGAGTCCACGAGAGGACTACATCATTGTTTCCGCACGACTCAACCACTTTTCGCACCGCGGCCAGAATACGGGGATTTGTACACGATCATCGAAAGGCTGAACGGTGGCAGATGATGGAGTCTCAGCCTCGCCAAGTCCATGTAATCCATAGTGGCAAGGGCCGTGCAGAATCGTGCACGTATGTCTTGCGAGGACATGCTAATCACCAACGACGAGCTCCTCTCTGCCAGTATCAACCTCGGATGGATCGTCGGCACAGGAAGTGAAAATGCATTTGGCTACGAGACGATCAGCATAAGGCGCCAATATGGTCTCACAATAGGCACAGTAATAAAGGGCATAAGAGAAGCCATCAAACAACACACCAGAGCATACATCCGGCAGGCACAGTATGAGCTTTTGAATCATAAACAGGCATCTCAGAAAGATGCCATTGACCTACTCGCAAGCTTGAAGAAACGCTGTGGCAAGGAGCCTGAAATTGGATCCAGTGCATAGATATTGACGGCACAATGACAGCGACCAATGAGCAGAGGACAGAGGTTCATGATGAGGGTTGTACGTGCCAAATACAGAAAGGCTACCTCTGAGTAGTGAAGCGAGCATTGCTGTCAACGATGGTGACTTTGCAGTAAGCTTCTAGAAGCAGGCGCGCTGTACATATTTGGCAAGTGCGCATATAGTGAAGGAAGGAACGATGACTCTGAGCATGTGATGCCCGTGAAGCAAACGCTACCTGCACTTACATCACGCGATCGAAAAATTGACAGTATCAGGAATACCAGAAAACATCTCCGTGCACCATTCCACCATTGAAATATTCTATGACGAGAAAGAATTTTCTGCAGATCTGTCCAACAGAACAGAATCGACGTAAAGTCTGAGAGGAGAGGAGAGGAGAGGCAAAGTGAAGTGAACAGCAGACCTCTCTGGCCATATGACATATGAATTCCGCGCGAAGAAGAAGAAGAAAAAAGAGCGCAAGTCCACGATGACTTAGGACCGCACAAGCGATGAGCACAAGCGCAAGAAGACGACGAGCACTACAAGCGCTCTATAAGAAGGCCAGACTCCATTGAGGAGTTAAAGGGCCTGGGCAACAAGGAGGATGGCATAGGCGAAAGCACAGCCTGGAGCACAAGAGGCTTGCCGTACTGGTGACGGGCAAGGAGTGAGACAACATGGCACATTTCAGGCAGCATGCATAGTCGCCTGATGATGGAGCACAGTAGCGAGCGATTTAAAGACACAGTATAGCTCAAAAAGATACTGGCCAACATGAACCTGACAAAAGCATCATTCCGTACCATGCGCTCTGTGTCCGCTCTATGCACAATTCGTTTTCGTCCTCCATGGGTCTAGAAACCAAAGAGACTGATCCGCATCCGCATCCACACCGATCAAAAAAGGGAAGAAAAAAAACAAACGCTTCTAATTTTCGGGGTCAAAAAAGGGGGTATCCTGCACAGCAGTAGAACGTAACCATGGCCATAACGTCAACCCAACACACAACATGCACGCGCACACTCACACCCACAACAACTACAACACCCCTACCGCCTCCCCGCCCCCTCCGCAAACGTCGCCACCCTCGGCGTCGGCGGATTCAACTTCAACGGATCCGGAGGAAAAGGCCCCAAAGTCGGCGGCCGCACCATCCTCCTCTTCCCACTACTATCCACCACCACACCCCTCTCCTTCCAATCCCTACTCCTAGTCGGCGACCCAGCACCCACACTCTCCCCCGTCGACTCCTCGACCTCCGCTGCCGCCGCCGACGCCGAAGCCAAATTCACCCGACTCGTACTCAACGAAACCCCCTCAGCCATATCCAGCACCCCAGCCGAACTCTTTCGATTCAGCCCCAATTCCACGACATGCGGTTTTTGAGGCTGCTTGAAATTACTATTCGACACAGCGCGCTGGACTCGTGTTCGGGCTCTAGTGACGCTGGCCTGGCGCGCGACGCTAACGCGGACGAGTCGGTGTTCGAGGTCTTCGGGAGATTTGACACGGGCGTAGGGTTCTGCAGCAGGAAATGAGGCTTTCACCGTGTCGGAGCTGGTAGTGGCGGTAGTCCAGTCCGAAGGATGCTGGGAATGTCCCTGCTGGAGACGATGGACCGAGTCCGTGTCGGTGCAGCTTGTGACGGTCGTAGGGGTGGGTGGGAGGGAGGTTTCGCTGAACAAGGCAGAGTGCGGTGAGTCTTGGGAGCTTTCGAGCGTAGCTTTCCTTTGTTGTGGGAAATTGGCTCTGGTGGGTAGGGGGTTATTCACCGGTAATGTGTTGGCTCGTTGCATCAGTTGTGGACGACGAGCAGTGGTGGATGGCGCGTCGCTATTTTCATTTTGATTGTTCGCGCCATCGACCTGGATGGAAAGGCGTCTGGTGAGGTGCGGCGAAGTCAGAGCGCGCTTGGGAGTGCCCGGAATCTGTGTGACGGCCTCGAGTTTGTCATTGATCTTGATGTCGTTGACTCTCTTTCCCGTCTTCCGTCTCGACAATCTGCTTTGCCGTCTCTCCAGTAACGAGGGCCGAGAGTCGTTCGACAACAACTGTTGAAACATGACACTATACCTCTCGAACTCTGGCCTTTCGAACTGCAAGTCGAGCCTTGGTGTACTCGAATTGGGAGACGGAATAAAATGAACTTTGTTCTGGGACATTGGTGAATCGTGGCGAGCATCGGGTGGGTCGATGACATCTGCAGAGATCAGGTCATCCGCGGGGCTTGGCGATGGCATCGTGCTTCCTCGTGTATTAAGCGCACGAAGCTTGCCTTTCAACGTTGGCATGACGGAGGACCTGGTCGCTGGCGAATGATTTTCGAAGCGAGGATGGCTGCGAGGAAGGTTCTTGCCTATAGACGAGCCCGAGTGCATTCGTCTGTGCCTCTGCTTGCTGGATACGGGTCGTGGCAAGTCGAGCGAGGAAGCCTCTGAGGGTGCCAAAGTTGTGATGCGAGGTTCTGTGAACGGTGCGAGCTCGGAATATGGCTTGCTTGTCTCTGCAAGTTTCGGTGCCTGCCCAGCAGGTCTCCGGCGAAAGGCGGCCTTGAATGTCTTCCAGCCAGATTTTTTCATGGGAACGTCCAAGTCATCGTTCTCCACAAGGACTCGCGCAGCCGGAGGTGATGGCGGAGCGCGCCTGGGAGGCAATTTTTGCGGCATTCTGGGTGAGATGTGATCTGCTGTGACTGATCTGTCCCAGGTAGGTGGCGGGTGTGCGGGCGATCCGTTGGCTATGCCGATTGCAGGAGATACAGAAGAAGAAGATTGTAAGCGTGACGGCGAATGCTGACAGGTTGCCGTAGTTGCGCTTCTCGGCATCGAAGGTGTACGTGGAGAAGGCGTAGGGAATCGAAAGGTGTCCGGCCCATCCTTGTACTCGACCACATTTCCTGCTTTTCGCAGGTCGTCCAGACAAGTCGGCTGCAGCTCCTTGGCCTCTGCGGGTGCAGTGCGTTTGTTCGAAGCACCGTGCTTGCCTCTTTCTACCCCACATGATGTACTCGGCCGCTCTTTCATAGACTTCCTATGCTCGTCAACTGCCTCGTCGATGATGCGGAAGTGGTTCTGCCGCTGTGCCTTCCACGTCTCTGTGCCCACTCTGACTGTAGTGCCCTGCTGATCTTTCTGCCTGCGGCGTGAGCTTGAACGCCGAAGGAGACCCATGATGAGCGTCGCTGAGCGGCTATAGCCCTCCGAGTATTATGGTTCGCAAGATCCAGGCGCAGACGAGGTTTAAAGCCTGTTAGAGTTTTGCGTCACACTGTTGATGAGTGGTGATGTATGTGTCGGTGTGTACGCTAGATTGTGGGTGAAGGATTGTGCGCAATCAAATACAGTAAGTTGACGTTTGGCACTCTATCCAGAGAGTTACCCAAAACGTCGTGTCAACTAGTGAAGCTGAAACTCGCTGGATCTGCGATTGCATAAGTGGAAACCTGCCGAGTGGGCTGTTTGAAAAGGAAAGAGGCTCCGGGCCTGGCCGTAAACAGAACTGAGACACAAGAGAGACTGAAGTATGTAAGAGGATGGAGCTGGGGGGAGAAGGAGGTAGCAGGAGTGTAGACCAGGCGTGTTGCCGTACCTACATACATCTACCAGATCGAGGTAGACGCGCTTGGCGACCAGGCGGCCCTGATGCGTTAATAAGAAATGGGACGGTCTCTGAAGCTGACTTTTTTCTTCTGCAGACGACGACGACGACGCACTGCAGCGACAGGCGGCTGGATGAGCTGGCTGATTGCGCGGTGCATCCTGGTCTCACGTTGAGAAGCGCATCCCGGCATTATTATTGCATGTCCCCAGAGTCTCAGAGGAGCGCGACCAGGTGGCTGGCCATTATGATTGCTTCAAACACGGAGAGCACGAGAGTGCCGGCGTCGTCGAAATGCGCGTTGTCGAGGTGTACTGGCTGCTCATTCGCTGGGAGATGATGAGGTCGTCGTCTGCACCGTGGTCAGTAGTGGTCACGGCGGGCCATGGCTGCAGCGTATGGAGGTGCGGGAGTTGATTAGAGCGAATCTACGTTTGTCCAGTGAAATAACAGAAGTGCTCAAGCTGAAACGTCGGGATCCGGCAGCGGAAGGAAACTAGATCTAATCGGGGATATTGCTGGTGCAAATCTTCAGACACGTGACTTTGCCGAGAAGAAGAACAATCGACAGGCGTCACTTATGGTCGATCGGAAGACGAGTGTCAATACAACGCCATCGACACCTGCCATCTCAATGCGACGTGTAAGTCACGACTTATGGCGAGTGACGATATGCGTGTGGGTCAGCTCTGGGAAAAACTGATGATCAGGCAAAGGGTCAAACACGATCGTAGCCCGCTGCCATGTGCGCTATATCGTGCAATATGCTTCTCAATTGCTGGAGACAGCCCTTGACCTGAAGGTCTCCGTAACACTGATCTCATCCTTGTAGAGAATGAGCAAGCGTTCCGACGCCAATCACATGACAACTACCCTCTCAATACACAATGTAATGCCTTGAGTGTGTGAAATCACATCCCCCGCGTCGCCATCGACCATTCTGATGGGGATTGACTGAGCTGCTGCCCAGCGATGAGAGCGAACGAGCGTGAGACACCTCCATGTCTCTACGGCGGCACCGCGCATGACTCAGTCGTCATTCGGCAGCGCCGTGCTTTCAACAATCATGTTTGACAGGCGCAAGAATGGTGCCACGCCTTGGAGTTACACATGAGACGAAACATCGAGGTGTCGAAGTCTCGTTGACGTGGATCCTGAAACCATGCCAAGCGAGTCGAGACTGGGCGCCAGTCGATGGTTCGAGCGTCTGCTGAACATCGGCAAATGTTTCAACGTGAAGAATATGTCCATGAAGTCTTTGACCCGATTCCGTGTTGCCTCGCTTGCGGAAGCCTGATCTGCATTCCACGAGGTATCATGAGGCGAGGTGGGAACGTACGATGCTGCTTCATTCGATGGTCGCTAGACGAAGCAATGTCGGACAGGCCGGCGAAAGCTGATGATGCTGGATCTGAAGAAGAAATGTAATAGACCTGATGGTGCTCGAGAGCCCTGCCATGTCCAGACATACCTTTCTGCGCATGAAAAATCATCAGGCATACCAGCGTCTATTGGAAGCTTCGGAGGTACACCTGTAGCAATGGCAGGCAGAAACTCTCTCTCGGTAGATGCAGCATCCGCTCCGACATGTTTGAAGTCAGCCGGAAAGTGGTGTAGACGTCAAGGAAGTGAATTGCTATCACTTATGGACGTCTCTATAGCTGCGTGCCGTGCTCTGGTTGGTATCGGCAAGCACAGGACGAGTGAGGTGTAACAGTGGAAGGAGCGATCCGTTGCCATGTGGGGTCTCGGATGTTGACAGCAGTCAGCGGGGGTTGGGGGCTTTCCAACCAATAATTTATTGACATTTCATTGATATTCATTGATATCCATTGACATTTATTGACATTCATTGACATTCATTGACATTCATTCATTGACATTCATTCCTCATGTCAACCCTTACTGCTTCTAACATTCGTACATAGCTTCTTCATCTTGTGAGCGCGCGTGAAAAGCATTGCGCTGCTATCGGGCACTCTATCAAACATACGCCTCTGGAGCCGCTACGCATTCCGCTGCACGTGCGTGTGGGAAGGCGCATACACGAACGCGATGCAGTGCATTGTCCGGAACCTAATCACGACCTCCGCAGCTTCACACTGAATCACACAGCACAGTAGTACACCGACATTGAAGATTGCGGCACAGTCATTAGAGTGGGTCTAACATACAGCATAGATCGAGGGCGGTCGGTGCCGACAAGCAATATCCCCAGAAGATCTGCGTGCATGCGACGCTGCTCATCCTCCACCGTCGCCTTGCTGTTGGTGGCTGAGTGACGCCCGGGTCTGCTCGATGCAGCTCGATGCAAGCTCTATGCAGCTCATGCAGCTGGCCATGTCGGCCATGTCCCGCAGCCGCTCGAACACAATCAGCCGACAAATCACGACCATGGCAGCTGGCCATCTCGTCCGACCAACAACACGTCTGCGTCGTAAGGTCCGCAGGAAGCGTACAAAGTACAGAAGCTAAGTCGTACATGCCGAAGCTGATGCCAACAACCGGGTGAGGCTGATCAGCGCTACACATTTCCCTCAGTAGTCCTCTTCCTCTGCTTTCGCTCTCTTATTCGCAAACTGTCGATGAAGATACCGTGCTACGCTGCAATACATATCCTTGCCTTTGCGCAACCATCACTACCATGGCCGGCGTAGACACCCTTGGCTGCCTCGCAGCCATCGTTTCCGCTTTCCACGGCGCAGTAGATCTCGCGGAGGCGGTCAGAGCGCAAAGCGATAGGCAACGACGCATTCACGGCGTTGCGCAAGATGCGGAGCAAGCGTTTGAGGAGAAGATGCTACTCAGGTCCTTCATGGCCGGCGAGACACAAGTCAAGAGCGCACGTGACGAGAAATATCGGCGTTATGGCGACGCATTCAGAGCTGGAGATGCCGTCGTACTGTCTGCCTTGAAGGATGTTATGATCAGCCTGCAGATGGACGTGATTGCAGCATTACAGGTGGCGAGCTCTTTGAAGAATGCGCAATTGGACATACCAAGACTGCACGAGTACTCTATCATGAACAAGAACAGCGCACTTCGCGCAATCGATGATCTGTGCAAGCGACTGCCTGAGGCGCAGTCTGACACAGATAGCACAATGGACAGCCTCTTGAGACAGAGCGCACCGTCGGGAGGTCAGGTCAGAATGACAGGCGTAGACCGTCCACTTGCACTGTTCCTGCCGTCGCACCCACTGACACCTCCATCGTCTCCGCCTCAGCCTGCAGCACCGAAAAGAACCAGTCCAGTCCGAAAGTCATCCACAAAGGCCAGCGTCTCATCAACAGAGAAGCGGAAAGGGCTATCCAGGATGTTCAGCGGCTTCGGTGCTTCTTTGATGTCGGCCAACGATGATTACGGCGCCTTCAGAAGTGAAGCCAACCTCGTTCGTAGAAGGACGCTCGAACAGGCACAACAAGAGAGACAAAGTCCCGAGCTCGACAAGATGGGTCGGCGTTCACTGCACGACTCGGCTTTCGGCGGCAGTCCTACAAGCTCAAGACATCGTCCAACTCCGAGCATCACTTCTACCGTGTTCTCAGATGGTCAATCGTTCGACACCGCAGAATCTTCCGACCCTCCAGAATATAGGTCACCGAACAATGGCACTCCGAGAAACGACTCGGACACACTCCCATCAACAGCCGTCTCGTCGGATCCAAACAATTCCGACCAGCATAACGAGAACAAGAAGCATGATCTTTCGCACTCGCATTCAAGTTCAACGTCCTCTTCAGCAACACGACACAGCTCGAAACCAATAACACAATGGGACGATGACGACGGCATCATGCGAGCAACACTTGCACCCGAGGTCGTGACCCCAGGATACGAATCTATGCTCCCCTCTCGTCCTGGCCGCCCACCACCACGAACAGCACCGCAACCACCATCCGATCCCTACTCCCTCAAGAATGTTCATCCAGCCTTCCGCGACCAGTACATGGTGTCCACACCCGTCATCTCAAATCCCGTCCCCGAAAACATCTGGGCACCACTCGCCCGTCCTGAGAAAACCAATGCCTACCATAACTTCTGCAAAGGCGCCTGGCAGATCCGCGAGCGTTTGGAAGAAGGTCTAGGTATCACGATGCTCGCGGACCCCAAGACCGGCGCGGTCGCTCCCGTCTGGAAGTGTAAACAGTGCGCTTTCCGATCGAAGAGCATGCCTATGCCCACCAGCGCCAGCATCGCCTCCCAGTCCTTGCTCCCAGACCACATCTACTACCTCCAATCTGGCATCCGGTACCGATGGCTTTTCCTCGCCAAATCACATATCCACGCCGACAGCCCGCGCACAAAGCAGGAAGATTATAATTATGGTTGTATCTTTTGTGCCGCCGAGGGCCGGGAGACGGCGTGTTATGCTGGGTTGGAGAGGTTGGTGGAGCATGTTTTGACGAAGCATAAGACTGTTATGATGACGCCGGAGGTGAGGAGGAAGACGGGGTGTGTTGTGGGCAGGGTGGCGGAGAGGGGGGATGGGTATTGGGATGTCAATCTGCCGGAGACGCAGAGGAGGAAGTTTAGTGAAAATTTGGGGCAGTACGTTGTCAAGGCTGTTACTGGATTGTCGTAGCGGTGGAGGCAGAAGTCGATGGGCGATTATGGATATGATGTTGTGATACCCTGACAGTCTATAGGAAATGGAGTGGCTCGGAATGCTTGCAAAAGATGCATCGTCCGTACAGCATTTCATACGTCTGTTCAAGTGCATGCAAACGCACGAGAGGCCGCCTTGACCGGCAGGCTCTTGGCACCGATAGCAGCAGCCTCTCGGCACACTGGAACATATCCTATCATGGCGCACATTCTGTTTGGCATGCTCGCTCCCAATTTGTTGCAATCACACAACAACAACGACGACGACGACTCTGCCTCACGCGTCCTTTACACGACACGATAATCTTCGCTTCACCTCTGCAGTTCACCATCACCACACCCTCCCATTCGACGCACATCATCTCTCTCTCACACACACACCAAAAACACTACGCCGCCGTTCCATCGCTTTTCTGCGCTTCACCATGCATGCCTCCGGCTTCCCCAAATTCAACTTCACAAACCACATCTTTCGCCCAATCATGAAAATTCAACGAACACGGCTTAGTAGGCTGCCCCACACACACACACACACCCGCGAGTCGAACATGACAAACGAAACCCTTCAATGCGATTGGCATTACGACGAGCGATTGAGACCTGATTCTGACAGGCGCTGATAAGGTGATTGACGCTGCGGAATGCTGCTATCTTCATCGTACAGAATGTCCTTATGCGCTGGGGTGTTCTGCTGTGTTTACGGGGTTAGAGGTGGAGTGGGGGATAGGGTGGTGGGTAGCGTGCGCGGGGGACTTGAGATGTTGAGTTGGAGGAGGAGGAGGAGGAGGAGGATGATGGGGTGGATGGTTTTTGGGGATCTGTGCCGATTTCCCGGTGCATGCCTCTCGCTGTGGTGGTCGATAAGTATTCTTGTGCAGATTGGCTTCGTCTCTAGTGGTATGGACTGCTCGCCCTCTACGTTGCAGCATACAGCGAACGGGATGATGACGATGATCCTCTCTCGCGACTGGTTGCGGCAGGAGGAGGAGGAGGAGGATGATGGGGTGGATGGTTTTTGGGGATCTGTGCCGATTTCCCGGTGCATGCCTCTCGCTGTGGTGGTCGATAAGTATTCTTGTGCAGATTGGCTTCGTCTCTAGTGGTATGGACTGCTCGCCCTCTACGTTGCAGCATACAGCGAACGGGATGATGACGATGATCCTCTCTCGCGACTGGTTGCGGCAGCATAGCTCTTGAATAATCCAGCGCGCTTCAAGACACTCACAGAGCGTCTCAACTATGAAGGTTGATGTGCCTGAATACGAGGAGCCGGTGGGGGAGGGGCGTCGACACCTGGGTAGTCGAAAGACCTCCTTCCTCAAACCGTTATCCGTAAATGAAGTGCCAAAGGTAACATACAAAGCTTTGGTCTGACATGGCTATAGATGAAATCGGATACAAGCGTCTGTCGGCCAATGCCATGGTTGCCCATGACTCGAAAAGCTGTTATGCTCAATTGGTGCCTAGCCAGCAGCGACTTCTTTCGTGAGCACGCTCGCGAACAGTGGACCGACAACTTTGGCGAGCACATCCCAGGCAGACTTGGGATCGAAGAGAGCCTGGTACCCGCACTGGACTACGTAGCCGATTTCACAAGACGAACGGCCATGGATATCGGTCGTGCGCATACAGCGGCACCAGACAACTTACAAGCCTACAGGCGAATGGGAACGGTAGCAAAGAAGATCGAGAAGCGATGCGTCGGAATCTGCTCGCATTGCTTTCGTGTTGGCAATAGCCTGAGGAAGACGTATAAGCCATCCGAGCACGAAGTGACCTGGAAAGCTAAATTTATACATCGGACATTGAGATGAATACCGAAGAGCACCCCATGGCGAAGAATGCACGCAGCGACGTTGAGGAGCTTCTGACTGCTATCTTATTGTTGGAAGTGTAGGGCTAGTGGTTAGTAAGTGCCCAATGATAGCTCGACTCATTCGATTGTGGCATGCGTATCGGTCCGCGAGATGAACTGACCATTCGTCCATAGGAGCCAACAACGAACACGCTGCTGTCCTCTCGAAGAGACCCTAGTCTTATTCACGCGCCCCTTACACACTAGACTCCGCTTCACGTCTGCAGCCCACCAACATACTTAACAACATAGTCTACCACTAATCGATTGTGCGAAATCTCCCACATCCGCCTTCTACGCTTCGCCGAATATATTCACTTCACCAACCATAACGTAGCTGCAATATCACCCGAATAGACCTGGCAGACTCGAATATGAGCGCACTAGTGATTGCCAGCCGTGACAACCTAATACTGAAAGTCGGCGATGTTGACCGCAAACTACTGGTATCGGCAGACTTCTTATCGGACGCTTCGCAGTACTTCGCAGCTCTATTAGGACCTAACTTCAGCGAGGGATAACAGCCTCGTTCGGCGCAGAGTCCATTCACACTTGATCTAGAAGGAGACGACCCGCAAGCTCTTGAGGATCTCTGCCAACTTCTACATGGACGCTGGACAGCCGATATGTTGAAAGGCTTCGGCCCGACTCGACTACTACACTTCGCCATTGCGGTGGAGAAGTACTCCTGCGCGGACCAGCTCCGTCTACAGAATCATGCTATTCTATCCCACTGTGCTGATGCCCATCATAATAAGAGCCAGCCAGACTTCAAGAATAGCTACCTGACTCAACTGACGGCCTCGGCATATTTGTTGGACAATGCGAAACATTTCAGGCTCTTCACTCGCCACATGATGATGGAGACAATAGACGTGGAAGGCGACTGGCCGGAAGATGTACCTCGTGATGAAGTTCTCGGAGCAGCACTACTAGGTAAGTTTTCAAAGCCCAAATTTAATTTTGACCTCAGAGTACACTGACAGTTTCAGATTCCGTGGACCACAAACGACTGCAAATCATAACCCACGCCTTTCAACGAGGTCAAAGCCTTCACCGAGATGTACGAAATGATGCCCCGCTTATGTACAAAGGCAGATTGCTTCCGTTCCAAGGATGCGAGAGACGATTGGTACTGCTCTGATCTCACACGTCAAAAAAGCGTAGGCGACATTATCGGTATCCTGCCACGGGTAATGCGAGACTGGATCTGCAATCACATGTCGAACGATGGCATCTCCGAGTTCATCACTGCAGCATGGCCTATGACGGAGGATCTGGAGAGAAGGACCGTTGGGCTTTGTCTTATGTGCGTTCGACGTGGTAACAGCTTAAGGAAGGCCTGCGAGGAAGGAGCATGAATGAGAGCTATCTATTAGAAATATGAGGGAGCGCTTCATGGGAGCTGAGAACCGATACGCCGTGGCTATGCGAATCAGCGTGACCTCCCGTGCGGATTATCCTTAGCCAGAGATGGGATTTCCTGCGCGCACCACGCCACGCGACTGCGATAATTCGATCATGATCCACGGAAGTCGAGCTGTGGTAGACCCGGTGCCTATAGGTCGTAGTCTTTGGCATCCGGTGTCTAGCCTGAGTTGGGACGCTGGTAGGCGAAGGACAATATTAGGACTAGTCCATAGCCGTATCTCAAAGTCCCAAATATCCAATACTCATCAAGATCATCAAGCGACTACCATAAAGCCATTGCAAATCTCGTTTTCATCGTCAAACTCAGCAGAATGACAATGTAGCCCATGTCCACCTGGGTCCCGCAGCACGGCCAGTTCGAAGCAATGCCTCTCAAACCACACCATGCGGGAGCGAATCCACCACAGTAATCGACACTTAATGCCATTCATTCCCCCCACAACCCAAGCAGTAGAGCTCTGCTGCACAATAGCGCCACCCACCAGAACACTCTTCAAGAAACCCAGGCAAGCCCTCCAATAACACAAGAGAGACGAAGCACGCATTTAAATCGGACAAAAACAACAATCTCCATGAACAAAGGACGATTGCGTGCGTGCGCACATACGACCTCGACGTGAGCAAGGAACTGACCGAATGACGGCAGGTGGTCACGACTCTGCTGGTTAGTCCATACATGTACGTAAGCGGTCAGAACGAGGTGAGCGAAAAGAGATCCGCAGGCGCAAGTGGGTGGTGGAAGTAGAAAGTCGTGCTTCGCAATCGGCACATAGAGTAGCGGGACGTGAGCCAGAGAATCATCATGTGCCAAGACTGCAGGAAATGTAGAGGATAACTATCGGCGTCCGCGGAATGATACTGGAACAGATGAAATTTAGCAGGCCGTCATGCAATTCCTATCCTGCTGCTATGGGTCTGTTGAGGCAACGTCGACTATAGCTGATCTCCTCGACATCAGAGTAATACACTTCCGCCTCAGCATCCTGGCCTTCTACTCCGCAACACCGACGCTCAGCAATATCAGTTCTCACGTTAACCTGATCCTCGTCTAGCTGTAGATATTCCCCAAATTATGCTCCTTAATATACTCTCCTCCCTTATCCATAAAATCCTCTCTCGTGACAAAACTAGACCGACTCTCCCCAGAAGCCGCCCACCGAGCCGCACCCTTCCACGCATCCAGAACAGGGTCCTTAGCTCTGCGCACACCGAGCTGCACATCCGCCGGCAGCACCGCTCGGAGCTCACTCTGAAGTCTTTCCTCAAACCCTTGGAAGAGACTGTAGCCTCCAGTGATGAAAATGTCTCGAAGTATGGCATCCCGCGACGGATGGCTCGAGAGACGCCCCATCAATATATCCTCCGCGATCTCGACGATGCCAGCCTGGTCGACACCTGCTATCGACGGCTGAAAAACCACTTCAGGAACTCGTATTCGTTCGACATTGAGGTGGAACTGGCTGCTCTCCCTCGCACTCTCCGGATCAAAAGGATAAGGTCCTCGACTGAAAGCGTGAAGTAACGACTTGGTCCAGTCTCGTTGTGCCTCTTGCGTACTCTGTTCGGTGAAGTCTTCATCATATCTCAATAATTGACTTTCGATATTCTTCAGCTGAGCTCCTAGATCCTCTTCTTCCTCATCTTCATCATCGTCGTTGCGACCAGCCTGGATGTCACGGTACACAGCCCAATCCGCATCGTCTGCACCGAACCCGTCGTCGTCCTTATCGCCTCCACGGCGTCGCTTGCGACCCATGGGGTTATCGCTCGCAAGATTTGCAATCTGCTTCATTCGAATCTGGCTTGCCAAAGACTTCCGATTGCTTAGGTCCGCTTTCAGCCGGTCCCGTTCCTTGATCCTTTGGATTACTTCTTGTCGTGCAGCACGTCGTTCCGCGACCCATGCTTCGAGGTTTTCATCTCTCCGCTTGTCATCGAGTCGTTGGATTTCTGCTTGTCGTTCTTTCTCTGCCTCTTTTTCGGCTTTGGCACGGGCGCGGGCGTCGTGGTTAGATTTGAGCAGGCGTTGCTGGCGCTTCTGCTTGATACCATCGTCGTCAAGTTCTGCATCGGGCACATCGAGGAGTGGGTAGGAAGGCGGCTCTGTTTCTTCTTCTTCAATGTCGCCAACGTCTTTGTTACGTTGTTTCCTTATGCTCTTTTCCATTTCTTTAATTCTGCGGTCAAGTTGTTGTTCGTCCTTGAATTCTTCTTCGTCTAGCAGAGCCCGGATCTCCTTCTTTGTAGTCGCGTTGGCAATTTGTTCTTGTACATGCTTGTAATATTCGCACTCTTCCTCTTTCCGTACCAGCTTCTCTAGTCGCATTTTCGCAGCCTGTTCCTGCAACCTCTTTCCAGCTTCTTTCCTCTTCTGCTCTGCTATCCTCAACTCCTCCTCCGACTTCTGCACAACCTCTTTCTCCTGAAATGGCAGCTGCACGACATGGTCTCTGTCCTCCAAGCCAGTCCATTCAAGCATTCTCGTAGCCTCGCCGTCGTAGTCCTGGCTCACGTAGCAGTGATTCCTGACTAGGTCCTCGATCTGCGTCTCGTTCACCTTCCCTGTAGTCAGGAGACCAGGATACTTCGCCTTCAGTAGCCTCGTCAAATATTCTGCACACTGACTTCTGCCCCAGTCCAGCCTCGTCGCATGCGCTATGAGCGGCTGTTGGTCCACTACAGGGATCAAATGTGTACTCATATTCGCACTGCTCACCACCATTCCCGTCTTTCCACCATTGTAATTGTAAGAGAAAAGTGAGTCCACACCGTAAGCCAGACTGGGCACTCCATAGAGCTCAAACAGAATCTCGCTCATCGTCTTTCTCGCATATCCCAGATTTGCCAACGGCTCCGTCATCACCACTGGTCGATCTACCTTCTCCTTATCGCTGATGCCCAGCTTCATGAAGATGTAATCCAAGCATCCTTCTTGCACATCCCAGTTGTTGACGACATTACTGCTTTGTGGTTCATATATATTTTTGGCTTGTCCACGCGCTGTACCATCGAAATAGATTTCGCTCCCGATGAACATCAGCTTGCGGTTCAGCTTTCGGTCTGTGTATCGCGCCATAAGAGGCGGGAATTGGAGACGTGGAGCGGCATCACTCTGCCAGCCAGCGCGAATCGACGAGGAGCCATTGTCTATTACGATAGCGGTATCGGGCGTACCGGAGCGGTAGGCTGTTGTGTCGGTGGATAATTGCCCTTGGTAAGGTGGCTCGGAGACTGTGTAGCATGTGTCGGGCAGTGGTTTCGGTGAGTTGCGACCAGATTGAGAGGAGATTGGAACTGTGAAGTGAGGCATCGTGGCAATTTGTGTGTGGCTTCGTTATACCATTGTGTTTTTGATGAAGCTAGTGAAGAGGTGAAGCGCCGGGCAGATGTTTGATACGATCGTGATGTTGTTTGCGACAAGAAACAGTTTTCCTAGGTCGAGCGAGTCGAGGTTGCCAGTTGCGTCGGGTGGATCTGGAGAAAGCTTGGGCTTGAACCTTGCATCTGCAGGGATAACGCGCTGTCACATGTTCATAAAGTCTACTCCTTTCGTCTCAGTAGTTGTCGTCACATCATGAACTGCATACAACTGTTGTTTACACTGAATGTCTCAAGGGTGCTTATTTGCCATGAGAGTCAAGTACGCTACCTTCCAATCCGCTTTATCGCGAGGCCAAGACAGGGACCTCCGCGTTCATTTCAGAGCTTGTTTCCACACTATCAGGCTCTTCCTGAGCACAGAGTTCTTCGTATAGAGTTCTATCTTCTCTCCAATGTTCGACCTCAAAGATCGCCCATTAGCGACTCCACTGTCCTTGTGCCCTTGATCCGTCCACCAGGGTATATCTTTGCGTCAGGAGGGATATATTCGCGAGTAAAATGATCGTTGCGGCTATTCTGTCATCGGCGTATATACTTCCTTCGGGGTGCCTACTGTGATCGAGAACATTCGTGGTGCGCGCTGTTCGCAGCTGTGGTGAAGCTCTGTGTCGCGTGCCGAGCGACGACTACACGTCTGGTGATCAATTGGCCTCCCAGAGCGCCGGCAGATCCTGCGCCACTGTATGAATCCAGGGAGTGATAGAGCGATGCCTGTAATTTAACGGCGTAAGAAATGTTCGCATTGATAGTTGTCCATTGATACGGCTTATTGCAAGAGCATTGAATCACAAACCCCAGACATACCATTAGACCCAGATTTCGTGAGGAGCATCAGCAGGCAGGGTAGAGTCGTGGCCTCAGGTTAATCGTCCGGGAGCTGGACTAAGCGTGATGAGCTTGAGGAAAGGAGTGCGTTGCCTTCCCAAGTTTCGGCGCCAGCAGGGTATTGCCGTGCTTTTACTGAGAAGCGTAAGACCGAAGCTGCGATCAACATCCTCGTTGAGTCTGCACTGCCGACGTTGAAGAAACTGTTGCCGTTTTCAGCAGTCAAGTCCTCGGATGATATACGTACAGTGGATATCTGAATCGTATGTTTGAATCGAAGCGGTACAAGGGCCTGAGCCACATGTGGTGTGGCGATGAGAATATGTCTTCTAAACTACGGTCCAGCTTAGTACTAGAAGGTTTGCTTGGTAGACGCAATTTTCTGGCAGTTGTATCGGTTCATGGCTTCGCGACTGGCCGGCTGTCTGCCAACGCCACCTCTCGATCAGTCGGTGCTTCTACCATTCGTGTATGATCGCAAGCCACCTCTGCTGGTGGAGCATGGTAGCCACCGGCTGAGTCAGTGTTATAAGCGTATTCGTGCCCAAGCAACACGTTGCTCGCATTATAGTACTTGCCCTTCGACACGTTACTATCTAAGCGATGCTCTGCTGTGCCACGGCTCACATACGACAGCTTTTCGTTCGCTCTCTTCAGTTTCGACCATAGCACACCGCATGCGGCGAGTGCAGCGAGCAGAAGCACCCCTAGAGGTAGCGCTATGCCTGCAGCCACTGCTGTTGTATCGCTCCTTCCCCTCGACCTCTGCGCTGCCGCAGTAATCGCTGCTGTCGTAGTGACTGTTGCGGTTGCCGTGTTCGCCGAAACGTAACTACTTGAGAAGTTGCGAGGCAAAGTCGCGCCATTGCTTCGATCGATGATGACAGTACCAGGTGAGATCGAGAACGGGTCTGTCGACCCACCAGATTCCGTACTGCATTGCGACGACGTCGTATTGTATCCTGATACACAGCAGAAGAGACCGTTGCCCCCATTTGCATCGGAAGTGTCGTAAGCTAAATATACGGTGAGGGATGTGTCTTCTGCCACTATTGGAAATTATCAGCTCCTAGGTTCACTGCACTTCGAATCAGGTCTCACCGTCTTTGCACTGCTGGGGGCATACAGTTGAGCTGAAGGTCTTGTCTGTGCACGCAGCTCGAGCTATACGGTTCGCGAAAGACTCTTCCTGGAAGCAATAGCCATTCGTGAGACAAACTTCATTCTCGCGACAACAGGCACTTTCCGTGGCCTCAGCATTTCAAGCGGTGAGATTATTCGCTTGGGAACCGTCTGGCCAGTAGCACTGCGGGCCTTTTGCAGCTTGAACCAAGGGCGCAGCCAGTGCAATCAACGCGTTACTGATGGTGAACATGCGCGTGAGTAGCATCGTTTCTGATAGTGAGTGGTATCTCATGAAAGACAGTGCTTCAGAAGGCGTGCAAGTCTGGAACAAAGTGACAGGTCCGTCAGTAGCGAAGAGGGCACAAATCTGAGTTAGGAAGGATTTGGAATTCGGACTGCATACTGAATGCACATTAATATGTACGACCGGTCAAGCTGAAGTGGGTCGCGGGCTATTTTTGCCCCAAGCGCGCGTGCAACGCGAGGTGCGCTCGTTAATCGCTTCGCCTCGGAGTGCTGTCTCACGTCCAGAGCTGCGGCTTTGTTCGACAGTCGACGATACCAACCATATAGTAGCCACTCCATGCCTTGTAGACGCCTCTCCAGAGAGTTCTTGGTATGGTTTAATCCAGCTTCCCACGACTGGACTGGTCTGTGCGGATGCTCTTCTGGCGCACGTCCCATTCCTCCTTCTAACAGTCTAGCAGAAGCGCTGGTATTTGCATCCACCGCAGAACTGCAATGGCTGACCTTGGGGTCCTGCACGTGCCTCGCAACACTCGTTGTCGCAAAATGGCGGACCAGTCTCATCCGGAGGCCAAGCTGTCAGCCACCTATGAACGCTGGCCGCTTTCTGCTCTTTGTAGCTTGTAAAGAAAGCAGCGAAGTTGTGTGAGATAATGCGTTCTACGGCTTTCGTAACGCTCCGTTTTGCTGCACGTCTCTCGTTTAGACGAGCGTCAGCTCCAAGCTCACCGTACGCAACAAGATCGGCTAGCTCGTGCATTGGAAAGGCGTGGATAGCCTCGACACGTTTGCTGTCGAGGCAGACAAGGTCGACGCGCGCAAGCGTGATATCGGTCTTTGATTCATTCAAAGCGTTGCCAGAGGTAGCGGAGTCTGCGTCGCAGTCAAGAGACAGCAGCTTGAGAAGCTTCAGAAAGCGTGCGACGTCAGATGATGTTGCGATTTGAGGCCATATCCCCAAGTGCATTCATCTGTTCCATTACAGGCTACGTACCGTGCTTGGCGTGGTGGGCACGTACTCATCGAAAAATTGCTTGCTGGGCATGAGCTGGTGCAGTAATTCCAGTACACCTAGCGCATCGACCATGGGTCCTTTGTTAGCCATATTTGCGTACCGTGGCAGTATTACTACGTTGATTATGCACTTGCCCGCTGACTGCTCCAGATGCCAGAGCGGAAGACCCAGGAGCTCAGTGACAGGCAGTCTGGTGAATCTGCCACCAGGGACTAAGGACGAGTTCCAGCAGAAGCCGGACAAGAAATAGGGCGGACGTTTGTTGCAGCACGGCGGGAAGTGCAAACCATATGATGGCTCATCACTGACGTTAACGCCACACAGTGCTCCTGGACCGGGCGGCATTGCTGTAGATGCGCGTTTGTGGTCTTGGTCGGTGTATTGTCAGAGTATTTCGGGGTTCTAAACCTGGAGCAAAGATGTATAATTATGAGATCCTCCAGAGCAAGCTTGCGCTTTGAGCGAGCTTGCCACCTCTGCTTCGCGCATCGAAGTGAAGCGGACTAAAGTGAAGCATTTGTGCCTCGTGACCTGCTACGCCATGAACGACGAGGCACATCGTGAACGCTCGTCCAGAGTCACCCACAGCCATGGATTGTAATCACATTGCAGCGAACAATGCTGAGCCCGAAGGCACCTCGTCTTCGAACATTCTCAAATTGCCATGCTTTTCACCGCCGACGGAGGCTTTTCGCATGGTCTGAACGAGCTTTTGAGCAACACCAGGACAAGAATGGCCTACGTGCCTATGCCAATCTATGCCGGTGGTCCCATCACGTGGCTGCGCAAGTCATGCAATGGCCGGATTCTGTCTCGCCAGTCACAATGCAAAGGCTCCAATCTCCCACGAGTGCCATCAAGCACAATCATTACAGAATGGGTGTCCGTGTTGTTCAAGCCCAGGAATTCAGTGGCTCATGGCACACGGTGAGGCATCGATCGACTGATCATCGGAGAATCATGATGCAATAACTCGGCGTAGAGTCCTTAATCATATCTGTGATTGATGGTCAGGCGGTAGTGAAGGTGAGAAGGCAGCACGAAGGGGCGGAGAGAGGGGTGCGTGCCAAGCCACAGGTCGAAGATGGCGGGATCGGCCGAGCTGTACTCCCACTTCTTTTAAGATTTGTGCGGCAACAAACTCGAGTTACGAACACAGGTCGCGTTTGTGACTCACATCCAAATCGATAGCGACACAAATAGGCAAGAGCCGCCCGAAGTCTTGCGGTTGCATAATCACTACTCAACATGTCTCGATTCTTTCACGGCAGCGACAGCTCTAGCGAGAGCAGCTCTGACGAGGAGGAACTTTATGAAAGAGACGAGGAGGAAGAATCGTCAAGCGAAGAGGGATCCGAGGAGGAGGAAGATGAGGACGACGACTCCAGTAGCGACGACGAAGGAGGTAAATCTGGCGCGAACCGTTTCTTGCGCGAGGCATCAAGCGATGAGGAGTCTGAAGACGAGGACAAAGTTACGATCGTCAAATCTGCCAAAGACAAGCGCTTCGACGAGCTGGAGGGCACTATTAGGTTGATCGAGAATGCCGAAAAAATCAGCGACTGGAACGCTATCAACGAGCAGTACGACAAGATGAACAGGCAACTTCCAACTCTTATTCGTGATCTGGATGGCAAACCACCGAAGATGTACATCAAGACAGTGGCTGAGCTTGAGACCATGGTGACTGAGGCGTTTGAGAAGCAAAAGGTGACACCCGGCAAGAAGATGAACCCAATCGCACAAAAAGGTCTGAATGCCATTCGTCAGAAGATCAAGAAGAACAACCGCGACTATGTTACCGAGATTGAGAACTTTCGAAAAGACCCCGACGACTACATGAAGGAAGATGCGGTCGAGGATACTGCACCGACGCCTAAGGTCAAAAAGGCTAAGAGCGCCATCATATCCAATGCAGAATCACTGGATGCTGGTGACGATGGCTTTACCATGGTCGGCGCGGGCGGCAAGGCCATGGTCTATACACCAGAAAGCATTCTCAAACACCTAAGATCGATCGTTGAGTCCAGAGGTAGGAAGAACACCGATCGCCTTGAACAGATTAGAGTCATGGAAAAGCTGCTGGACGTCTCCATTAGCGACTACCAGCGCATCCGCGTCCTTCTCACGCTCATTGCGACACGATTCGATCTCACCTCCGGCACAGGCTCGCAAATGGCACAAGAGCAGTGGAAGCTGGCACAACAAGAGATTGCACGACTGCTCGAGATTCTGGAGAAGAACAAGCACATCATCGTGATCGAGCAGGCAGAAGAGTGGGAAGATGACGAGAAGCAGCCGACAATCACACCAGGCGAGACCTTCAAGATCCCTGGCAGTGTCATCTCGTTTGTGGAACGTCTCGACGACGAGCTCACCAGAGTGCTGCAGCACGTTGACCCACATACCGCGGAATACGTCGAGCGACTACAAGACGAGGGCGGCCTGTATACCAACATAGTGCGAGCCATGATGTATGCTGAGCGTTTAAAGGCCGACACGAAGCTCGAAGTTTCCTCGGATCCTGTCAATAGAGTTGTCATGCGCCGCCTGGAACACGTCTACTTCAAGCCAGCAACAGTCGTCAGCATTCTGGAGGAGAACAGTTGGAAGGACATTCCAGAAGGTCTCGACTCGACCATCACTCCACGGACGCAAGCCAAGGACATTACTACGCTGGTGCAGACTCTGGCTGGCCACTTATTCCAAAACGCCGAAGGCATCATCAAGGGTCGCGCTATGCTTTGCCAGATTTACTTCTTGGCTCTTCACGACAACTACTACAAGGCTCGAGATATGATGCTTATGTCTCATCTGCAGGAGACTATTGGCAGCTTCGACGTCAACACCCAGATTCTTTACAACCGAACACTCACCCAAGTCGGTCTCTGTGCCTTCCGGGCTGGCCTTGTGTACGAATGTCAGACTGCTCTACAGGACATATGCGGCAGTCAGCGTCAGAAGGAGCTCCTCGCACAAGGTCTGCAGATGCAGCGCTACTCACAAATCACACCAGAACAAGAGCGACTCGAACGCCAGAGACAATTGCCCTTCCACATGCACATCAACCTTGAGCTTCTCGAGTGCGTATACCTGACTTGCTCTATGCTGCTCGAGATTCCTACACTAGCACAAGCAGGCAGCTCACCGGACTTGAAGAAGCGCGTCATCTCAAAGTCGTATCGCCGTATGCTCGAGTATCACGAGCGACAGATTTTCACTGGCCCTCCAGAGAACACGCGCGACCATGTCATGCAGGCATCGAAAGCCCTCGCGGCCGGCGAATGGAAGAAGGCCGCAGACTTTATCACCAGCATCAAGATCTGGGACCTGCTTCCAAAGGCTGCTGAGATCAAGAAGATGCTCGAGGTTCAGATCCAGGAGGAAGGACTCCGGACATATCTCTTTACCTATGCCCCATTCTACGACACGCTCAGCATTCAAAATCTCTCGGAGATGTTCGATCTCGAGCCACAAAAGGTCACCAGCATCGTTTCGAAGATGATCCACCACGAAGATCTGGCTGCTGCACTTGACCAAGTCAACAGTGCCATCATCTTCCGCAAGGGTGTTGAGCTCAGCAGACTGCAGAGCTTGGCACTCACCCTTAGCGACAAGGCACAGAGCCTCATCGAGTCAAACGAGAGAGTACTTGAGCAGCGAACACAGGGCACTGCCAACGCCTTTGAGCGACAAGGCGCGACACGTGGTGGCAGAGGAGGTCGCGGAGGCGGCCGTGGCGGTCGAGGACGCGGTGGAGGGGGTGCTCCTCCACGAGGCGGCGGTCATGGTTTCACGGGCGGTGCTCTTGGCAATGCTATCAGAGCGCAGTAAGGGCATGTTGGTGCCCATGGCGTTTTGCGGAATTTCAGCTGTGGCATGACATGAATGCATGGTACGGCGGTGTGTCAAAGAGGCACGAAGCACGGTGTAGAGTACCGTAATGGTATGACACAAAATCACTAGGCTCGAACGTACCCAGTCTTAACGTTATTGTGTCATGTCTTACAGCTAGTCACGTCCCAATGCTGAATGTGGCGGTTCTCTCGTGATGCCAAACTGATGTTATGACTATTGACGTTCACCTCCCTACCTGTGCACTGTACGATTGATGTAGCTGCAACGGCAAACCTCGATTCGGCAGTTGCGACGACGCCTCGGCACCTTTGCCGATACTTCGTCCCCACAACATCACACCTGCCCGACAACAGTCGCGTCCATCAAGTCGCGATGCCACGAATACCTCGGATGCCCTCTACGTTCAATGTACACTACATGCACATGGGGCAATACATAGGATATGCAGGATAGCATGGCGGACGTTGTCGTACCCCAGACGCCCGCTGCAGACAAGGACAAGCAGACCGTGGCCGCCCTGCCTTCAGAGAGTTCCGCACTGTCCGATGTTAACAACACTGTCATCGAGAATCTCGGGGCTCACGCATTGGTTGCAGCGTCCGGTGTACCAGATGCCACGAAGCCGGGAGCTGGAGCCACGTCGGCGCGAACTGATGAGCTGGTAACACGTATTAATGCGAACGCCGAGAATGCTGCCAAGACTGGCGTGTCGGGCTACGACGCAGCACGTGAAGAGGTCGTAAACAACATGGCCACCATAGAGCGACTTACTCCACCGTCCCAGACCGACATACTTACCCCGACCCGAGACGGCAGAGGTGGGAGGCGGGCGAGCTCGAGCGGGATTGGAAATGGCGAGGATCGTCATGTGATGATCAAGATGGAAGACGGCGCTACACAAGGGACTCCAGGATCTGCTGGACGCGGTCGAGGTCGAGGTCGAGGAGGTGGCCGTCCACGCGGAAGAGGACGAGGCGGTGGTCGAGGTGGCAAGCGGAAGCGGGAAGACGATGATGAAGATGCATCAGACTCAAGTGAAGAAGTGACACCAATTGCTACAACGACGAAATCCGGGCGAAGTGTACAGAAGCCGACAAATTTCGTGCCACCTCCGCCATCTCCAACTGCAAAGACCAAAAGAAAACGGCCTTTCACGAATCGACGGAATCCAGAGTCTGCAGTCTGCAAAGTCTGCTTGCGTGGTACTAGTCCTACCAGCAACCAGGTTGTCTTCTGCGATGGATGCAATGCGCCTTATCATCAGTGGTGCCATAAGCCGCCGATCCCGACTGTTGTAACAGAAGAAGTCGATAAGGAATGGTTCTGTGCTGAGTGTGAGAGTGAGCGTGTTGTGCCCGTGCCCGAGACAGATGTAGCGAATTTTGTGGGTGCTACCGGGCTTTCAGCAGAAGAGGTACGTTGAGCCGCAGGTCATGACAGCATTAACGTTGACCACCAAACAGAGAAAGCAATACTTCTCGCGATTGCCACCAGGCATGCTAGTAACACTGCTTACAAAGGCAACCAGTCTACATCCTGTGAGTCCAGACCGCAGCTGAGAACGCCAGCAGCCTGTAAACTAGAGACACGACGAAGCAATGCATTGCTGCTCCATTCGCATCGACACCTCCTGAGGCATTGCTGATACGCTTATAGGACCTACCTGTCTTCACGCCAGAATTCATAGCCAGGAAACAGAATGGCACAATGCTCCCACCAGCCCACCCCCAGTCTCAATCCACCTCAAATAACCATCGGAATACCACATTTCACCCAGACGACTTGAATTACCCTCCAGAGACTCACCCTTCGAGATACCCAAGGCCTGGGCAGGGTCTCATGAGCACGCTTCCTCCCGACAATGAGTCTGAGGTGACGGACTTCTTGGTCGATCCCAACGATAATGCGAATGGTGTATTCACGCATGTCTATAAGACAGGTAATGCGGAAGGAGGAGCGCCAAGCTGAGAAGTTGTAGGGGACGTGTGAAGTTTGGCGGAGGAGATTTTGCACTCGTGCGGCAACATGTCAACTGTGGTGTTCCTTTGAATGCCACAATTCTGTATCAAAACAATCACACGTCGATGTCCTTAGACTGCAGGATTGGTCGTGATCAGATAAGCTGACGCGCGACCAATGAGTTTAGCTACAGGTTAAATTTCCTGCGGCTGCCCCTCAAGAGCTACCGAACGAAGCAACGTATTCAATGAAAGAAAAAGATCTGGAATCACGAAATGGGCTAGCATGTCGCTCGAATTGGCCGACTGTATTACGGTGAGAGCATAAGAACAGATTGCCTACGTGGACATGCTTGGCGCGTCAGTAAGGCTTTTGCCTGAAAATTATTTCTTGGGACCGAACGATACAAGGTTGTATAGACAGCTGTGATTTTGTATCAACTGTTCAACCAAATTCGCCGCGCAAATGGACAGGAAGCTCGCTCACCATAGACTGGAACAGCTCCTCGCGAAAGAGCTAGAGCCTTCCGGAACCATGACAGCTCAGTGTCCAGATTGCGACCCCGGTAGCATTGAAATCTCGGAAACGGACGACACGGTCATGCCAGGCACGACCACAACAATCAATGGCCTTCCAACAGAAACCTTCGAGCAGATCCTCCTGCATCTGCCTCTATCAGACCTCCTACGCTTACAATGCATCAGCAAATACTGGCAAGAAACAATCCAATCCTCCCACCTCTGTCGCCGTGCCCTCTTCCTCGAGATGAGCAAAAAGCACCGGTACAAGCATCTCTTAGTCGTTGCTCCAAATCCGAAGGACAAAAGAACGACAGACCCGGAGAAGTATACTAAGCCCGTCATCAACCCATTCATGAACAAGTACCGTAACCGCCCGCACGGAAGCTGGAAACATAAGGGATTCGTTGAGTTTGACGGAACGGAGCATTATTCTGCTTTTAACCGCCCCGAAGCGTCCTGGCGGAAAATGATCGTAATGCAACCCAACATGGCCGCCATGTCCTTCGACGTTGATGCCGACCTCTGCTATACCGATGACGCCAAGCCCGAGAAGATCAAGCCCGCGGCCTACATGATCGGGTTGACGATGGATGACGTGGTAAACGGGTTACGCAGGGAGTTTGCGCGGATTCCGGATATGCCGAAGGGGTGGCAAGTTCGTATTAGCCATAATAGGGAGGTGGGGACGACTGTGAGGAGGGAGATGACGAGGAAGGAGGTGGCGGAGTGGGATTGGGATTGTCAATTCATGATGGAGGAGGTTGGGATTGGGGATAGTGGGTGGGAGGTGCTCAGGAAGTTGGAGGTGGCAGAGAGGGGGCTTTTGAGGATGTATTGGGCCGGTGCCCGTGCTGGGGAGTGTCGGGCGGAGAAGGTGATAGGTCGAGAAGAGGTAAGGCAGGGTCGGCAGCCGGAAGCAGGATAGCGTATACCAGAGTTATTCGTGCTGATTGGAGTATTATAGTATGGATATGTTTGGATATATGCCTTTCGCGAACCATGTGTGTCTAGCACCGGACTTGGACCGATACTGAGAGATACTCGACGTCGTGGCAACCTCAAAGGTTCCACAAAAGGACCGAACCGTGCTAGGACCATCAAGGACCTCTCGCGCTGCAGCAATACAACGAACGATACAGTAACCGTAACTCCTCCGATAAAAGTCATTATGGCAACCCAGCCTTTGCATGCACGTATGTTCCTGGAGTATATCACTATAAAGATACGCAGCAATTCGCAAGCCTCTGATCTCGATGTAGCGCAGCTCAGACCGTGAGGCTGAGTGCTCTTTCAAATGCTCGTCTAGATCCTCAAAGCAGGTCGACACGATCTGAAAATCCTGACATCGAGGTATGCCGACAAGAGTGATTCCCAGCCAGATGAATTCCCAAATGCCAAGCAATGCTCGCACCCACATCCTGACCGATCTCTTGCCGGGAGGTCTTCCTAAGAGGTAGCGCTTCGTCCGCGCGATTTCTGCATTACTACAGGGACGGTCTGAGATCCCCAGCTATCATCTCCAACGAGATGGCACAGACGTGCGAGCGTCAGTCGTGTGTTGCTCCCGTAAAGCATCAAACGTTGAACGAAATCTTGACGAGTGAGCTTCTCCAGCCGCGCTGCATACGATGCTTTGAGTGGACTTCCAGGACCAGTCTGTTTGGCAGAGTCGGGCAAAGCCACAGCCAATTTGCTTGTGCTTACATCCCTTGCCTACTGCACGCGCCTATCGTCTTTTTGTCGACCGGCGGCTTGAAGGTGAGACTCTGCTATCTCGCGATCTTTTTCGAGCCTCGAACCCACGTCAAGACTGCCACGTAGCGGCGCAGCCACGCAAAGCTAACGGATAACAACTTCAGGATCAGCGTACCAATCGAGTAGCTCGAACAACCATTTACCAACTTTCTCGTGCGGCCGAGCTTCCAAAGCGTTGAGAATGTCCATTGATCTCCTTGTGCTCACCTTGATTGGCCAGAACATCAACCATGAGGTCCACGGCTGACTCAGCAGGATTTCCGAAAGTGATCACTCGCATACTTTCGTCCAAGAGTGTTCGGAACGACTCTTCAGCGGTTGCAAAGGTTTTCATCTTATATGCCAGACGCCATTATCAGATTTGAAGAACTCCTTATCATCAAGTCTTTTCTTGGCTTAGAGCAGAACGTCTGTCTCGTTCAGAGCACCATCGGCACTAGGACCCCGTATCTGGATCTCGATTACATCCGATATCGCGTCCTGACTGAGCAAATCCATCGCTCTGGGTCGAACAGCATAGAACAATCGCACTTTGAGCAAATTCGACTCTCCAGGGAAATTGACCAGGCTGGTAATGCTCTCAAGCTGCTTGCCAAACTCACGCTTTGACTCATCGATGTCGTCGAGCACTATGAAGAACGTGCCTTCCAAGTTGGCGGCCAGATCTGGCACTAATCATTTCCAAAGGTCCTCAGTACGCCCGAACTTGGCCATGTGCTCGCACGCTTTCTTCACAAGTCAAGCATACCCGCATCCCAAAGGCGTAGCTTCGGCTACAAGCTGATATACGTTGGATCTCAAGGCTTTGTTGATAGGGCTGCTTCGTTCATAATTGTCGACAGCCTCGGCCTGATCATAGTGATATGCAAGGCCCACTCGTGACTCCTCGCAGTATTTCCTTCACAAGTGATTAACGACAATGCTGTAGAGATAGCTCTTACCATAACCTTCATCAACTTTGACACTCAGTACATTGGGCATGTTCACTTTGGTGTCAGTCCATTTCGTATACACATTCTGCTCCAGCGGCCAATTTCTGGTCCCTGTGATACGCTTGACCCAGAGCTCGTCCCATCGTCCGACCCACGGCCGCTTTGTTGGGTCTATGAGAAGTGCTCCCATAATATCGATGATGCGTTCCTTGTCTGCTTCGTCCTCGCTGCGACGTTGCACGACCAGCTGCAGATGTCCAAGCTGTACGCTGTTGTTCTCTGATGTGTTACTGTTCTTTTGCAGGCTGTCATTGGCTTTCTCCAGGGCTTCTGTGTTCTTTGCCAAACTGGCCGAGATCTCATCAAGCTTCAAATCCTGGCCAGGAAGATTTCTGGCAGCTTCACTCATGGTCTTCACAGTGAACGTGATCTCTACCCTAGTGACAGTGACCACGAGCGTCTCCTGTCTGGCCAATGCATCTTTCACACCGCTCACACCGCCATCTTCCCCCAAAATTCCAATACCAAGGGCCAAATTGAATTTGCCTTTCCAGCCGCGAGTGACTTTTTGTGCGAGGCCCATGATGGTACAGAAGTGCTCCAAACCCTTATATACAGAGGATCTCATGTGCCATTCCAGTTTTGTTTCTACATACTGGTTGTCCACGTATATTTTGAGCCTCTCCATGAATGCGCTGACTCGTTCCATGAGAATAGTGATGTTGTCAAGACCTCATTGAAGTTCTGGCATGCTTTGAAGACGAAGTTCATTGCGTTGAAGCATTACTGAGTTGGCCCAAATACCATGCTGACGACTTGGGCGGTGGCATCGCCGAAACGCTGAATACACACTAATGTCTTGCTCGGGAACTCTCGCGCGGCGTCACACTTTTCTACACTGCGTTCCTTTGATGGAGTGATGATGCTAAGCACCGCGTTAACCGGAATCAACTTCTGCTCGTTCAGGTTTTCGTATTTCATGTTGCACCTAGCGACTACATTGTCCCATACTTGGTCCAAATTGTAATCTGTTGTCAGAGTGTCAACCACTACGTGGAATAGCCATGATGACAAGAGATTGGACGTAAGGTTCGACATGACGGGCAGCCCCGGCACTGCGAATATATCATGCCATGCGTGAATGGTCATTCTACGCGCGCATGTGCTACGGAGCAGCCTGCGGACCAATTCGCCATTGAAAGTCGTGTCGCACTTGCATGGGCATCGGCCGGTTGCTGCAGCTCAGCCGCATACATATTCGAGTAAAGAAGCGTACATACCGCATCATGGCCGTAGTCCACGGCCATTCTGTGAAGTCCTGGAGTAGCAGATGACAAGGAAGCTGCAGATCAGGAAGAAGCCTGCGCCAAGCATTCTGCTAGGGTGCCTCGGTGCCTGGGTGCCTGAGAAGCTCACTCTACAGAAACGACGACTGACCAGATAATAACTGTTCACGATACTCCACTCTACGTAACCTCTGGCTCGATAATACCACTTACGGGCTAATCCGCGAGCGATCGATCGGAACACCATCGGTATCAAAACTCTTTCAACGAGAACATCAAGATTTACTGCGGATTCACGACATCCTTCGCCCGCAACTCACACCGGCATCAGCGAAATGGCGACCAAAGCTGCGCACAAGCGCCTCACACGCGAATACCAAGCAATACAAAAATCGCCTCCTGAGTTCATCTCCGCCCACCCTTCCGAGTCCAACATCCTCGAATGGCACTACATCCTCACCGGCCCACCAGACACAGTGTACGCTGGCGGTCAATACTGGGGCACTCTCGTTTTCCCCTCCGATTACCCCTTCGCTCCACCTGCCATACGCATGCACACTCCCTCAGGCCGATTTCGCTGTAGCGAGCGCTTATGTCTAAGCATCAGCGACTTCCATCCCAAGTCCTTCAATCCGGCATGGGAGGTCTCCACAATTCTGTTAGGAGTACTGAGTTTCATGACCAGCGAGGAGATGACGACAGGGTCAATCAGTGCGAGACCTGAAGAGAGGAAAGAGCTCGCGAAAAGGACGAGATGGTGGAACAGCACAGGTGGAGGCAGCACAACGAGACGGCTTGGCGAAGGTGCTGTGTCGGAGGAGAAGAGGTTGGGTAACGCGAGAGGATTTGGAGCGATCAAAGCTGGTGATGGAGGGAAGAGGTTCAAAGAGCAGTTTCCAGAGCTTGACGATGACAATTGGAAGTGGATGGAGGAGGAAAGGATTGATCCGCAGAGTGGGAGGAAGATGGGTGCCGTTACTGTGCCGGAGACGACGGCGGATGAGCCAAGCAGATCAAGACCACGGAACAAAGCTCGAGCCAATTTTAATGCGGCGGCTACAGAAGTAGGAGATCCGCCGCAGAGTTGGCTTGCACGGAACAAGTACTGGATAATAGGCGGCATCCTGTTCGCGTACGTAATATCTGCCAGGCTACTCCGTGAACAGGAGTCGTGAGGGTATTGGGAGTGAATCCATATCAATGATAACGGTTAGCGAGGCGTTTCGGACGAGTCATATGCATTAGCGAGGCGTATGGACACCGCGAATGAGCAGTTGTAGAAGTACAAGTCAGCCCGAATATCATCAAGTCGCGATTGCCATTGTGGCTAGCAGCACTTGTGGTTTGATCCACCCAACCATCAGGCACAGCACAATATACAAACCAATATGAGTGAGCACCTTGGCCACTATCTAGCTGGTGCGTGCACAAACCTTTCGGCACGAAAAGTATCGGACAGCGGTCCAACATGCTTGGCGACACGGCTGTCCCTATGCTGATTAGCAAGTTTCCTGTTAGCTACCCAAGTAGCTTCTATGGAGCGGCTGTTTGAACTAGTATTGCTCCTCACCGCACGCACAAAATATATTGATCAGATCTGTACACTTCAACGACGGGTCACGAAGCACTCACATCATCAACCAACATGGCCACCACAAACCTGCTGATGCTACCCTTAGAATTGCGTGACAATATCTACGAGCACCTCTTCGCTCCAGTGGCTGACGAAGAAGTCCAGCTCCGCGATACCTCGCCTCCTGAAAAGGCACTTTTACTGGTGTGTCGCCAGACGTATTCCGAAGCTGGCAGGATCTACCGAGCGGCATACCGGTCATACTGGCAAAGATCACGATTCGTCCTCAACGGAGACGATCCCGAATTCGATTCCATACTTTCCATCAACGAAGCGGACTTAGAACAAATCGAGAACTGCACAGTCATGTGCACTCCTCACCTCTTCGACAATAGGCTATGGACATATTGGTCGTCGTATTACACGCTTGATCGGTCAGGGAAGTGGAGGGTCACTTTCTGCTGGACTCAACACAAGGAGAGCATGCAGTACATGACACGTCATTTGTGGATTGAACGTTGTCCACATGTATTCGGCAGGCCATGGATGAGACTAGGAGCAACCTGGTGGTGGACTTACGGTCCACCACCGGATATAGCGGATTCAATCGTAGTGCCCAGGCAGGAACAGATCCGAGCCTTGATTTGGGCGCCGTAGAGCAGCAGCCTTTATACACGGCTTCGATGACTGCAACGCTGAGCATGGCTGGCGAGACTGTACGAAACAGACGCCCACCTACGGTCGCATCGCTCAGTGCAGTGCGGTCCGCCATAACACATTCTTGCATCAGGAGTTCTCCTTGCGTATCAGCGGCTTTGCGGCGTCATGAGCTTGTGAACGCACGTCAGTTCACATTATAAGCTGAAGTTGGAGCAATCTCGACAAAACAAGTCCTTTCATCTTCGTGCGCTTTCGAGAAGGATTTTACGCGCACTTACGGCGTCGATGGTTGTCTTATTTGCTGTCAATACTCTCTAAGACAGTAGCTCCCTCTGAGGGTACTTCAGCAGCTACGACTTCGCATAGTGAGAACGCTCAAGTGCATTTGAACGATCATGGCACGGAAGCGCCCAGGCAACAAGGAGAGAATGCACAAAGGCTAATGATAAATGATCTCAATCTCGAATACAACCCCAAGACTTCATCAGAATTAGCACCTGATACGGCGGACAAGCCGTTTGCTGTCACGAGGCTACAAGAGATGCGGCACCGCATTGGCGGGCACAAGAAGCGTTGCGCCTATATGGAGCCATCTCGCCTATCCGATCTGCCTGACAAGCTCGTTGTAAACATCCTCGAATTTGCCGTGATCCACAGCACAAAAGACGACGCGATCGACGTCTTCAGCGCGCTGGAACAACGCGGGCACACGAATCACCCAGCACTTTCCGGCGCATCTTAACACAAAGGAACACGGCGCCTCGTCCAACCAGCCGTCACGCGTACATGCTGTAAACTACGCTTCGAATGTCTCAAAATCTTCTACAGCAAGAACATCTTCTACCTGGAGCATTTCAGCCCGAAGTTGCGATCGTGGATGAACTGCACGAAGCTCATACCTGCGTCCGTGCCGGTTCTTTGCACTACTATCTATGGGAGAGGCGAGCGCGTCACTGTCTCGCGGCCGCCGAGGAAACGATGGATGTCGACGGGCAACAGGTATGACTTCGGCGGCAAATCGGTTTCGGAGCACTTGGGAGTTGCTGTTTTCGCGCGTGTGCAAGGCTCTAGGATCTTTTATTGTCCCGTGAAAGAGGCACTGTGTCTTGTGCTGAAGCTGCAGAGTCATGATGGTGTATTGGACGATTGCTGGAAGAATTTGCAGCAGCTGTATAGTTTGGATAATCAGGTAGATTCGCGGACGGGATGGTGAGTCGTCGAGGCGCTGGAGCTGTGAACATGGGTGGTGTATCTAGGACCCCGCAGAGAGCGATGTAGAACACCAATGCTGTCTGAGAGTTCAAGATGTCTTGAGCGTTGTTTCAAATAGGTAGCGAGCTTGCAGACGGTTCCTCCTTGTGCATAGTCCTCCCAGCAACCAAGCCAACAGTCAGCCTCGCACGCCGTTCGTCGATATATCTGTACCAGCCATGCCACCCCAAGAATCGACTGCGAACACAAGAGCAACTGAAAATCGCAGCCTAGCGGAAGCTGCGCTACACTGTCGCGCATGAGCATTCCTTGGAGCATCGCCATGCCTCAGTATCCCGCAGCCCTGTTGGGCGCATAGCAGATGAATTTCGATACCTCGCGCTCACGGCACTGCAGCGTGAGTGGGTAGATCTGACCAGCTTGTAACACGATGGGCATTATCAAGTAGCATCACCTATAGCATGACTCCTCGGTGACAGATCAAGCGGAACGCTTCTCGTAGGCATACTGTGACAGGCGCTTGACTACGCGCGCGTACTTCAAAAAAGTGAGGCTTGGGTTTCTGGTCAGGGCGCAAGACTTACATTCGTCGAAGAGTGGCGTCTAGTAAGGGAAACGGCGGACGTCTGAATATGGAATTCATCCAGCATCGCCATGCATGTTCCGCTTTCCCTGTCACCAGGAGTCTGACTCCCGATGACACTATCCAAAATCCCAATGTGGCTGTCTTCCCTCGTGGCTATATCTGTCCCGTGTTACTGCTTGGCGGGGCACTGCTCGATCAGCAGAAATGAGCCTTCGTCTGGATTATGTACAGACTGTGTTTGCATATCATCGATTCAGCCCGAGCACATACGATGTCGTGCTTCCATTCTCACCACGATGATACATGTCTCGCCGCGCACAATTCGCGCGCTACACGTGAGCTCCGATCATAGCGTAGGGGTGGGTAAGTGCAGATCGTCTTCAAGCTTCAATCACAGTGCCGTTATTAATTGTCGATGTATGTAGTGTCTCTGGTGTCTTCTAGCAGAGTGTTGTCCAGAAGAGATCCACAACCTTGGTGCACGGATCACGCGTTCTGCAAGGATCATTCTTAAGAGCCCAAGCTGATCTTCGAAAGTCGAGACTTCTCGAAGTGTACATGTAAATACTCATTTGCTATCTATCGCCAAATTGTATTTGATGGCATTGGTCTCGATCAATAAAGGATATGGCCGAAGCTGATTATGTACGACTACACATTACACCCTTCAGCGAAACACTTCTTGACCGTTACATCCCCGCATCGCTCCAACCGCGAGCTTCCAACATCAGCTTCCACACAATCGAGACCTTTCCGGAACGTGCATTCGGCTACGTGGAGCTCCCTGCAATGGAGGCAGAGAAGCTCAAGAAGAAGTTCAACGGCACGACATTGAAGGGCTCCAAAGTCAAGATCGAGAAAGCCAAGCCTGAAAAAAAACGCAAGATCGACGATGCCTTAGAAGAAGCTGTTCAAGACGAAGCGGATCGCAAGGCAAGAAAGAAGGCAAAGAAGGAGAAGCGAAAGCGAGAAGAAGGTGTCATAGGAGGCTACGAGTTACCAGAAGGACGGCATGTCAAGCGAGGTTGGGCAGACGGTGTCAAGGCCAAGAAGCAGAAGAAAGAAGGCGACAAAGACAGCACAGAGGGCAAAAAGTTGCGCTTCAAGACGGTGGTGCCGCCGAACAAGACTGTAGATGAGAAGAATCCTAAGAAAAGTAAGACGAAGGAGAAGAAAGAGAAAAGCGAGAGCAAGCGCAAAGCTGGGAAGGAGACTATTGTCAGAGAAGGCGCAAAGACGACTAAGCTTGGCGCAATATCTGCAAAAGGGTACAAGAAGCCGGCCGCGTACGAAGAAGGTATTGGCTGGGTTGATGAGAACGGAGATGTGGTCGAGGCCGAGCCGCCAGCTAACAAGTGGAAACGAAGTAAGAAGATACAAGAAGTGCTTGAGCCTGTGCCCGAGTCTGCGACTGCGGAGGATCATGAGGCCAATGTCAATGTTGAACGTGGTGCCAACGAAGATTCGGAGTCGGAGTCGGAATCTGAGGTTGAAGAGGCACCTGCAGTGCGAGCAAAGACGCCGCCCAAAAGAACGAAGAAAGCACCTGCAGAGGACGACCATTCCAGCGCGTCATCAATTTCCCACAGTGAAGCGTCGACTAGTGATCGGGAACTCGAAGACGATGAGAACGAGGATGACCGTGTCGACCGGCAGCTCAACGAAGCGAAAACCAATACGGCTACTAACACGTCTGTCGAGCGTGAAATGCAGAATTCGATACCGGTCGACAGTGCAATGCCTTCTGCGGAAGCACTTGCCTTCGCCAAGTCGTTCAAGCGAGTCACCACGCCGCAGCCAACGGCGCCGAGACCCAACAAACCATCACCTATAGACACCTCCTTCAGCTTCTTTTCTGGGGATGCGCAGGACGAAGATGAGATCGTGGCGGAGAATTTGGTACCACAAACGCCGCGAACGAAAGAAGACCTCGAGTCACGAAGTACACGCTCTGCTGCACCTACACCAGATACAGCTGCGATCGGCAAGGTATTTGACTTCTCGTTCGCAACCGAAAATGACTCAGATGAGGATATGAATGATGTCGATCATGACGTGACGCTAGATGCGATTGCAGAGAACGAAAAGGCGGAAGGCAAGAAGGAAGAGAGTGAGTTTCGAAAGTGGTTTTACGAGAATCGTGGTGATCTGAACCGTGGCTGGAAGAAGAGACGAAGAGAAGAGAAGAAGATTCTGCGACAGCGTGAGAACAGGAGGTTGAGTAGGAGAATTGCATAAGATATGAGCCAACGACGCAAGAGAATGCGCCTATTGGTAGTTGAATGAGCCATGTTCGAAAAGTCTCGGTATTTTCAGAAGTGGCATCACAAAGCGAGCAATTGCCAAGTCATTCCGAGATCGTATCCCTAGCTTGGCACCGATAGAGTCCCTGTGCGCAGGTGTTGTTGCGAGGAATGCTAATAGCGCTTCGCGCTTGATGCAGAAACATGATTCTGCTTTTTTAGAGATTCGGATTTGGTCCGCAGCATTGCGCTCGTCCTATTCGCAAAATGCGTTCAAACAGGCTTCTGTCACCACTGTGCTGCGCCATTGGCTTAGCTGCGGCACAATCGCGTAAGTCGATACTCCTTGAGGAATGACCTTTGTGCTGATGCAACTGCAGCGTCCGTGGTCACGATCACTGAGGGATACTGCTCAACTGCTGCGATGGAGCCCACGTATGGCTGGATCTCTCAGGATGGGACTAGCATACCGTTTACGTTCTCCTCCACGACAATGACCCCTGCTGTTGGTCAGTCCGGTGTAAATTCGTCTCCTGGGTTCAGTGTGCTACCGGTCTATGGCAGTACTTCAAAAATTCCGATGAGCAGTAGCTCTAGCAGACCATATTCGTCTAGTAGTTCGAGTGCGCCGCCAGTATACAGCAGTGCTTCGGTTCCAGCGATATCAAGCAGCTCGACCACATTATCCAGCTCGAGCTCGACTGTTTCGACCAGCTACATTTGGACGAGCACGACGACCATAGCGTCAGTGGCGCCCGTTTTCCAGTCTACGACTAGCACGACTAGCACGGTACCAGTGACCACGTCCTCAATAGTCAGTAGTCCGAGTACGATGAGCACAACCAGCACGGCAAGTACGCTGAGTACGACGAGCACGGCGAGCACGACAAGCACTATAAGCACTACAAGCACTACGACAAGCGTTACAATAAGTACGACAAGCTCCGCACCAGTCGCATCAAGCTCTGTTTGCGTCGCCTCAGACCCATCAACGTTCGACTGCCCTGCCCAAGAAGGTTTCGCAGGAGACCCCGTCGGCTCTACCTACTGCTCCCCCGACGGCGACACCTACGACGTCTCCTGCGGCGTCCAGTACGACCTCGTCCAAATCGGTAGTACGCTCACTGTATTCGCGACAGAAGATTGCTTCCTCGCCTGCGAAGCGCAAGACGGCTGTGTCGCAGCCCAATACAGTACCGCTCTGAGCGAATGCACTTTGGCCAGCGACTTCCGATCCGATTTCGCCGTTGAGGGATATTATTACATTTTTGCGTATAATGAGCGGTATGTTGCGGAGAGTCAGGTTCCGACGAGTGTGGCGCCTTTTGGGGAGACGGCGCCTACTAAGAGGCCCGTGGTTACGCATTATGTGGTGCCGATTCCTGCTGGGGAGACGTATGCGTGAGTGTTTCGTGTTTGGGTTGATGGGTGCAGAGTTCTGGGTGCAATAGTGGAACCGGGCTGGCCTCGCTTTTGCCACATACAGTATGTCATGATTGGGCCGTTGTTAGTGCGGCGTACTCGACTTTATGTTGCCTTGAGGAGGAACTATTGTTACATCCCGCTGAAAGGAGCAGGACAGCACGAACCGGTTCCTATAAGCTCTTGGCACGGTTTTGTGGTACTAGGAGACCATGCATCAATTCAACTTAGTCGGGACATCAGCTGCACCGGTTTCCGCTCACTTGACAAATGCGCCGGCGCCGGTACACGCATGTACTGAAGCGCTAGTTCTGAGCATCTTATGTTATTATGTGCAATCTCTTTTTAGGACACTGCGAGCTTCATACTACCAGTTGCATGTGCAGCGACTCTCGTGACGCGCTTCTAGACAGCATTCAGAATTATGAAGCATAGATATGGACCCGCTTTTCCTGGTCAATATTGAGGATACGAACAACTGAGACCTCAGATTAATCGTCTAATTGAGAATGCTAACATATCTTCCTAGAGTCTTCCTCATGATACGGCACGCCAGCAGCTTGCGACCGCACAAAAAACTGTCGCCTACCTGCAATCGAACGCCCATCACGACAGTCATTGCTACTCTTGAAGATCAGCGTCTCCAAGACTTGCTCTTCAAGATCGACCGATAGCATGTTGAATGGGCCCGAGGTCTGCCGATTATGATGCGAAGATGAACGACCTTGAACGCCTTTCGGCAGCAAAGGCCTAAACGCTCAAGGGGCAGGAGATGGACGAGCGTATAGGCACGGAAGTGGGGCTCGAATCGCCCGCGCCGTGTTAGGAGTGTGACACGGTCTGGCTGTCGCTCAATGGGCCGAGATAACTACTCGGAACCTTGACCTACCTGAAGTGGTAGTGACTGCAGACGTTGCTACTGGACATGCCCATCATAATGGGCGAGAGGAAAGCAGTTTGCAATATGACCACACAACCAATCTAGCTTTGAGTTGGGACGAAAAAAATGACAGTACACCACCAATCACCAAAAACTGTCCACGTTTTACTATTTAGCCACATGCCGTCTCGCGCTGGTCCGTCGCGTAGCTATAGATACAGAAGAGCCGCATATGCTCTCTACGTCGTCCTTTCAGCAATACGGTCGACCAGGCACTGAACTACCATGTCGTCTACTCGTCATCATTAACATCAATAACCGTCGTCTTAAACTTCCTCGCCGGCACCCTCCTCTTGAATAGAATATCAATCTCACGATACGACCGTCCCTTCATCTCGGGCAGACCCCACCACGCAACAACCAAACAAAACAATGCAGTACCTCCCCAAACGTACCCACACTTGCCACCAAGGTTTCCGCTCGTCGGATTGAGCATATACGAAGCCAGGAATATACACGGAATCTCGACGATATAGTATGTAGCACGACCCATCCCCGTCGTCAAAGGCCTAAGGCGGATAGCGGATGTCTCACCAATGATGACCCAGGACGCTGGCGCCGGACCCAGGGTAAAGAGGACAGAGACGATTAGACCAAGAGAAGCTTGCGCCAACGATGCGGGATTGCCACCGCCAACTGAAGCTGCGATACCGAGTGCGATAAGAAGGACGAAGTTGGCAGCTGAACCCCAGAGATAGATCGGTCGACGGCCGAAGTAAGTCGTGAGAATCCACGAAAGCATGACGAAAATCATCTGCAGCGCCGACGTGATCAGACCGAGAGCGAAAGCGGTGTCAGAGCCAATGCCAGCTTGACGGAAGAAGTAGACGGCTTGATTTGCGATGAGGTTGCCGGTCAAGTTTTGGGCAGCATAAACACCACAGACGATGAGGGTACGTCGTAGATCGGTGCCTTTGAAGAGTTCCACGTGATTTGGCTTCTTTGTAGTCGCTTCCATCTCTACGACACGGCGCATCATGGCAATGGTCTCTGGGGTGTGCATTTGATCCCTTCGGCCTAGACGCTCAACGGATTTGGCCGCTTGCTCGAACTTGCCTTTGCGGACGAGCCACCATGGCGATTCGGGAGAGAACCAGATGAGGATCGCGAGTGGGGTGGGAAACAGCCATTGAAGTGCGATCGGGATTCTGTCGATTTCATGTCAGCTGGGGTGGACTGATAGGGTGATCTCTAGTACGAACCTATATGCATCGGTGTGATCCGATGTATTGTAGACATAAGTCACGGCTCCGACGATGATCGATCCAATGGCCCAAAACATTTGCAGCATCTGCGTCGCAGGTGCTCGCAGCTGGATAGGGACAATCTCACTGCAGTACGCTGGAGCGTTCGCGATAAAGATGCCCCAAGGAATACCTTCCAGGATCTGAGCAGCGAAGAAAACCGGCATCGAGTCGCCAAAGTAGAACACGAAGATGAAGGCGTTCAGGAGCATGAGACCAAGTAAGTTGGCATATCGGTAGCCGATCTTGCTCGTCAGGGGACCCGCGACGAAGACCCCGATAAGTGCACCAAGTTGACCGGAAACCTGAAGTGCTGACTGCCATTTTGTTGCAATGACCTTGTCACCAGTTTTATGGTCGACTATGCCGTAGTCGTCGATAAATTTGGGCAGAGCGACGAAGTTGCCCATGAGGAAGACGTCGTAAGATTCCATGATCTAGGAACATTAGTCGCCGCTTCGCTGGTCGTGGACTAAAAAGTTCTTCAACTCACAATCGTGCAAGAAATGACGAACGCCCAGAAAGATGCCATAGGGTATGCCTTGACAGCTTGCAGCACTGTCATGTTATGTTCTGCATCTTCTGCCTCGATGGCGCCGGCCTTGAAGTCTGCGATGTGGGCGTTCTCGGCGAACGCAGCCTTGTGCTCTACCTCGAGCACAGGGTACTCCTTCTCGTTATCGTGGAGCGACATGATGACTGCTGTTTGCCTCCTAGTCCTGCAGACCTAGTGGATGATAGACAGTTGATGAGCGAAGGAAGCTGGAGGCAGAGACGAAGAAGGGAATGTCTGGGGTCTTTGTACTACTGGTCGCTAGAGGTTGTGGGGCACCATGGGGATGTGAAAGTCGGGTCTGGGGCTAGTGGTGGAACATCCATGCTGATCGTGCCGTGCCTACATGGAGGAGCAATGAGCACTAATGCCGTCTTCTAGTGTCAGCGCCTGCGAATGTTCGGTGCAGACGCTTGTCGAGCCGCTGTTCCACGAAGCTTGTACCGATCTAGTATGTGTGCTTGTTGGAAGACGCGAGGCAGCGCAAGCTTGATTCGCGCCTCGGAATCGTAGTAGCACGAGTAACGCCACGTGAGGTGTAGATGAGAGGTGGAGCCGGTCAAGTCTGCCCCGACTTTCCAGGTTCTCCACAAATATCAACGGCGCCAACGTGTTGCCACATGGTTTGCATTGTCCAGACGCTTGGTAATGAGCCGAGAACTGTCAGATATGCCTGTCAACGTGTTGTTCCACCAATCAGTAGCCAACCTTTCACTTACAGTTCAGTGCAGCTGTTCTGCGCTTTACAAAGACTCGTTTAATCCCTAGCATCTCCATGCCAAAACCCTACGCGGTCACGCGCCGCAGGGAAATGCCTCGTACGGAGGACTTAGAATAGCTCGGAAATACTAATGCTGGGTAAGGGCAACGACCACTGGAAGTCTTGCTCGGACTGCCGTGTAGATGCTTTCCATGGCAGGGTGTACTCGGTACGTGCTGCGCCGATACGATTGAGGCAACGGCGGCTGTTGACACGACAAGGCATAACAGGCTTGCTGACCGAGCCAATAACAGCGATGGCAAGAGGTCGCCGATGCATAAAAAGGGAAATGTCCGTGCCGTACGGGAGTCAGCCTTTGAGCTATTCTCCAGAGAAACGTAGGTTTATGTGGAGGGAATGGGGTGAGGGTCTGCGGTCGATGCTTCATGCTGCATTCGTTCGACACCGTTCGGGATCTGCGACGGCAGTCGTATAGAAGTCACATGCTGCACGTGGATTCAGATCTTGCATGGCGATGAAAGAATGTAGGCTCTGAAGTACACTGACACTGGAGGTGCCGCCTTTTGCTTGCGAAGATGAGCAATTGATGCTTCGCAGCGCGAAAACGAGATCAAGGCTCTTGGCGCTTAGGATGACGTCGATGTGCCGAGACGCACTTTACGCGCTTCGCGTCTCCCCATCTTCGGGATTCGCATCATTACACTAGGACCATACCTCTAGACCATGATACCATACGAAATCGATGACATAGCCCCGCCATGAGCGCGACGGACCTACAAGCGCTTCTGCGCTTCCTCTCACAAGATGCCAAAGTCCCTCTAGCTGCGGCAATGGGCAAGGTCAAGAACCTCCAAGCAGCCAACCTAGACTCCGTAGATAAGCTGGCAAAAGCCACGCCCAACGACCTGAAAACACTATTCGAAGAGGACAAAGTCGTCAAGCAGATCATCTCAGCAGCAAAAAGGATCTCGAAAAAACGTGCTGCCGGCCAAGAGACTACACTCACACCCAAGAAGAAGAAACGCGACGAGAGCCTCTTCACCAACGAGCCTGTCTCACCAGAAGACTTGGAAGCATCTCTCGAACTACCCTACAGTAACCTCAGCGAGGAAGCACTCTCGAAAGTCATCCTCTTCACGAATCGGGCACCTTTGGTACTGGCATTCCTGGTCATACTTCTAAAGCACACCATGCCAGAACAACCACTCTCCAGCCGACTGAGCCTAGCACAAGCCTACGTCAGCATAACCAGCTAATCCAGAGCCATATACCTCGGAATTGAGAGCGGCAAAAGCGCCGAAGAAGAAGGCTTCGGCATAGGTCAACCTATCGTGAACGTAGGTGGCAAAGACATCAAAGTCATCCGGCGCTGGGGCTACGAATGGAAGAAGCCGGTTCCTGAGCTCATCAAACACGAGCCCTTGATCAAGACCGAAGAAGACGCCACTAGAATAAAGCACGAAGTCTTAGAAGCAGAAGAGAAGGAGGAGGAGGAGGAGGAGGAGGAGGAGGAGAAACCAGCCCTCTGGGCCCTCGATCTCGAAGCTCTAAAAAAGTCCAACAACACCGAAAAACAACCCGCCGCCACCCGCGCCCAAATCGGCAACCACAGCAACCTCCCCATCTATACTCCACAATCAGCTCGTGCATACATCATGAAAGCTTTCGATACGCCTCCCGCCGATGGAGCCGCTGCGACCCCGAAGAAATCGTCCGCTGCAGCAAGGATGGCCGAGAAAGAGCAGAATCTCGGCAAATTGTTACGGGCGCTGGATCTGCTGTATGATGCCTGGGCGATTAAGCTGGATCCTGCGGAGCTGGATGCACGTACTTGGAGCTGGTATGTCAAAGTGCGCCCTGATATCGCGGATGGCGCTGCTGGGTGGGGCGGGAAGAATCATCTGAGATTGGCTGACATTCTTGCTCTGCGCCCGGACTGAGGCAGCAATTGTGACGCCTCGATGGAGCTGCGATGTAATGCATGTCGCATCGATGCGATGTGAGAGGAGATTGACGTTCTCGTCCTACCACTGGCCAGTCAAGTAGCTGGGTAGGTTTCTCACTTGCCCGGCAGCCACTCCGCCAACTTGGCCAGACTGCCGAACCCAACCGCCTTGGACGACTTGAAAGCATTGTAAAGGTCTCCGGGATCTTCTCTAGGATCCAACCAATCCACATCCTTCCTCCCTCGAGTCGTCTCGCGATCGATCAGAACGGCGTTCCAGCCTGCTCCTAAGGCCCCTACGACGTCTTTGTCGTATTCATCGCCAACATACACCTTCCGCCACTGGCTCAGATCTCTCTCCGCCTCACTCGCTCGTCCCTCACCCTCCAATTTCTGAAGAAGCACTTCTGTCGCCGCGGCGAAGATGCGCTTGTCAGGTTTTTCATGCCCCACATCGTAGGACATGATAGAGAAGTCAATATCGTCCTGCCAGCTCGAGCTTGGAATGTTTGCGGTTTTGCTTCCATAGCGCAGGGGACTCACTTGCATCCCGAGCGAGGTGAGGATATCGGGAACGCGATCGTCGGAGTTGGTTATGACGCCCACTAGGACCCGAGTATCGTTGGCCTTATGCGCTTCGCGGACTTTGTGAAGGAGGGGCAGGACATCTTCGTAGAGACTGTAACCCTCTTTGCACCAGAAGCGGTGCAGGAGCTTAGGAACCAGGTCTTTGGGGAGCTGTTCCTTGGGACCCAGCAGTGGTTGGAAAGTCTGGGTTATGATCTGTATATATTCGAAAATTAGTCACACATGCTCAAGACCGTGTAACATATTGTGCGAGGACGACGCCCGTAGCGATACGTACATTACTCCACCATTTCTCGGGATTCATACCACTCGCTTTACCGAAGTTGGGATTCTTCTTTGATTCCTGTTTGAATGCCGCTTTGAACGTTTTGCCGACATCTTCACTACTGAAGCCGCCGAGGCCTAGTGATTTGGCCACTTCTGTATATTGCTGGGGAACTGGTTGACGAGGGCGGAACAGGGTGCCGAACGCATCGAAACAGAGTAGAAGGTTCTTAGGTGGCATCGCCCCTTCTTGTGCTTCTTTTTGTGCTTCTGCAGTGATGTCGGATTCTGTTTGCATGTCATCGAGCCATTTGGTCGAGTGCTTGTCGCATTCGGAGATTAATTGATATCGTGGTTGCCTAGTCCGGAATTGTCAGGGTTTCAGGAAGACAGCTCGTCCTTGTCGTTGTTGGGCTCGGGTTTTGTTGTTGTTGGTGTAGATGTTTGCCAGTTGCTAATGGCAAGCGCGTGACTGATGATGCAACAAGTGATGGCTGGAAGTGCGGATGGATGGCCCCGGGAGGCGTAGGCGGTCCCGCATTCACTTGCGTGCGTTGTACATTTAGCACAGTATATTAGGGGAGATAACGCATATGGCTAATTAGATACAGGGAAGCTACGGGCCGATTGAAACTATCCAGTAAGATACTCTCATACGTAATCTATATTAGGTATAGCTTAGCTAGCTACCTAAATTATAATATAAAATATATACCCTAAGTAAGTAATAAACGCATTATATAGTAATGAAAGAGCTAAAGTAGTTCTACTCTTATTAGGTATTCTTACTTCTATAAATATAATAGCTATACCTTAGCTAGCTAAATTAGTATCTAGAGCGGCTTATAATATGGTCTGAGTCACAAACAAGTCGAATCTAATAGCCGTATCACGATCTCTATAGGACTTAGAACGTCCTAAGCGTTAGGTATACGCCTAAACGATTGAAGACGATGCCACGTGCCCAATAGACTTCATTGCACACTTTACACGGTCGAGATCGCGAACACGAGCGCATTCTATGCACAGAAAGTAAACGTTCACGAGACTCCACGCTAAGCGCAGGGCGCATTGACATCTCTAGTTGGTGGGCAAGCACGTTAATGCCTTTATAAACCTCTAGAAAGCCGATCTACGTCTCTAAAAGGCACTTGGCTACGGACAGAGATTAAGGGACAACACACAACGACGCCGAAACACTGCGTAAACCCCTCCATACGAAATGGAAGACACTTGAGAAAGAGCGGCAAGAAACTGCGGACAAGCATACACGGTTATAGAGTGTTGTTGCCTAAAAGACGCGGGCGTCGAAAGAGCACGATAACTACATTCACAAGCTGCGTATGGCGATTATCTAGCGCTGCACTGCAGCGGCGCCAGGGTCTGATATCGGTCAACTCCTAAGAACCTTTGATCCAAAGCAACGATAGCGTGTCGAGCGCGTCGTGAATGAGAGCACGAAATCAGTCAAACGGCATATTCGTTAGATGCAAAGCATCGGTAGACCCCAACACGACCCCGTAGCACGATGCACGACGAGATCACCGGCACGCAAGCGGCTCAGTGCTCTACGTTTTACTGAAAGAACTCTAAGCTCCAAGCTAACGTTTACAGCTTACAAAACATGTGCCATATCAAGCATTGCGTCTGCCAGTTAATACTCCAGTACGCTGACTGACATAAGGCAGTGACTGTGCTCGATCCTTAGGCTGCTTTATTGGCTCGTACCCAACCATCGAGCCAGTCCCTCGTAGCAAAATCAGAGCCGACCGCCTGAGAAAATGGCCAGCTTGCTTTAGGATTTGGAATCTCGAGCAGGACGAGGGGATCCCAAAACCGTCCCATTTTTGGCGGCGGCCACACTTCGAGAAATCGAGGAGAAGGACACCTCTCCTGCGACTTGCACGAACGATGCAGATCTATCAAATTCACAGCTATCCGACTATTCATGCGGTAATTATTGGAAGCCTTCTATCTCCCGGCCCGAAGACATCCGACACTGAAGAGAGTATGCTCGAGTGCCTGGACGGCACCGGACGATTCCTATGACGGGCCAAGTTGCTGGCGCAAAAATGCTGTACAGACCATGTTTCCCGGAGACTTGGTAACGCCTGTATTCAGCCCATTAACTACGAGGCATAAGAGGAAACAGCTAGAAAAGGAGAGGCAGAGGGGGAGAGAGCGGCGACAACAGGGGATCTGGTCGCTAACGAGAAGGACTTATAGATTAGTGGATATTGGAACGACCCCTGTCTCTTATATAATGCGACCTAGTTTCAGCGGCATCTCAGTGCTCTAGGACATCCGTGTGGCTCTGGCAGAACAATATGCATCACGCTCTCATCCGGTGAGGACGGGTGCTGAGCAGTGCTCACCGCATACCGCCCCTGACGCTCGTGCATCAAGCTCGTAGCGAAGTGGACCAGATTCTGCAAGCAATATCGCCTCCATGCAGCATTACCTCGTGCACTCCCAACAACTCTTCGTGTAATCACTTCACATACCCCCTTCGATAAAAGTAGAAGACCACAATTCCAACAAGAACCAATATTACTACCACAAATATCATCATTAGCGACCGACTAAGATCGGATCCCACAATGCCTACCATACGCCGCATACCACAACTTATCCTCCCACGACCCTTGGCAGCGACTAGAACATCCAAGTTTCAGGGAGTAAGTGCTCTGAGGGAGACACATGAGTGTCAATTTCGTGTGCCGGGCTGTTCCAACTTGTGCCCGGCGCAGGAAATGGTTTGTCCAGACTGCCTGGTAAGTATCAAGACAATCTCTAGTGTCAATGCTGCGCATCAGCTGAAAGAGCATCATAGGCCATTGGAAGCGCTTACACAGCCGGACGATGTTGAACAAACATTTGGATCGAAATCGCGTCAAAGGGGTGCTTATGTGGTAGAATTCAGCGAGTACTAGTGGGGCTTGGAGGGACATATCACACCATACGTTGACGAGCATATGGGACATGCCCCTCCTACATCGTCCGCATGAAGTCTCGAAGGCTCTGGCCCACCATATTCAGGCATATACGTTGCGAGAATATGCATGATTCTGAGCTCATCGGCGACCCAATCTCGGGCATCCTCTCTTCGACGGACGCCAAGGTAGAGGCACAATGGGATAGAGCAAGATACATGCCAAATACCGACTTACAAGGCGTGCACCGCCTTACCTTCTGCAATATCGTGATTATCCGTGTTTGGCTCAGAGATTTGGTATTTCCGACTGGAGCTTTGAAAAAGCAGCTGCTGAAAGTAGTGGCCACGGCCTGCCAGACGGGCGACGGTAACGCAAGCACGAATGCACAATCCTCTGATTTGTCGTACGCGCCCATGCAGTCGAGCTGCGGATTCTAGTTGCAGCAGTACTCCACGCCAGCAGCTACGAATGCTGGTTGTTCAGTGCAGCGATTTAGTTAGCAGCGCCACTCAATGATGCAATCGAAACACATATCAACAGATGGTAGAGCGGAGAAGTTCAGGTCTCCTCACAGTCTATCAACAAACGGTGCAGCGTAACGAGACAGGCTTCCATGCCCGGAAGCGGAAGTGCTGCCAAAAACTTGTCCTAGATTGTCATAAGTCGTCATCCATACTATACACGAAGCCCGATCCCCTCGAACGCCTCGCTCCTGGTATAGTGCTGAACCACACAAAAGACACTAATAAACCAATCTCGTACCCCGTCCAACTCACGCTCATACCATTACCAAGCCAAAAGTTCCTTCTGCTGTCCACAACCCAGACCCTTACATATTTCCATATCCATATCAGAAACATCAGAATTGCTGGTGACCTTCTGCCTAGCCGGCCAGATCTCATGACCAACCGACTTCTCCTTCTTGAAATGCTCGGTAATGACATCTCGCACGGAGCTCTGGAAGAAAAGAGGTCCCTTTTCCCATCGTGGATGAAGCTCACCATTCACGAAGACGCCCGCGTTGAGGTTCTTCTGAGCTTTATCGCATAGTGCCTTGTCCTCGGCCATGACACGGGCATAGGTGTCTGCAATAGTCCTGAAGTCTTCGTCGGATGATGTGGTGTTGCGGTAGACTTCGTACTGGACGTCGGTCTTTGATGGACCGATAGGCATGAAGCGCTGGATCATCATGAAATGTGGCGAGATGGACATTGACACGTGTGGGAAGTAATAGGTGCTATTGACATCGAAGCCTTTTTCGCGCTGTTCTTCGGTCGGTGCTTGGTCGTGTTGGATGTGGCCATCTTTGCCTTCGCAGTCGTGGGAGTCAATGGTTAGGAAGGTGGGTACGTCTGGATGGGTTGTCTTGCAGTGATAGCATTCGTTGAAGTTGTCGGAGGCGATCTTCCAGTTATAGTTGGCCTCGAGATCTGAGAGATGTGTCAGCCATCATTGCATGGTCGCTTTTCGTGGTCAAGCGTCGTACTGTATGTGTGATCAAGCTTATAATTGTCGAAATTGAATTTGGCAAATCTTTCTTGCTCGTCAACACCGGCGAATTGCTCCTCCCAGGCGAGCTCGGGTGTCTCATTGGCATCCATGTTCACCCAGATGAAGCCCTTTTTGTCAATTTTGACGTGGATCGGGAAAAGACCATTCTTCTCCTTGTCAAAGTTGTCTAGCATATCATAGTCCGGGGCTTTGGCGAGCTTGCCATTTAGACCATAAGACCAACCGTGGTAGCGGCAAGAAAGGATGTTCTTTCGGCCTTCGTGCTCCTCTTCCACGACCTTGTAAGCACGATGTCTGCAAACATTGTGGAATGCGTTGATGTTGTGTGCTCGATCCATGATAATGATGAAGTCGTAACCAGCAATCTCGAATCGCAGGAAGTCGCCGGGTTGCTGAATGCGGGAAGTGTGTGTCGTGAAGAGCCATCTCCTGGAGAATATGGCGCGGCGTTCAAGCTGATACATCTCTTCTGTGGTATACCATGCCGCTGGCAGTGCTCGTACTGGAGTTTTTTTCTTCTGTGCTTCTTGGGTCGTAGAAGAGCCGCCGAACCAGCTCAGTAGGGTAGACATTTTTGATGAGACGAAATTGCGTATACAGAGAGATGAAATGCAGAGCTAGAAGACTGTCTTGCTCACCTTCATAAAATCCAGGGCCGTACTATATCTCAAGGCTGATTGACACACTTGGGGACTGCAATGCTCAAAGTGGTAGTCCGCTCCCTTCGCGGTCGAGACGGGAGCATCGATAAAGAGGTATAGGATCCATGACTGCCTGATGCGGAAGGATAGCAAGAGTCTTGTGACTCTGGACACGAGCTTCCCCACACGATAAGAATTGGCCACGACAGTGACGTGTGCCTTTGCCTTGGACACTGATGACCACGGAAACGACTGCGGTCGGTGCCTGCCGAGAATTCCGAATCATAAGATACTTCATTCTGCAATGTCCTGCACGCATACATGAGCGTGTAGCAGCAGCAGCAGTATTGGATGAGCATCGAGATTCTCAGTATAACGCAGAGATCACTAGCATCATGACGATGTCACTACGGCAACAGCTTGCCGGACATGATGCCTGCTTGATGTCCCAGTTGGCAGGCCTGCCATCTTGAGCTACCAATCTATTCGAGATCCAAGAATTTACCGTGCGAACCCGCCGTAGCAAGTTACCTGATGCGGCAGGAATACCCTGGAACTCCTGGGGCGGTCAGAGCGACCCTGTCAGCGTGCGGCGTAGCTGTGAAGGTCGATAGAAAGTGCTTCGACGAACAGTGTATGACTAAAGACGATCTAGTAGACATATACCATGTTCGCGGTGCGAAACAGGTGAAGTGAGGTTGAAGGACAGAAGACGACAGAAGGCGTGCTTCTCCAGGCACGCTAAAGACGCGTCAAGCTTTCGCCTCCGTACGCGAACAGCAGGGGTCTGAGTGTTTGTGCAGAAATGCCCTTTTTGTCGCGTCGTCGTGTCTTACGATACTTGGCAAGGTACTGACATCCTTCTCCCTCCTGCTATCACGCTCGTTGACAGAGCATGTAAAGAGCAGCTAGTATGCTGCTCATCGAGAGAAAAGGCTCAAACAGCATCCAGAACTTTATGTTACGAGACCGCCGTTGCTGCAAAATGATAACGCTGGCCACAAACTCAACCACCACAGCGCGAAGCCGAGAGCATTCGACCTCGAGTGCCTCCCACATCGGCATGAATCTTGCGCGACTGAGGAACTATTGCTAGTTTGCGCTCCCTGGGCACCTGTCTCTCAATGTTCTCAGACCGCGACGAGACGAAAGATGCCGAGCACACGGGTGCAATGTGAGATGTCGGCCCGCAGCTTGTGGATGTATTGCGGACATCTCACCGACTCTGCAACGTGCTACCACCCGACATCGAGCTGGCCGGCCGCTTGCGAATAAGCGAATCGCACACGCGGTGACAGATTTCACCTTTGCTGTCAGAGGCGCAAGCCTGGTGAAAGGCCTTGAACGGCTCCGGCCTGGGGTCTCACGCATTCGCGAGCGATGACAGCTTTTTAGTGCTCGCGACACTTTCCGCATCGCACGGGAGAAGCCAAGCAAGCTCAACCAACTTGTCGAACGATCGAGTATACTCATAATGCAAGACGTGCTCGCTCAGCCGAGCTATGTCAACACTGAACAATGCTAGTATGAAACATTACGACAGTGGGTGCTGTTGAGGAAGCTTCTTGCTGCTGGTTCCTCAAACAATCCAGGACGCTGCGGTGTTGTTACAGAGCGGCATCGAATCCGCGGAGTCGGCTTCATCGCTTCTCCACCTTATGGTACTACAAATCCTCTTCTCCGCAATACACGTGCCGATCTTCCAGAGGCACCTGCATCTCGCACCACGAGCACTCTTCAAATTCATAAGTCTCGGAAGGGTTGGTCGCCACGATCCTTCACTAGCCGACGAGGTAACACAGTCGCAATGACATCCTTCAGCTGTAGTGACTCCGTCTCTCTCTCTTTCTCTCATGTCCCAATTCAGTTGACCATTTCCCTGTCTCTTTTCTTTACGCTTCGGGAAAGAGCTGCGGAACCGCAAGTATGGCTGACACGGAGAAGAGAGGCACACAGGCCACAGACTACAAAGAGCAGTTAGAATGGGTTCAGAAACAAGAGGTCGAGAGCACCTTCATTACACCTACACCCGAAGAAGAGAAACGCGTCATCCGAAAGCTCGACTACCGACTCCTACCGCTCGTCTTCGTCCTATATTCACTCGCGGTGCTCGATCGTAGCAATCTGGGTAATGCGAAGCTTGCTGGTATGCAAGAGGACATCGATCTCGGCGGGAACCATTACCAGCTTCTAGGGACGATATTCTACATCGCGTACATCTTGAGCCAGTGGACACTTATCGGATGGAAGCAGTTCAAGCCGCATCACTACTGTGCGGCCGTGACTCTTTTCTGGGGCTTCGTGGCCACGATCCAGGCTACGGCCTTTAACTGGGGTGGGTTGATGACCTGTCGATTCTTCCTCGGAATAGCTGAGGCAATGTTTGGACCTGGTGTGCCGTTGTATTTGACATATTTTTATCCGAGAGAGATGGTGGGCTTCAGACATGGAGTGTTCATCTCCGGAGCCGCAATGGCGAATGCATACGGTGGTGCATTGGCTTATGGTATCAGTCAGATCAGAGGGTCGCTTGCGCCCTGGAAGATCTTGTTTCTGATCGAGGGACTGCCGACATGTGCTTTTGCGATTGTAGTCTGGTTCTTCTTACCCGATAGTATCAACACTGCACCATTCTTGAACGATCGAGAGAAGCAAGTGGCCTTGCACTTTGTGGCGAGGAACCAGCGCGTGGATGTGGGTAAAGAAAGAGGTGTAAGATTCAAGGAAGTATTTGAGGCTTTCAAGGATCCGAAGAGCTTCTTACCTGGAATTATGTACTTTGGCTGGTGAGTTTTGCGCGCGGACACACAGCATCATACTGACGGATTCGACAGCAATGTCTCGTTCGCTTCCCTCCCACTCTTTGTGCCTACGATCATTGCCGAGATGGGAACATTCACGCAGATACAGTCCAATGGCCTCAGTGCACCGCCATATGTGTTCTGCTTCTTCGTGATTATCATACTCTGCTGGCTTTCCGATCGGTACAAGATGCGAGGTCCGTTTGTCGCGCTGGCAGCGACAGTAGCAGCAGTCGGTTTCATTATCAATGCTACGACAGACAGCACAGCACCGCGATACACTTCAGTCTTCTTATCGGTCTGCATCTTCGCTTCTGTAGCATTGCTGCTCGCCTGGACAGCAAACATCCATGCTACTGAATCGAAACGTGGCGGCGGCTACACCATTCTAGCCACGATTGGACAATGCGGACCACTTCTCGGTATGTACACTCGCTCATTTGCATAGAGCACCTGCACGGCGTACTGACAATAACATGCAGGAACGAATGTGTTCCCACCTAGTGAGAAACCGTACTATCGTAAGGGTATGTGGATTTCAGCGTCCATGTGTTTGATGGTCGCCGTTGTAGCCGGTATACTATCATGCTGGATCATATACGAGAATAGGAAACTCGAGCGCGAGGGTCTGGTCGATGACGAATTTGACACGGATGTGGGCGAAGACCAGGGACGACGTGTGAGACACAAACTGGTGTGGTAGATGGATGCAGCAATAGAGAGATCACCGAACTCGATTCATCAGGTATGAAACCCGTGGATTCTTCCGAATTCTAATCATTCCCTTCTATCATTGTCGGTATCATTTCCGGCATACTCGTAGCCACAGCCATAACCAGCACCTTCACTCGTCTCGTTCTTCTTCTTCTTCCTCAAGATATCATCCGGAAGAGGTCGAAGCTGATCCAAACGCCGATTGATGCAGTCATGAAGTAGCCATGGTTATGGTCGGTCGAATGTGCTTGATTTACTTCTGTCGGAGAGTCAGTATTCGAGACTGGTTTAAATGTCGAACTCAGGCTTAACACTCACGTTGCACGAGCAGGAGCCCGGTGCGCAGGAGCAAGAGCTGCAAGAGCAGTTGGAGTTACCGCAGCCACCCATTGTGATTGGTTGGTAGATTGTTGGTGGTTGTGAGATGTGGTGTTTGTCGGTAGTGGTTTCTGTGGAGTTGGGTTGTCGGTCTTGATATTGTGTTGTTCTCTCGCTGTTGATGCGTCGCCAGAAAGTGCAGAGGGGCGGGGTATAAGTATTCCTGTGATGTGTTGCACGTGAAAGTCCTTCCATGTGAGCATCTTTTGCGGCGCCGAGTGAAGGCAGGGTCCAAGTCTCACCCGCCGAAGACAGACCTGCTTCTCAGCTCGTCTCGACCAATCACAACACTCGCAACTCCGGCCAAAGCTACGTATCAGGGTTCTTTCCGAGCGTGGTTTTTGCGTCGCGCCCTTCCCGCAAGAGCTTCCCTCGTCTCGTAAGCTGCGTGGACCTCATCGTCGCCGTTGGGTTTTCGTCACCAGCCATCGCATCATCATCATCTTTGTGGCTCATCTGCTGGACAGCACCAGAGAACATGCCGCGAAATGTGGCGACGTGGAGGTCGAGCATCATCGAGCAGCCCGCAAAGCATGCGTGACACGAGCGAATGAGCAAATTCTCCTCGAATGAAAGCGTGGAGGGATGCAGCTCGTGCAGTGGAGGCTAGAGCTCGAGGATGGGACTGCCGATGCAACGTGTTCAACGCACAATTGTCTCAGCTCCTCCCCTTTGACCGCTTCGCAGGATGTCTGCTGTGGCTGGGTTGGCCTGCACGCACAAACAACGCGTCGCTCATCGTCTCTCCACGATATGGCCATTAAGACGAAAGACACCAGGATGTTCGCGCGTCGGAGGGAGGATTCTAAGTACTCTGGCATGGCCATCAAGGTCGGACTGGTACACCGCAAAAGCAATGTTCAGGTCAGATGGACTCAGTACATTAATGGAAAATGTACACCGACGCGTGGGCCGTCGTCTGATGACGCGGTACCATTGATCGCAGCGCGGTACTCAGGACGGCCACGACTCCAGGTCCGTGGAGGAAGTGATGCCATTAAGAATATGTATGTTATGCTAGAGGCTCCTCACTGACTCATCATACTCTAATTCCGATCTTGCGTCGAATATGCCGGGCCACATCACCCTCCAGCATCGCTACGTGCTATTGCTTCAGTCTGTCCTCTACTAAAGACCCAACAATCATGGCCGTTCAATGAACCTCAAGACTTTCGCCATGCTCTACTGTGACGCATCGTCCACGATACATGCAACCGTGGGGTGCAGTGCTACGCACCGCTATCAACTAACAGGATCCTGCCGAGCGCTGTCACCTGATGTGATGGGAGGAATCTCGCTATTCCGTCTCCATGGCGGCTGCGGACGATCTTGCTGTGCAGGGTATGACCATACCGGGCGTCACTGGTAGTGCACCATGAACATCGTAGACGTCATGTCTACTTCGAAAGCCGTTGACAAAGCGGCGCCCTGCGGGAGAGGAGCACAATTAGCTCTATTTCCTGTCTGCGACAAGCCGCAGAAGCTCAATCACTGGGATAAATGATTGGTGATTCGCAAGGCCCTTCTGGCACGAAGACCGCCAGATCTGATTTCCAGTCGCTGATGAGTTTCTTGATTCTTCTAACCTGACTTTGATCACAGGCAAGCTTACCACGGGAATCGTGTTGAACCTCTCTCAAGGATGGCATAGCTCCAATCACCTTCTTCCAACCCAGGAATAGGTCTTCCTCCACAACATCGCTCGCACGAAACTCCACGTGCATTTGGCGAACATATTGCTCTCTAACGTAGCGTACGAATTCCGGCCTTACTAGCCGAAAGTATCGTCAAATGCAAAATACTCATGTGAGCGCTGCTCGCATATTTTCATGCAGCGATAGATGGAACATCGGGTATAGTAGTTCAGATGCACTGGGGCGAAGCCATCGAAGCGAGATACCGTCACGGGTCCTGGCTGTACATCAAAGCGGAACGTGTACCGCGCAGCCAGAGCATCGCCAGCTATGGTTCTTGTACGACGTATTATCAACGACGGTTGCCAGATACTCGTAATAGTCCTCGCAAGTCTGGACTGAGCGAGAATTTTCCTCGTAGATTTGTAGGAGCAGTTCGTCCGGAAATATCGGTGAAGGCGGTCATGTTGTTAGAGGGTGTGATGTATACGTGTAGGCTTGTAAGCTGTAGGACGTTAAGTCGGAAGGAAGAAATTTCGAGCTGACCTCCATTGCAGTATTCATTCGCGGATCATCGTGGCGGCCCTTGACAAACAGGGCAGTTCTTAGAGATCTTGTATATGGCGACGATGCTCTTCATATCCTGGGAACCATTTACGGACGTTACAGAATCGAGAGCCACTCCTCTCCAATCAACATGTGGACTGGAGTCGATAGCAAGAGAGCTCATTGCATCACGGCCATGAAATACCGATATCATCTATAACCTGGTGCTCTCCACTGTCTATCTTACACACAGCAAAAGGTGTATCGCAAAAGGTGTAATATGCACTAATACGACATTGTGATATTTTGGTCAAGGATTATGACCAAGGAGAAAGTCTACCGCAAAGGTGGCCGCCACACGATCGATCGTTGATACCACCGTATTCATCGCATTATTTGCCCTGATTGAGGCTATGGCTTCGACCCCGTGTCGCACTCAATTCCTGTATCTCGTCAAGTAGTGCGACTGTCTCGCCGGGATTTGCTATCCATGCAGTCGTGCATGCAAGCCTAGCCTGAGCAGGCGAGCGTTAGCACAACTGCCGCGGGGCAACGTCGAAGCGGTGCTACAACGCTGTCTATTCTTACCTTGAAATCGTTTGCTCCAGCGCTGAGGAATTGGTCACCTGATAAGAGTCCGTTAGTACTTCGAAACTGCAGCGCGCTGCTTCGGCGGTATTCCAGAGTCGCAGCTCTGTACGTAGCTGCACTTACCAACATGAAGACTCTTTCCCCCTTCGATACCACCAAAGTATCTTTGGCAAGCCATAACACCCCAAGATTTGTCGCCGATATCGACGAAAACGTCGTTGCCGCCATTGAATGCGCAGAAGGGTATTCTCTTTCCGGCTGGAGACAGCTCCAGGATACGTTGCACGACCAGCACAGTCTCTTCGAGCTGTTCGCGAGCCAATCTGACGCCTTTGGGTGGATATATGCCGACTGCTCTCGACTTCCGTAGCACTGAGACCGGCATATTGAGAGCAGATATGCAATGCTTGAGCGCGCCTGCGATATAGTGTTAGATTGATGCATTCGATTAGTGCTCCTGGATCGCACGAAATCGACGTGAGTAGTTCTGATGCTGCAGCAGAGCATGCTCGACGTACCTTCTGCAACATCCAGTAAAGCAGTAACGTTCTCTTCCGTCCAATTGTTCATCTCCGGCAGCTTCCACTTCTCGCCTGGCACAGCCTCAAGCTTACACTCGACCTTCGGATTGTAGGCAAACATGAAGTTTGCCTCGCCTCCCATGACAACCAGCTGATGCCCAACAATACCAGCTTCAGCCAATGCATCAAGCAACCCATATAATCGGTCATAATACTTTTCAGCCTCAGTGTATCCAGCAGCAGTGACTATTCCGACTCTCACGCCTTTCTTCATCAGATCTAGAATTCGACCGATGCATGGATTCTCGGGAGTCAGTGACTCTCCATCATCATACAACGTAACGTCTCCGTCAAACGTCATCAGTTCCAGTCTGCTATGCCGGACCAAAGACATAGCTTGAGCCGTGTTCAAGACAAGCCTCACGTCATTGAAAGATGGCGCTACAAATCGTCGACTGGAAATGAATCTTCGTTGATCCTGCCATTCAAAGGCATCCTTCATTGGCAGCGCTGTGAAGAAAGTCCCGACACTAGGGACAAGGAGCTTCAACTTTGACTTGACTTCTTCTGATGCTCGCTGAGTGTGTACGATATGGTCTGCTATGAGACCTTCGACGTCTCCCATGATCTGGGCGTAGCGATCGTGAGCATTCCTGGCCATTTGCGCCACATTTGGTTTGTCGTCATCGTGGATATTGGTCGGCTGAGAGAGGAGTACGAAGGGAACTGCTAGGAGACCTTTGATCCACTCTATGAACTGATCTCTGCGGTGTGTCTGCCTGTGACGTTCGCAAGCTATACTTGGCAATAGATATAGCGCTCTCAGCTTTCGCACGTACTTACCTTGAGGGCATCTACAGACCGTTAGCATGTCTAAGTTGTCTCTAAAGCAGCGCGCTACTCACACTCAACTCGGTATCTGGTCGTCATGACTGCATGTCATGCTATGCAACTACTGTTGCACGAGGGGTTGAAGGGTTCACATTTTGGAGAAGGCGAACAATGCAATAACACGGAGATGGCCGATACCTTGTGATATGGAGCACATGTGACGCTAGTAGATGACTTGCATTTCGGCTCTCGGGCCGCACTGCCGGCGCAGGTGAACATGGATTCGCGACCAACTGAATGGCCGCGGCTGCTTCTTGACAACAGACATTGTGTTTAGACAAACATTATGCGACAGATACGACCTCCCGATCGCCCACCATGAGCCAAACGACGACCTCATTGTCATTTCAGCCGTGGACACGTGAGAGTGGTGATAAGACAGCGCTGCAAGATGTCCTGGCACGCGTCAATCTTGAACGTGGGCATTTTCGGAACATCACCGAAGCATCATTGTTAGAGGAGATAGCTGCAGAAGGCGGTATAGATTCGAGCGAAAGTGACGATGAAGATGAAGAGCAGGATGAGCCGGACACGAAGCGCCAGGCTGCAACCACGAGGGAAGAGCTCTATATGCGAAAACACGAGATGCTCGAACATGTCAGAATCGCACAAAATGACATACTCATGTCGCTAGACTTCATATCACTCCTCGAATCTAAGTATGCACCTGGACAGGCGCGGGTTAGCATGTCCGAGGCGCTCAAGCAGTCCGGTGTCCCTGTGGGCTCGCTAGCAGTGGACGTATGGGATCAGCAGGCGATGCCAAAAGACGATGCGCGTAGGGCACAGGATCAAATACTAGCCAACAAAGTCAGGCTTGAGAGCTTGCAGCAGAGCGCCGACGATCTGTTTGCAGCTGCCGCGAGGTTGCAGGACAATGTGAGGAAGGAGACACAATTTTGGGAGGAGATACTGTCTGTCTCAGAAAAGGGTTGGAGCGTTAGTAGGATACCCAGATCATATCTACTTGGCGTGCACTTTGGCTTTCAGGGCAGTGCTCCAGAGTTTGCTACCAGAAACGTCGCAGCACTTATTGCAGATGCTGATGGTGGTGTTGCCTTGGAACGTGGTATTGGCACAAGGCCAAAAGCCGTGCGAGCCATTATACGTCAAAGCGGCAAGGTCATCGGCAGTTCCAGATTGCCTTCCTTGTCAGACAACGAGGAAGCACCCTTGGAAGTACGCATACGCCACGCTCGAGACAGTCTTTACGATGAGGAGCTGTTCCACGAAATGATTCGCGAAACACGCAGTCTCACGTCCGCCGGCGTGCATATGAGAGGGTCGACCATCTTGCTGCCAGCCTCTATACAAGAAGCGGCACAACTCGAGCTTGAGCTATTGTCGCTGGATGACGACAATGGTCTGCCTGCAGACGCTGAACATCAGTTCGACCTGATTGCACATGCTGCTCTGCTTACGAGTCGGCTGCTGCTTGGACAGGCTCATCGTGACAAGATGAAGAAGAAAAGGGATGCCCCTCAACCGCTCACGGCTAACAAAGATGCAGAGAAACGGCAGCCACTTTCCCTACTCAGGCCACTGATGCTGCTACTCCAGCATTGCGCAGAAGTCACACGACTCAATACCTATATTGACAACATGTCCAGGCTATTGCGACAGGCTGGGGCTTCTGCTGAGAGTCAGCTCACGCGTGTGGGTCTTGTGACACCTCCAAGCGACAGCATCAGTACAGAGACGATCATCTACTCCTTCACAAGACCAATGAAAGCCGAGGGTAACATCTGGATTAGTGCGACAGATGAGCGGACCTCGGATCTCAAGCTGGGTATTGAGACATCACGGACCATTCCTCTCGGCTCCGCATTCACGATACAGTCACCCGATGGAAAGCGAATCACACTACCAAAATTAGACACTCTTTATCGAGCAGCAGATGACTATCTAACACTGGAGCTCGGTCAGGTACTCAAAGAGGTAGCAGGCACTGGTTGGGACCTCGACAGGAGAGAAGGAAAGCTAAGCAGAGCAGATCCCGAGGCCGGGAAAGAGCTAGCATGGTTCGCGGTCACGCATAGCGATGCATCTGTCACCCTGCACTTGAAGACTGCGGAAGGCAGGATGCAACTTGTTTGGAGACTTGATGGAACAGGTGAGAGCAAGACCATGAAGGAGATCTGGCAAGATCTGGTCGACAAAGTATAGCCAACAGTGCATGTCGTTCGAATAGATACACCGACGGTACAGTGCATGAACCATTCCGCTGTCACGACTTTCGGCTTTGCTCGATATTGTCCTCCAATCAGCCATCGCGCCCGTCTCGGCTATACCGGCCTACTGGCCTCGGAAGCATGCCAACGCATCAGTCTGTGATGAGGTGTATCTTGGTCACGAGTCCTTGCTTCCAGCTTGCTATCTTTAGCGCCACCGAGTCCGTGCATCTCCTTCTGTCCAGAAACTCGTCGTTGATGACCACGAAGACGTCAACTCCTTCCAGCGACTCCACCCCCAACATCACTTCTTCGACCTCACGCAGTACTGTTTCGGCATCTTTCGATCGAAGGCTTAAATCGAGTTTGCAATAGCATTTAGCTCTTAGACTACAACAAAAACTTTCTCGCAGGCGTAATTACGCGTATACGTCAATGCACAATAGCACTCTGACCGTATTGGCTTCAGCTATCCGGAAATGATAATGATCGCGGTAGATGCTGGTGTGTGTGTTGCTTTATCGCGACCGAGCATATTGGAGCTTTGCTGGATGTGTCGATCTATAACGGACTCCCATGACTAGCCTATGAGGACCAGCCCTCTGCAAAAAAGCGAACAATTACGTACTCCTGTTGGCTACAGTATCGGCTTTATCGTCACGGCTGTAGGTGTTGTGCCAAATTACCAGCGGATTGTCCTGGCTACTCTCGCTAGATTGATCTGACTCGAGATGTCACTCGAAGCTCATTTGCTGTGCCTTGCGGTGGAATGTATGCCAGATGCGAGACGTGTGTTAACATGCATGATACACATCGAGGCCGTAGAGCTAGAATGTGGGCTGCTTCAGCTACTCAGCGCCATGAAGCACTGTTGCCTCTGTTGTGTTATCGCTCCTTCTTCACATGTGTACCGTTGCGCGGCTGAATACCTCCAAGCTTTTGCAATAGTTCAATTTTACTTTGCCCCTATTAAGACTGTGGAAGAATCTGCTTTGGAACCTCGCCCTCTTACACCAGCACAACACATCGTCGAAGACCACTCTCAAGGCTACCGGCGCCGCCACTGTCGGTTTCGGGAAAGTCGAGCTCCCTGAAGCAGGTCTTATACACCTGCCACCACAAGACGTCGTTCGCGCTCGACGGACCAACGACACCTTTAAGAACACTGTCGCCGAGTCTCCGCAACTCCGCTAGCATATCTTCCTTGATGCCGCACCAGATACTAAATTTCTCGTCCAACATACTAAGCCTGATCTCGATCTCGGATCCAATTCAGATGGTCCGGTCTGGTCCATCGAAGAAATACCTCACGGCATACGGTGACTCGTCCACAATGACTAGAGTACGTAGTCGGCAGAACGCACCCTCTACTAAAATCTTTAGCGAGCTCTACCACATCAACCACCGGAATGCAGCTCTGTATTTGCACCAATGTTGACTGCACAAAACTGCTCTAATGGCCTCTAGGGCCGTGGCGAGATGCCCTTGTCAGTAATCGACCCAGCTTCAGTCTGCGGTGTTGTGTCTTCAAGCAAATCGCGATCCACAACGCTACTGGCGTCACACTGGATCAGCTGACTGATGCCGCCCCTGGAGAGGCAAGTCGTATGTCGTCTTCGTGTCCGGGCTAGGTCTGGTTTTATTGTACATCAACTACGCATTTGTACGCAACTTTGCATATAATTGTACAATTGTGCGCAATTTGTACGCAACTTTGTATACGATTGTACTATTGTACGCAATTGTGCGCAACTTCGTATACAATTGTATAATAGTACGCAATTGTGCGCAATTTGTAAACAATTGTAAAATTGTGCGCGTTCTGCTAGAAGACATCACCTAGGTTCAGGCAGAAAAGGGTCCGGAGATCTAGGAAACGCTTCACTAGGTCAAGAAACCAGAGGCCTGGCCTTTTGATAACTAGTCATGGTGTTTATACCAAATCATGGTATTTATAACGAATCATGGTCCACGAATGTGGAACCGTATCTGCAGTGCTGCGTCAATACCGTATGAGCAAGGCTGAATATCTTTCAGCTGTGGCAAATCTCACATGATCACCCGCCACACGCTCAATATCCAGAGTAGTCCCACGTTATGTCACCTGATGGCCTCGACATGGACTTCGACATGTCCCAAAACCATTCCCAGTGAGATCGTACGCAAGGCCAGTTCTATCGATCGACGTTCGAGGGAAAAAAGGGGGGATCCGTGTCAAGCGCTGTCTGGAACGCGCGAGAAATTTACTGGGATGGCCTGCGCTTAGCTTAACAAAAGCTACGACACCTATCTACCGTAAAGCAATCCTAGATACAGTAGCCTCGGCTTGAAACCTGTACAAAGCAGGATCTCATTCACATCGCAATACCGCTATACCGCTCTGACCATGTAATCACATCGCTATAGCCTCGATCTCAATGCCAGCCATCCAGTCATTCTTTTGAACCCTTCATGAACGCCAAGGCAAACCCGATAGAAATGAAGAAATTTTTCAGAAGCCATGGTCGTTCGCCGTCCTCGTGAACATTTCCAAATCGCCCACGCCGCGCCGACATAAAAGGTATCTCGAAAATCCATGACGGTCATGTCATTGCTAGCCTTTCCCAAACCATCGCTCAGTCCAGAACGCCTACCCGCTATGCAGTAACATGTCTGATTACATGTCCTCAACCAGGAATCACAGAAAACGCGAGGAGTTTCACTTTGCCAGCCGCTCTGAGGTCGTCGAGCTTGGCGGCGTGTCGATGCCTCGGCGCGTGCGTACGAGGTGAAAGCCTGCCTTGTTTTGGGCGTCTTGCACAGCCTCCTCCCAATGCAGGTTCTGGTGTGTCGAAAGGCCAGTGTTATCGGCAGCGATGCGCTCGATATCAGTCCTGTCTGCGGAGCTTACCTTCAGCGCCTTTTGTCGACGAACTTCACGCTCGGTGACAACCTGACGCATGACACTACCAACAGTATCAGGTCCCAAGCGGTCTACCAGAAGAGGGTGCTCCAGAAGATATTTGAGCAGTGGAAATGGAAGCGAAAGCAAAATGCTGGAAACGTTGGTCGCAGTGTGAGAGGGCCGCTGATGATCATCCGCCGACATTGATCCGAAACGGATCTTGCTCAACCTCGGATTCGAGACTGAGGATTTGCTCTCGTGGCCAGGCGGAGCCAGTGGCAGCCGTGGGCACACGCTGAGTTGCTGTGCAGATTGATCGAGATAGAAATTGCGAGGAAAGTTGGCGACAATGTAGTCGAGAGTGCGGTGCAGCAAGATCGATGCGTACGGATCGTAAGTCGGGGAGCCATTAGCCTCAGGCCTGAGAGACGAATCATCGCTCGGCTCACTATCATACTCAAGCTGATCGTTAATCGGCCACATTTGACCGAGACCGCCATCAAGAACGAAAGCCAAAGTTTGTGAGATGGTGTCCCAGTGCAGCAAGCTCGCACAGATATCGACGCCACGGTGCGCAAATGCTGGGAGGTGAAGCCATGCGCCGGTAGCAATGTATTTGAGACCCAGGTCTACCTTGTCCTCGATAGACATGCCGTTGGCAGTATGGAAGATTTCGAACGAAGGGAGAGGTCCGCCGTAGATGTATCGAACAGCAACCATGAACGATCCAAGTACAACCAATTGTCCCTTGAGACTAATATGCACCTGTGTCTTCAACGCGGCAGATACAGGCGCATCACTGTTGCGAATGATGGACAGCAGTGTAGGCGACCGTGCCAGGATCAACTTGTGTCCCTCGAGATATTGCCTTCCACCAGCTTCGTCGGTGATTTGGAGATGGCAGTCGGCCAATTCTGGGTTCCTGAGCTGACTGTCAACATGATCGCGTATCGCTATCGCGTTGTCGAGGTCGCTGCTGAACTCCGGAGGTGGAAAGCTTGGTGTCGGTAATGCGCCGTTGCGATCTGGGAAAATCGTCCTGATACTACCATTATGGCCCAGGCCTACAGGTGACTGCAGTTCTGCACGCGCAGACGATGTTTGCGAGCTGGAGCGAGACTTCGTGGCATGACCATTCTTCAAAGGAGGTCCGTTGGGATGCTGCGGCAAGTGTGCATGCGGATGAATTGGAGCAAAGCCAGGGCGGGACACCCACGCATTAGATGGATGGTGCGCGTGCCCGTGGAAAGGTGGCGGCGGAGGTCTGAAACCGGCAGAGAGTGGCGGCACAGGTGACGAGCTCGACGACGCAATGCCGCCAAAATGAATGCTGCTCGAGCTTGGGTGAGCAGCATGTGCAGGGACTTGCGTCAGTCCGGGTGGTGGGTATCTGGTGTGCGAGGATGCTGAATGTGGCGTATAATTGTCGGCTGATGGGACAAATGCGGGAGGGAGCTCGGTGCGTATATGCTTCATGTCGAATGTCTCGGACTGCTTCCTGTGTGGTGCAGGGCTAGCCGTGACTGCTGCAATCGACGTCTCCGCTTGTCCATTGGGCAGCATGGCAGTTGCCTCGTGTACGCCATTCTGCACTACTGGCTGGAGCTCAGGCGTTGTGCCGTTGGACACCTCCATGGGTGCGCTGTCTCGTGAAATGGGTGTAGCAGTCGCTGATCTTCTCACCAGTTCTCGTTCTTGTTCTTGCTCTTTGTTTTTATCGTGCACGCCGTTGAAGGAGTCTGTTTGTGCTTCTGCAGGTAGAGTTCGCACAGCTTCAACCGGCATCGACACTTCCTCCTGTACCTCATCCTTTGGCAGCTCTTTCTTGACTTCCGTCTGCGTGGCGAGTGGTTTGGCAATTGTCTCCGGCTTCGGCTGCGGCCTAGCGGGTCGAGGCTTGCTGAGTGCAAAAGGAATTGCTGGCACAATTTTGCCTACAGTACCTCGCCTTGCGCCATGCTCCTGTTGCACCGAGACATGGTTGCCATTGAGCGGCGGCATGGCCTGATGTAAGTGGTCGAGTGACGTGAAGTGCAGGACCGGAGGTATATGCGGAGGTAAAGAATTGATGACCAAGTGGATAAATGTAAGCTTGGAAGTGGTCGAACGGCGATGCGAGCGGCTCCAGGAATCGTAGGGAAGATGATGAGGCTTGGGTAGACTTCCTGGAGCGCCTTGGTACGAGGCAAATGCTCAAATACCAACAGACGACGGCGCAATGAATGTGCGGAGGTGTGGGAGTGGAAGTGAAGGGCAGACTATGTACGTTGGAGGAGCTCTACTCTACACGATGGAGTCATTCAGCGTGTGGGGAAATCCTTGTGGAGCCAGCTGGAGGTCCATGCCCGAGGGTCTGCTGTCTTCCGACTCTCTCTCTCCTCCGTAATCACTCATTCATACATACATGTACTCTTCTTTACACCAAAGTATAAGCATCAGATGCGTCCAAGAACCGCCTTCAATTGTATTCACGACTCACATCGTGACCATGGAAGACTGGCTATGTGCCGTCATATTGAATGACCAAACATATAATCCCAATCGCCCGATCTAGGGAGACATATATTGCCATGGCAAGTAAGGACGATATGCTTTCTTCCGAGTCTTCAACTGGCCGGGACTGCACTGCTCCTGCCTACACTCCCCACGCAGTCGAAATTGGCATGTCCTACCGTCACTGCTACCACAATGTTCTTCCTCACAGAACTCCTGCCATTCTTCTTTTGCCTCCTGCTCCCTAATCATCATCACCTCAGCACTTCTGAGAGCATCATCCACTCCTTTTCCTCTCTCACCACCATCCCGTACCTCGTCGCTCCCTACAGGTTGCGTCCACTATCCCTACTACCTGATACAGACAATATCTTGGAACGATTTTTCTCTTCACGATGTTCCGCAACCTCTCTTCTCCGACTCTGCAGTCGCAAAACCTGAGACGCCGCCACCAGGCTCGTCAGGAGAGAGGCGTCGAATATGGCTCTCGTTGGGCGAGACAATGCTCAGACTTTGATGGCTTCAGTGGCGATCTTGGCCTGAGTATCCACCATGCCAACCACTCTTGCAGTAAGTCCTTTATCTTGGTTCTGTCATGCCATGGCTTACGACAATGCAGATAATCGTTACGAGAGTCTAGCCGTCCCATCAGCCGCCCATGTCCACGACAGATCTCATTATGTGTCCACGCGCCGTCGACCACGTAATAGTCGTGGGAGTAAGGAGGCCAAGAAGCGACGAGACGCAAGACGAAATACAAAGAAGCTCGCTGTTCAACTGCTCGACGAGCAGCTGTCGAGGGAGATTGACGAGACACTTGCCACGTTCAACCTCTCTCGGTTAGCTTATCATTCCGATCAACTACCTTCTCCAGTCTCTTGCAACACTTCGCTGTCTCAGCCGCGCATGGGGCCTTGCTGGTTTCCATCGTTGCCTCCGACTCCGCCAGAGTTACCACCGCTGCACTTCAGCTCATGGGATATCAACGACTTCCCTCCGCTGAACTGGCATGACCCAAGCCTGCCTCAGTCTCCTGTGCAGCCATTATCCGCAGTGCCGGACTGGTGTCCATACATTCCATCCTTGATGACGAACGGACTCTGGTCCGGCAAAGTGCCCAACTTTACCGATCTGTCTCGTCTATCAGAACCAACAACAGCAAGATCAATGGCTCCAGAGCTGAGCAGATCTCCTTCTCGGGAGCTCGCACCGTGGAATGAGGGCCTCAATCTCAAGAGTCGAAGACACTCTAGATTCTTCCCACCCAAAATCCCAGCCCCACCAGCTGTAAAGCTGCCACCAACTGCTTGCACACTTCATAGATCTGACAATGCTGGTAATCATGCGGCAGATACAACGAACGACGTCAATCCTGCCATAGAAGAGCTCCCTAAGAAGATTGCCGTCTCACCGAACTGCCCGCATACTGTGGAGCAGTCGGAGTCGGATGTAGGCCCACCTTCGGCAGCGAACTTGTGGCGTATACTCATCAGCGAAAAGACCGAAAGCCTACATTCTGGTGGCAACGACTCATGCTGGGAGGACCAATACTCCGAGGATGGTAGCGTCGCTCTACCCGCTTTGATCAATAGCGGGCCTTCGTGGCCCCTCGAGATCGATGGGATTGAGATTCCTTACGTACATGCAAACACCTTGACCGGCCATGCAAATGAGATCGCAAGCTATCACTCCGAGCGAACTGGCGAGGAAGATCTTGCCGACTCTGCGATCCATCTCGCGGAAACGTCCCTGGGAGATGAGGAAGGCAAGACGTACAATTACGAGCTTGCTGTAACGTGTTGGCCATTGACACCATGCGTGCCTTCACCAAGGATTCCATGTCAGAACAACGACGTCGCGGTGCCTGTACACCACATTGAAGATGTGCAACGCGACACAGATGCTAATGGCCTGACTGGCTCGACCGAACACTTCGCGAGTGAGCAGGATCTTTTCGAAGCAGATGTGGCATTTTTGGAAAATTCAGAGGGTAGTACGTGCGATCTTGCGACTTTTCTTGCCATGGGACATGTCAAGAACTGCTGGTGCCGCGACTGTGATGACGAGCCGGAGCTGGTGGAAGAAGAGCCGACGACTCCGTTGGACGAGAAAGAAGGCTGGATGCTATGGATGACAGACGACGATGACGATACCGTGCCGCCAGTTGGGTCAGATCCGAGCCAAGTCATCAGCCAGAAAGTTGAAGAAGAGCAGGAGGTGGCTCGCCATCCATGTACACGCGCACCTAAGTGGGACGACTTCTTTCCGTGCAAGCCGACAAGACGTGAGGAGTGGAAAGTTGAGCACAAGATTGAGTCAGAGCAGGAGAAGAGCGATGACGAATTCATGGGCTACTACGATGATGGGCTCGCTTTCGCAAAAGGCAGCGACTTTGACTGGATTTGGGACTTCGAAGCTTGAGTGCGCGTGAGCAAACTTTCCTTGTTGGAGTTGCTGCATTGAATGCCTGCTGTCGGAGTTGTAGCTACTGGAATGGGCCAATGGAACATGGCAAAGACGATGCTGTGCTTGAGTAATGGTTCATATCTCTCGATGGGGTAATAAGCGAGCCGTTTGCGCTACCGAAACGCGTGAGCCTCGTGCGTCCCACATGACAGTACCTGAGCACCACGACAGCGATGATACACGGGGGAATTCTCTGATAGGTCAGCTATATTCGACCGCGCCGATTTGATGGTATATGCCACGTTTGAGTGGTCACTGACGGGTGTGACGTCTCACTTGCCACACGGGGCCAACGAAGGCCATCATGAATGTAGTAAAACGGTTTCTATAAAACGGTGGACGCGTGAGTTTTATCTTTTCTTGTATCTGCTTCACTTGCGACAGACATTGACTCTCAAGCACACACACTCACACACACATACATACCTACCACCCATCCACAAGGAACAACTTTCACAACAACAAATCATCATCTTCCACACATCAAACCCCTTCGCCACATCAACACCAACAACAACAAGAACAACTTCAACACACCAACCACCCACCCACCCTCGCCAACCTCAACTCCCTCCACCATGCCACCCCTCTCCCAAACCTCTGTATCCACAGTCACAGCAGCAGCAGCAGCAGCAGCAACAGCAACAACACCCCTCTCCCCCACAAACTCAAACTCAGCATACCAACACATCCCCGCCGCCCTCGGCATCCCCACCGCCATCGCCATCGCCATCGCCATACCCACGGTCTCGGTCTCGATCCCGGTCCCGGTCCCTGCTCCCACGACCACTCTCACGACCACGACCACGACTACTCCGCAACAGAAGAGTTTCACGACGTTTGTGGCCTCGTCATCGTCGTCGTCATCAGAGGAGGAGCAGGAGGGGGGATGCGCTACGGTGGCGGCGGCGGCGAGGTGTAGCGAGGTTGAGACTGTTACTGTGACTATGGCGGGGGCGGGGGTGGGTAATGATCCGGGTACGATGGTGGTGGCGGGTGGGGAGGATGGGGTGGGGAGTTTTCATGGGGTTTGTAAGGTTATGTGAGGAGCTTGTGCGGAGTTTTGGGATGTTGGAAGTGGGGTTTGGAAGGTTTGGGTGGGTGTTTGCAGTGGTGTGGTTGTGTAGTGTTTAATGCATCTCGTATGGGTCACGAGGTCACGAGGAGGCGGATGATGATGATGATGATGGTGCTTGGTGCGGTATTCAATGCTTTGACAGTGGTGTTACAAACGAATTCCACGACGAGGTGCCTTGCTTCTTCTTTTTCTCTTCTCTCTCTTCATCATCAAAAACAACAACAACAACAACAGAGACAACCCACACAGATCCCAAGACAGCAGCAGAACACCAACACAGCAAGTCCCACGACCGACCGAACGAACGAACAAACAGAACAAAAACACCAACCCCACAACACAACACGCCCATCCCCAAAACAATGGCCCCCCTCCCAAACGCCATTTCAACCTCACCCTCACCCTCCATCCAAATCCAATCCATCCCCCCCGCCATCTCCGCCCTAACCCAACCCTTCTCCTTCCCCCTCCCCACCCCCTCTCCACCACCACCACCACCACAACCCTTCTCCCCCGCCCTCCCCATCATCCCAGCAATCGAGACTCCAGCGCCCACAATGCCGGCAGTCGCAGCGACGAGTATCGATACGGAAAAGACTGTTTCGCTGCCGATGGCGCCGGCGGGGTTTGGGACGGAGGTGTTGTCGAGTCGGACGGGGACGAGTGTGGCGGCTGCGACGAAGACGAGTTCGGGTGGTGGTGGTGGTGGGGGAGGGAGTGATGGGGGTGGGAGGGAGGGTGGGACGGGGTGTGTTATTTTGTGAGGGGGGAAAGGGTGGTTCATGAGGTGTAGGGGTAGGGGGAGGGAAAGGGGTATGGTGGATGATGGTTATTGTGGTTTGGTTTCTTGATGGATGAGTTTGCGTGGTTCTTATGGGGTTTTACGATGCATGCGTGAGGTGCTTGATCAATAGGGCACTTGTGGTCATGGAAAAGGGGAGTTTTGGTTTATCTCATGGTGGTGAGTTCATTTTATGCATTGGTCTTCAATCAACACATGGCTTAATGAGTCTCTCTCCTCTCATAAATCATGTCCATCGATCGTGACGTGACGTGTTGTCCTGGTCGTTGATACAAGGATATGGCTTGTATGTCACGAACTCTATTGCCGAGATCGCGTGACCAGGCGATCGTCAAGGAAGGAGCCATCAGGCGCCTTCTGCTCCGACATCATCTTCTCCCGGTACATCCGTCCGAGTTGACGACCGATCGCGCCCCTAAGCGAATGTCTCAGCAAACGGCAATGGATGCTCCGATGCACCATTCTCTGCCATGTTCATTCCCTGCTTTGGACTCCACAATCCAGTGCACGTCACTGTTAGCCCTTCGCCGCCCCAGCCTAACTCTTCCTCGAAGCAGAAGATATGCAGGTCTTCATGATCTCGATCGGACTTGTGAAATGCAACCAGGAAAGAGTCGTTGACGAGAAGCGTGCATGTGTTTTGACCATGGACGGCTTCGCCAGTTCCGATGTCAAGGCAGCTCTGGACTTTGTATCGACCTTCCATGTTCCACACGGCCTCATCGGTCTGTGTACTGAAATACAATGGAGGAAGTGCGCGTAGTTCCACGTCCTTCCACAAGGCTGGGAATGTGTGCCTCGAGCTGGAGCTTGTACCGCCACCGCTAGACTCCGCAAAGGTTCTTTGGTCCTGGGCAGAAGGGCGTTAGCTATACTCGACAACCACGTGGCATTGTCCCAGAGGGAGTTGATACAGTAGAAGCAGCAGCGCGCGGTAACGTAATGTTACCCGCGACGCACTGTTGTCATAGGCACTAATGCCTGCCTTCTACATTTACCTCTGACTGACATTGTCGAATGTATGCTCAAACAATCTGCCCGATTTCGCATCGAAGCAAAGAAGCATCATCAGCCTTTGTCCTGCCGGTCCAAGCATGTCGTGATCTGCTGACTCCAGAAAGGAGGTGCGGAAGAAGTAAAGGCCAGCATAGCCAGCGGAGTGAATCTCGCCAAGTGTGGGCGCAACCGACTGTATACGTGGTGAATTCAACCGTGATCCCGTTCTCGCCCACGAAGACGTGTGCGTCTCCTCACCATCAAATGTATACCTGTGATGATCAACATAGCTGTTGCATGCGACACGGGCAACGTCCGTGAAAGTGTACCAGTCGCAGAAGACATCCACAGTCTCTGCCTCGGCATCCAAGAGCACTGTTCTGGGCGTGCAATTTCCAGGCAGTGCCCCGAGAAGTGCTGGATTGAGTCGCGGGATATGGATCTGATGCATCTGTGTACTCCTCAAGGCGCAGTCGAATATCAGCAAGGAAACGTTGCCCGTCCTAGGTGTGTGGCCAAGAATGATAGCAACCTTATCCTGGTGGGCGTGGAACGCGAGCACACAGGCCGACGGGAGCTGCGCACTTCCGAGGTGCGAGTGGTCGTGATAGGAAGTGTAGAGCCTGCCACTGTAGCTGATATAGGCGATGATTGTGATGGTCAGAGCTATGCACATGATGCTTTCTCGCGCAGCACCTTGATACTTTACCTGACTGCGATTAATAAGATCCATAACAATCACGCGAGCGCCGGATGCATCTCCAACATCCTCCTGGTACGCGACCAAATGACCAGCGAGGGCATATTGGCGACCAGACTGATTCAAGGATGCGACCCGAACTCGTCTGTTTACTGACTTGACCGCTCTCGTGAAGGGTCGCCCCAGTCTAAAGGACTGCATGTGACGGATGTTGTACTGTATGAGCGTCATGTTCGGAGGCACTTTCGTCAGGACGCGATCGGCAGAAGCATGCGTCGCCCACCTCGTCAGCGCCGCACTGAGCAGCTGCTCGGAGGACAAAAGGTCACGCCAGTGTCGACAGACAATCTGCAACTTCCACGTGTGGAGAATAGGAAGATGATCCATAATGGCAATGACGAGCTCGACGGGTAGTCTGGCCAGAACATCATTCTTCTTGCTGATCATTGAAGAGAGGGCGCTCCTCTCCTTCAAGGTCAATTGATCTACGAGTCGTTGTAACCTGATCCATCACAGTAAGCAGATGGGCGTGAGGGGAATATGTCACCACGGGCGTACAATGCCAGTCGGTCGTTCTCGTCTTTGCGTTGGGCGAGCATGGGTAGTTCAGGCATGCTGTGAAGTGGATGCAGGCATAAAGATGAGGCTGCTGTCTTGCAGATCTCGGTGTTTCTCGAACGATGTGCACTGACTGTTTTCGGCGAGAGATTCCCCAGCGATGTGTTCTTGGTAGAGGATGGTGTGGTATGTAGTTTAGGGCGCGGATCAGGGCATGCTCCCGGCACGCAGCATACACTCTTCTACATGTATTGTGCCTCAGAGAGCAGAGGCAGCAGAACATTCTATCGCAATGACATGCATGACGGCGATGCGCGATGGCGGAGTTTTGGGTAGGACAGAGTGTGAAAGCTGCGCCTCAGATGCCGAGAGGATGGTACGCACGCGACGGCTGCAGACTCGGAGGGCGTAAATAATAATCTTTGGGCTTGCAAAACATCCATCGCACATCGCACATGGCACATGGCAGATGTCATTCAAGTTCTTCACAAAGCATGTTGAACGCTGAAAATACATATTGGTGGAAAAGTCTAGCGGACAGGTAGAGATCTATATTTAAAGTGATAGTTTGCGGTGCATACGAGGGTGCTATAAAGTGTATTATTATTATTATTATTTCACGACGGGCGAGTCGCGATGACCTTACCTCATTAGGCATGGATGTACGGGGGAGTTGCAGGTGCTGCTGCTGCTGCTGCAAGTATCCTGTCACCTGTGTTGCCTGTATCCTGTATCCTGTATCCTGTATCCTGTGTCCTGTATCCTGTACAACTATCCTCCCCCTTCCGACCTCGACTCGAGACACCTGCACTGCTGCTTACCTTGCTACCATCTCCCATCTTGCTCTTGTACAGCCTACTCTCTCCAGAACGAGGCGCGCCCTTCTATTTCTTCTTCTTTCTATTTCTCAAGATCTTCGAGAACACAGATCACAAGCGAGCGAGCGAGACATTCCCGACCTGACTTCCCCACAAACCCGGCGGGCGAAGCTCGACCTGGCATAGAATACTACTAACTAGCGTCTCCTGGTCCTTACCGCGTGCCATATATATCACTGCGCTACAGGATCTTGACCTAGTCCCTCAAACACATCCACTTGCTTCTCCTGACACACACCCATTACCTCCGATCGCAACACCTTCCAAACTGTAACACCACCGTCGGCGCGAGTGTGGGCAATCGCCAGCGCGAGCATGGCTTAGCTGCACGAACGAACGAGACGGGCTCGAGGACTAGTACACGAACGGCCCACAAGAGCTGGGTTCCGCCGACAAGGAAAAAAAGGTTTCGCGATCGCTTCACATACACCTCAGTGCTGTGTGAGGTATTCGAGCACCAACAGCTCGATTCCCGCAGCTCTCTCGCGCAGAGTGTCGGCCTCTGCGACTGGCTGGCCTCGATGGCATCGGTCGGAGAGCCATTGAGGAGAGATCTCTTCGCGAGCGACCATCGATCCTACCACCCCACCATCCCCAAGACCATCCCCATCCTCCCTTCTGCTTCGGTGCCCGGAGGAGGTGGAGATAGGATGGACGTGAGCCAGCCGCAGTCCTCGATGGGTCCGCCCTTGAGCAGTCCCAATGGCGACAGGATGCAAGACCAGCAGCAAAACAATGAACAAAGCGAACAGCAGGCCGCTGGAAACAGTGGCCCATCGCAGCCCGTGGGCGCGGCTGCAGCGGCGCAACAGCCCAAGGTCGTGCAGACAGCCTTCATTCATAAGCTCTACAAGTATGTCGGCGCGCACGAGGACACGCGTTCGCGCATCCGCTGCTGACGTGCGCCCAGTATGCTCGAAGACCAAACCATCTCGCATCTCATCTCTTGGTCCAACTCCAACGAGAGCTTCGTCATGTCTCCATCTTCCGAGTTCTCGAAGGTCTTAGCGTGAGCCTGCTGAACTCTATACCACGTGGATGTTGTTGCTAATGTGGGCAGACAATACTTCAAACATACCAACATCTCATCATTTGTTAGACAGCTAAATATGTACGGCTTCCATAAGGGTACGCGATTTCCACTGTCAGATATTGATTATGTAAGAGTAACGCGTCCGCAGTTAGCGATGTTTTTCACACCGGCTCACCCGACTCTCCGCTATGGGAGTTCAAGCATGGCGCCGGCAACTTCAAGCGAGGTGACCTGGTGGGTCTGCGAGAGATCAAGCGAAGGGCTTCGCGACATGCACTGATCCACCGAGATTCCTTTTCGAGTGCCCCCAAGATGCCCACTCCCCAGCCACCAGGCACGCCAATGGAGCCTATGCCAGATCCAGTCGAGGCACGCATCAATATCCTCGACTACAACACGCAGGATCTCTACAATCGCTTAGCGAGGACAGAAGAGGCCTACGCTGCCGTGACATCCAAATGCCAGACCCTTCTTGACGGACTCGCCCGATGCTACCACTGGAACAACGAGCTGTCTTCGCACATTCTCACAATTGTGCCCGATCCCCAAAATCCCATTCATCGTGACGTCGAAGCCATGCGACAAGATATCGCGCGGCACATTGAACAGTTGCGCAGTGCCGAAGACACTCAGCAGCCGCTCTTCAACCATAGGCAGTCATTCTTTCAGCCGAATAACGCGCCGATGGAGCCAAACATGCCCATATCGCCGCGGCAGAGGCCGTTCGATGACTCTCGTAGGCCATCATTACAGGGGCTGCCGGGCTTGCCAAGACCTCCGGGCGTGCGCGCACCAGTGCCTGCTTATCTGCAAATGTCTCCTCGCCGCTACGGTTCCATCGGCACTGGCAGTGTCAGCAGCCAGTACTCACCATCACGACCGAGCTATGCACCACCTCCCCCTCCGCCACCACAAACCCAACAACCGCCCCAACAACATCCCCTCGCCACCATGACTTCGCCACCCGCGAGCTTGCCTCGAAGACATACCTCTGCCGACATTCGCCTCGAGGGCTGGGAAGGCGGCCAGCCACCCCAAGCTGGATACGGCCAAGGCACCTCCCCCTACGCCTCGGGCCAATCCTCCTCAGCATGGCCCTCCTCACCGCGAGCAGCAGCCCATCCGCAAGACCAACACATCCGAGACGCGCTGGCTCAGTACGAGCTACCGCGAGTCACCCTCTCCGGCTCACGTGCCCATTCGCCAGCCCCTCACGATGGCGGTCCGCCCTCTTTCAACACCAACAGCTTCGGTGCAGCTCCAAGCTATGCCAACCCGAACGATGCGGGATGGCAGTTGCCAGGCGCGCGGTTTCCGTTTAGGAATCTCGAGTCTGGGGGTCCCGCGTCGAGGAGAACTAGTATGGCGAGTAATGTACATTCTTTGCTGAACCCGGCGGACACGGCGGAGAGGGAGGGTGAGGATGAGGATGGGCCGGCGGCGAGTGGGAAGAGGAAACGGTTGTTATGAAGTTTGATTATTGGTGGAGCGTGTGCGGAGGTTAGGTTGCGTTGGATTGGTTGCGTTGGACAGGATTAGGGTTCGGGATTAAGGGACGAGGGATTGGGGATAGATGGAGTTTGGTGTATTATGCGAATTGTTTCTTTTTGGGAATTGGAATACCCTGGTGTTGAGGAGGGAAGGGGACTTTGAGCGATTTCTCGACGGGGATTTGAGTTATTGGTGTGTGAGCTTGGTGTAGTTTGTTTGCGGAGACAGTTAAAGAAAGAAAGAGAGAGAAGAGAGGGGGAGAGAGAGAGAGAGCGCGTGATAGCGTGATAAGATAGGGAAAATGGAATTGTAAATTGAGATTGAAATTGTGGTGTGGACATTGTCTTTTTCTGTCTGTCTGTCTATCTGTCTGTTTACCTTTCATGTATTTTGTTGTTAAGATTGCACTTTTTGTGTGGGTGGGAATGACTGCGTCCGATGCTCGTCATGTAATGTGCAGACATGGCTCGCGACATCCAGGCGCACTCCAGCGTCGTGGGAGAGTCGTGCTGCGTTGGCCGCATAACGAGACTTTTTGCCGACGAGAAGTTCAGCTTGCCACACGCGCAGCATATTCCGCACCATGGTGCTATGAAGGCACACTTCGCCGAAGGCACGAGCACTCTTTGATCCCTCCATGACCTAAACGTCGTACGCTAGGTCCCGGTCACGTTCCAAGCGATCCATCCTCTTCGCCTAGGCCCGAGCGAAGGCTTCGCATATTCAACCCTCCTACATCTCACGTAAACAGTCCACGCACGCGAAAACAACATGCGCGCCACACAGTACAGAAGCATCCCTAGCAAGCCGCCTCGCCTCTTCCCAACCGCTTCCATCCGAGCACGAAAATATTTCCAAGCTCCCGGATCCGCGCCGCCTTCGGAAAAATTCCACACAAACTTCCATGTTATTCATCGCAAAGGGTGACGGAGCAGTCAATAAAGAGCAAAAACCTCTCACACAAACGTCCATATATTCGTCGACGATCCTCGCAACCTCGCCGTGAGACACAAAGTAGCGCGATGGGTGGGTGGGTGGGACGTAGCCGCTTCCCGAGCAGAATCTAGTATAGAGTCGAAGTCCATCTAGATCGCATCAAGACCTAGCACGACGGCTCTTTCGGTCATGCGTGAGAATCATCGAGCAAGACCTCTGCGCTCTCAGACAGGGTCGTCGACATGTTTAATGGTGCTTTGTAGTTAGCAAAATGGCTGCTAACGATGTATGTGTATGTCTTGCGCCCGGTGATCGAACAGGCTCAGAGTGAAGTTCATATTAGTCAAAGAGCTGGTTATGCAGAACCGTGCGCACATGCGATCTAGCGTCGCAGGCGTAAGATGTCCACTGCGTATACGAGGATGTGAGGGTTCCTGGGTGATCGTGTCGTGTGGTCTTGACCTGTGCGCGTCAGTGCTTTTCCTTGTCAGCAGAATCGAAGCCGCTTCGGAGGTGCCTCGCGAGATGCCGAATCCTCGAAGGTGAAGCAAGACATGCGTCAAAGCTTAACACACATATAGCAAACACCAAAAAAGAAACGCTCTCGCACGAGAATCTGCGCCGACCATCCGGCGATTAAGTTGCGATTCATGTCATTCTTCCGGCATGCCTCTTTCATAAGCATATCATCGTCCAACCAGCAGATCCGACCGGCATAAGTCTGTCAAGTAGTTCTAGTAATACATGCTGTGTCGTCAAAGGCCGTACAGGAGAGCTTCTTCGACTCGAGCTCGCGCTCGCCTTTCTTCCCAATCATACTCAAACAAGCGTTGCGGCCCTGGCAACCGCGCCTCTGCCTCCCGAATCTCTAGCATAATGTCAGATAACAGATAGCGCCCTAAACGTGAATTCCAAAGCCTCACGTTGCCGACGCGACTCAGCACAGGCGCCGGTCATCACTTCCAACATTGCCATCTCCGTTTGACGTGTCGGATTGTCCTCCTAGTATGCATCAAACATGTCATCGAGATCGCCAACCTCGATGTCTTCGGGACTTTGCAAGCTCTCCCATGCGAGAGCGGATTCCGGCAACGATGTGTGGTGATCGTCTTTGCCGAAGCTGAGCGTCATGTGATCGCTCATGTCGTGTAACGCCACCTTTTGTGGCGGAAGTATAGGACTACTGAAGTCCATATGGTGCGCCGTCGCCGGCTTCAGATGATCGCTGGACCCAAACAATGCTGCCGCACACTCGCTGTTCTTCAGCGCAGCACTTTCTTCCGTTTCCTCCGCTTCGATGGACATTGTCACGCTGTACGCATCCTGGTCTGCCCCTGCTAACGCATCACCGTCCATGTTGACATCCTGTTGGCTTTGTTGACTGTTCCGCCGTCTTTGCGCTTCCTCGTGAAGCGCACTCGCGGTCTGCTTGAAGTCCCGCTCCTCGGTCTCCAGTGGTGGACTCGCGTTCCTCCTTGGATGTGTATAGCTTGTCGATCTGTTGCGTGATATCGCGGTCACCCTTGAAAAAGTACCACCGGGTGTTGGCGGAGCATCGCCGTGATCTTCTTCGAGCTCCGGCGACGATAGGTCGACCTCGGGCGAAGGCGAGAGGACTTCTCGACGCCTCAAATATTCGTGGTCCTGTTCGTCGGCAGCCGATGCCGAGGACAGCGACGGCGAAATGATGCGATTCGCTTTGGGAGCGGGCTCGATCACGGTTTCCGGAATGGGTTGGTGTTGGGTGGTGGTCAGGTAGAAATAGAGTCGGCGGGGGTGCACGGGCGATAGATCCTTAGCCAATGGACATGGGCTGACCGTCGGCCATGGACGGTTGAGATAGGCTGTGAGTCGCGATGATATGAGTGCTGAGGGGTTGGCCGATCTGTTTGGGCTGTTAGCTATGGTCTGGTAACGAATGCGATGGCTACGAAGCTCATACTTCTCCACAGCATGAAGCTTAGTCGCCAGGACAGCGGCAAGCTCCTTGACCAAATGCGGTCGATTCCCCGTCTTCTCAATCTGTTGTATGGTTCCAATGACGATGTCATCGTTGATACCTTCGACGTCGATCTTGCTGCTGCTGCTGCTGCTGCTACCGCCTTCGGCGAGGGGCGATGGCGGTGGTGATAGTTCTGAGGCTGGCTTCTGCTTCTCTTCCCTGATACGGATGACTGTGGTTCGCGGTGGGCTCATCAGGCCGGGAATGGGTGAGGGTGAGCCATGCGACTGCTTCGACCTCTTCACCGGCGGCTCTTCGCCTTCGTAAACAGTTTCCGGCGGTGACGGGTGGGAGCTGTGTCGCGATCGTTTCGGAGCAACGACGCCAAGATCGCCCAGATTTAAGCTCTTGCGTCGCGTTTGCATTGTAGCGATGTCGCGGAGGATATATATCGTCGTGTATCGATGGCGGGGACGATAGGGTGTATGAGAGGATGTTGCGGTATTGTGGTGCGAGCACGAATGGTCGGCGCGGCCCCAGAGTGACAGGTCGTGTTTGGTGGTCAGAGGCAAGAATGCTGGAAGCTGAGCTAGGTGCGACGGCTGCGATTGGTCTGAGTCAGGCGTAGGAACGACCTTGCATATGCAGCTAGGGGGGCCAGGCAAGGACGAGGGTGGCAAGTATAAAAAAAAATGCGACGGGATGACCTCGTCGGCGCTGTATCTCAGTATCTGAGAGCTGCCCTGTACATGTAGCTGTGTCCGTGTGTCGTTGCTGGCGGGAGGCGAATATGATGCGCTACACCGGCTCAGGAGAATTAATGGAGGGCACGTCCGGGATGAGCAGCGAAACGTTGGGCACCTGCAGATTCAAGCTCTCGCGTGGCGCTATGGCAACAACGACCCGAAGTGCGCGAGACAACAGCAGGCAGCGACGAGTATGAGTTTGGGAAGGTAGGTGATAGGTACCTGGTTACGGTGTGCGAAAAAGTGTGATGACAGCTAGTGGGAGACGACGACAAAGTCCTGCAAGTCAGCAGCAGATGCAGCGGTAGGGATTTGGGGAGTGGTAGTCGGGCTGGTTGTTGTTTGGTGCAAGCATGCCGCGCATAAACTCCCTAGACAACGACGAGGAAAGGGGACTTGTGACGAAACATCGCTCTGGTGCACCGAGCTAAAAAGCATCTAGCGTGTGCGGACCCATGGCATTTTGACGGTGTATATATTTTGGACGCACAAACTTTTTTTCCGACGGCATGGCGGGACTGACTCTGTCGCTCTGTCGGTCTGCAGAGACGATGGCGGTGTGCTCCTTGCCCTGTAGATATTTCGGCTGTGAGATTCTGAACAGTGGCGACGAATGTTGTTTGTGCTCGGCCATTGACTGTCGCATGTGTTTGGTAGTAGTTTATCAGCAGCATACATGTATTTCACTCGAGATGCATCATCAACTCTCGAAGCGGATACCCCCTGCTAGGCCACCGCTGCTGGGCAGAAGGGTGCCGGGAAGGCAAGCCACCACGAGCAGGCTAAGACAGCGGAAAACGGAGGAGACGAATCGGAAGCTTCACATTGATGCCGTTCGCTGCACGCCAAAACTTCAAAAACTGGCCGTGTGCAGGCTTCTCTTGTCCAAGCGGACAACCACATACATGTATCTACCTTATTATCCTCTCACCTTCCTGAATGATAAATCGACCGTGACAGCTTCCTTTTCACATCTTTCACTCGTCGATTGAGTAGTAGCGAGGGCGCGAAGCTGACGTGAGCCATGTCTGCCGCAGCCACAGCGTTGTGTGTCCGGATGAAAGCGTGCGCCCGTGTGTATCGAGAATTCGAGATGCGCCCACTTTACATCCAAGGTTCAAATGCGCTTGCACGTCGGTAGAGTTTCGTTCATACACACTCTCATATAACATGTCTCGCTTCAATGGCTGCTCAGGTACATGTAGATAAGAGCAGTTGTCGACCGCCGACAGCGACCTGCTCATCGGCCTCGGCCTTCGTTATCAAAGCATGGAAAGCATTGCTCCACTGCACCAGAATGCCCCTGATGACGTGAGGAGTCTGAACAAGCATTCCAGGAACCCGCGCCGCGCAACACAACGCATGTCCATCCTCGCAGCATTCGACGACGACAATAAACTTACCTTCTCTGACAAGATGAACCCTGTTGAGCATTTGCAACGCCCCATTCTGAGCTTCGGTCTCTGTACTATGCTACCCTCGACAGCGGGAAATAGTAATGCAACCATCATTCAACCTCCCGTGACCTCGCTTCATTTCAATTCGCTTCTCTTGACTTGCTTACTTCACTCCATCACTCTGAAATGGCGATGTTATAGATATTGGTATGATGGCGATGTTACGTTGATTCAAACGGGCACATCAGACTGTCGCATTAGCGCTCCTCGACGGTGTCGGCCATGGTACTGCCTCGCATACCACTCTGCGATTACGCTTAGTACAACATGCAGTTTTTCCCGCGTCGACAAAGCTCACAAACTCATTCAGCAGCATTGCCCTTCGCCATTCATTAGGAAGGGCCATCCTTTTGTCTGGTCAAAGAATTCCGCCTATTGACATACGGAAGTAGGTGATCTGAAAGCAGCGAGAGCGGCACTTACCAAGCTACGTGCTCATTGAGCAACATAAAACAAGCTGATGACCATTCACATGATTCGCAGGTACATAATCGTAGCCGAGCAACACGATGCATGCGCTAATACTGTTGACCTTAGCAAGCTCCGTATCAGCAGGCGTCGCAGGAAGCAAGAAACAGGCTGCAGACGCTCCTACAGCCAGCCTTGCATCTTCTGCCACCAGCACATCCTGTTCAATTCATGGGGCGCTCGTCTGCAACGGTCGGAACCAATTTGGCTTATGCACCTGGGGATCTGTCACCTGGCGACCAGTCGCGGCCGGTACAGCCTGCATCAACGGCAAGATCGGCTTTGCAGATGATGATGAGGAAGATGTTGATTCTCTAATTGAGACATCCAACACCGGAGACGCGACCAATTCGATTGATGCTTCGGACATTACCGATTCATTGAACGGCACACAAGATACAGGATCCACTACTGCTGCGGCCACGCCAACGGCCACAGTTTCCGCCGATGTGATACATGTTGTGAACTCGACACAGGCTTCGGATGGGCCTGATGTCGATAGCATAGCCGATCTGAGCGGTCCCATCGACACGAGAGAGAACGCCGGGTCTGTTGACGCCACGGTCGACACTGAAGGTACTGATGGTACAGAGGCAAATGATGGAAACGAGGAAGTAGATGGCGCGGGCCAAGTCGAGGCCCGTAATGCCCAGCCCGAGCCACGGGGTCCTGCTCGTCGGATCAAAATCCGTGCCCGTGATGTCGAAGGCGCGGACCAGCTAGAGTCTCGAGAAGCCGGGTCATCCTTCCCGAAGTATACGCACGACTTCATGTACCAGATGTATGAGCACAACAAAGGCCCGACACCCGAAGGTTCGGTCCTAGCTGAATATAGAGCAGAGGATTATCATAAGAAAGGCTGGGCGCGACGAGACGTCAGCGACGAGCAAGAAGACGACGACGACTCTCTAACCTCTAATGCGCCGACGTTCTATGACTATGATGTCGAGGAACATGACGATGAAGAGAGCGGAATCGTAGCTCGAGAGTCCATCACATCGAACCCGCGACCCAGCTACCACATCACGAGTGCCACGCCTTTACCGACCCAGACGAAATCTTCTCCTCCTGCCGTGAGTGCACAGTCCACGAAACCTGCAAAGAAGCACAGCGGGTTCTGGTCTTGGCTCTAGCCTAGCCCGGTGCTGCTGCGACACCCATCGTGTTTCGATATAGATAGACTTCCTGTAAGAATGAATAACTGGTTCAGCACTCAAACCGCTCAAGGCACTCAAAAAAAAGACTAGCGATATATTTTCAAATCCATCTCCGTCTACCACATACGACCACAGAATCTTGAATAAAGCCGATCCCGTTCGATCTCGTGTACTGAAGCAAGATATCGCTCAGTCAGTACTGTAGTGGGTGACTATACGGGAATACTGAGTGTTGTATGTTTTTAATTTTTTTTTCTCTCTCCTTGTTCTCTTTTTTTGTCTTGCGCGCTAGGTAGGTATGGGTTTTCCACCATGGTGCTCGGTCGTTAGCCGCGCTTGATGGGTGGGGGGGCCCGAAGCTTGGCCGGGTCTTTGTGGGTCGGGGAGAATGTACCAGACCATGGATGGGTCTCTCTCTCCTCTCTCTACATACGTGAGAGAGTGGGAGCGTGTTGACGGCTGAGCGTGAAGTATACACAACGCTGTTCGGATTGTGACCGAGCCGCATTTAGAGCCTAAGGTCATAGAGCAAACGCTTCTTCATTGGTCTATGTATTGTTTTGACCTGAAAGTTTCGTCTCGCGAAGCAAACAGCACGCATGCTGTGCATGGCCGCGACTGGACACGGTACGTAATCGTTAGTATCCTAAGTGCCTGGTTGTGTTACACAACGACTACAAACACAGACAGGGAGAGCGTCTCTCTGGGGAGTTCTTGCAACACATGCTGAGAAATGTCCACCAATGAATGTATAGGATGGGACGAGGTTAACATTGAACAGATTGTTTGGACATCTATCAACGCCGTGCGCCTTGCCTTGCACTGGCTTCACGTCCCTTTCGCGAAGCACAGGATATCAGCGCAACCCGCCCAATGCGACCCAGTCCCAATCCATAAAGTCATGCTTTTTCTATAGCCATCTAGTTCATCTGGCGGATGAGGGCGTTGATGTACTCCTCACGGTTTCCAAGGTCACCACCCTCGACGAAGTGCTTGAACTTGCGCGTGCGGAAGCCACCAGTTGGGTTGGAGAGCTTGAATGGCCAGAGGAAGTTGGACGCCTGCTTGAAGTTTGGGCCGACAGTGTAGATCTCGTGAATAAGGTCCTCCATGCAGACAATGCCGAACTTGCCGAGGTGTTCCTCGATGATGGCGTTGTCGGTGAGAGGAATGCGCTGCTTCTGGCTGGTCTTGGCGTATCCACGCTTGTAGACGAGCTCACGGACAGACTTCAGGTTTGGGTAACCGTAGGCAACGAATGGCTCAACAATCTTCAGCATCTCAGTGGTGGCCTTGGTCAGGCGGATGAAGACTCCATTGTTAATCTGGAGGAGACGGAGAAGTTGAAGGGTCTTGCGCTTCTTTGGGTCGATCTTGTTGATACCCTTGATGCGGACGACGAAGGCGAGTTTAGGCTCGGCTGGAACGTAGTAGCTACCCTCGGCCTTGGCGACACGGTTGAGGCGGATCTTCTCACGCTCAAGGTCACGGTATTCCTTGACGTAGGACTCGGCGCGCTTGAAGATCTCTCCACGCTTCTGCTTGCTCTCCTGTTTGACATCAAGTCAGTGCACTGTTCGTCATGCGCCCATGGCTGTTGCAAACATAATTGTTCAAGTGCGAAGTCAGTCCCGAAAGATGGTTAACTATGGACAACATCGCCCGGAGGCTAGTCGCATATGGTTGGTAGGTATCATCAGTGTGCTGGGCGGGTGTGTGAGGAAGACCAACCTTCTTGCGCTTCTCGCGCTGCTCAGCTTTCTCGGCGCGCTCCTTCTCCTGCGACTTGCGCTTCTTGAGGAGGGTCTCTGGGACCAAAATCTGGTCCTGAGTTGGAGCACTCCTGCTGTTGTGTTAGTCGGTCCGCTAGGGTGTAATTTGCTCCGCGCGAAGAAGTGCGGCACAGTGATCTGGCTCTCATGCATTCTCCGCTGAGCACTCGTAGGAGTGTATTTGATCAGTGAGGATCGACCTCATCCGACAAGACCTCGCTGAGCGAGAGTGCCGACGTCTTTCGACATGGCTGACAGGCAAGAGTCAGGCTTCCGCCGATATCCTCAATACCATCCACCTCACATTCTGACGCGCCAGAGTTTGACGATGTGCAGGATCGAGGCAGTATTGGAGTGTATGATGCTGCTGCTTTGGAGCGAGCAATTTCGAGCTTTTGCGGATCCGACTGTGCTGCACTTCCTCACCCGGCAAGGATGATGATGATGGTAACGAACAGCTTGACGGTCTTTCCAGGCATCGCGGCGGTGGTATTTTTGTCAACGAGGAGAAGGACTGTGTTGTTGGACTGGCTCGAGTCTGCAGGAAGAAGACCAAATTTACGGAGCTGCAAAGAAACGAGGAAGAAGCGATTTGTGGGCGGGCTTGGCGTGCACCGTGCGTTCCGGTGAAATAGTAGCTCCGATGTGCCTGAGGTGTCGAGGTCCTTCCCCATCATCACTTAATCGATGACTATCTAAACCTCTGCACACACTTCAATGTAAACTCATAGCCATGTCGTCTAATAGACGTGGCGTTGGTCTCAGTGCATTCTCCAACGCTGCCATCTCAGACTCCAAATACGCCGCCCATGGCGCCCACCTCCGCTCAACTCACGCCGACGCCCTCGCAAACCAGCTCTCCGTCTTCCAAGCAGCTCTCCACAACTTTTCTCTCACTCATGCCAAAGACATTCGCTCCAATCCGTCCTTCCGCGCAGAATTTGCGCGCATGTGCCATGCCATTGGCGTGGACCCTTTAGCTGGCAGTAATGTCAACAAGGGCGGGAAGGAAGGCAAGAGTGTATGGGCGAAGATGTTGGGCGGCAGCGTGAATGACTTTTACTTTGAGCTAGGGGTGAGGCTCGTGGAGGTCTGTAGAGATACCAGAGCGGAGAATGGAGGTATGCTTAAGATGGAGGAGGCGCGCAACAGGGTCGCGAAAGGCAGAGGATTGGTGGGTGGTGCTATGGATGTCACGAATGATGATTTACAACGTGCTTTAGAGAGTCTGGAGCCTCTTGGGGGTCAGTTCAAGATTGTGGCGTTGGGGAGTACAAAGTATATCAGGAGTGTGCCGAAGGAGCTGAATCCCGATCAGAGTGTTGTTCTGGAAGTGATACAGGTCCTGGGGTTTGTGACTGTGTCTATGTTGCAGGCCAATCTTGATTGGGAGAAAGCGAGAGCCGTTGCGGTGATCGATGATTTGGTCGCGGATAGTCTAGTGTGGGTAGATGAGCAAGCGGGAGAGACCGAGTACTGGAGTCCTGCTTCTATGCACGAAGGCGGTTGAAAGAGAAAGCAAACAAAACATGGTGCATTTCTTAAAGGTGCCCTCGATGCAGTGCATGATGCGTACAGCTCACGTTTTATGTTCTGGAGACTTGCTGCGATGCTTCCGTACATTACCGATCCTTCGTAAGCACACACAGTCCAACGGACCATGGACTCGCACTCTCCAATACACAATACGCTCACTCAGCCCATGAATGCCGCTATCCTCCTCCTGCCAGACGAGCTGATATTGGAATGCCTGGCCTTGCTCCCCATGGAAGATGTCTGTACGGTCAGACTCGTCAACAGGCGTGTCGCAACCGTAGGCGCCACAGATCTCAGTGACAGATCGCAGACGCTCTGCATTGCTCCTACACGGAGATCCCTAAAGCGATTTGTGGAGATTTGGAAGCATCCTATCCTCTGTCGTGGCGTAGAGGATATACATATCCGGCCTCTATTGTACCGACCAGAAGTGCGTAGCTTTGATAAGTACGTGAAGCTCGAGCCAGTACGAAAGCTGGCTAGGAAACACAATCTGGCGGATGCCATGCTACGAGAAGCTCATGCGTGGCACAAGGCGCGTTGTGGACAGCATAAAAGGATTGTGCAGAGTGGTGAGAATGAGGAAATGATGACTGCTCATATCCCACTTTTGCCAAATCTGAAGAACATCTATCTAGCCACGTGCGATATGCTGGCCGACTACGAATACGCGCTCATGAACCGCTCTGAAGCCTGTCGAGATGACATATCGCATTTCGATGCAAATGATGTCTAAGCCATCAGGCGAGGACAATGCCTCGATGAGCAGGCAAAGATCGCACTCTTCGAAGTCGATATCGATATCAGCCCCTGGGGCCACGGCGGGAGCCACAATAAGTCTTCTGCATTGGCTAGAGTCCCTTTTCTGGGCTGTCTGAAGGTCAGGTCCGCATTGCAACCTCCGGTAAGTGGTTAACGAATCATAGGGAAGCAGCAGGACATTGTACTGCTTTGAACTGCGCAGGTAGAAACACGCTGGTTGTTCTATGCTGCTTGCGACTACGCGGTAATTTCGGGTCCTTGAAAGCATAGCTAATGCACTATTATTTAAGGTCGAAGTAGTACTTCAACTACAACCGGAATCCTTCTGCGGGAAGGAACTGCAGTCTCTGCTACGCCGGGACTCGGTAAGACATGGAATACAGTGTGTCAAAGGTCTGACCGTCAACATTTCCCCACCCAAGCGTAGCAACAAGCACCTCAACCCGCGGATGGCAAATCGGCCGAGCTTTTGTTATCAGCTACCGAGAATCTCTAGCGGCTCTCCGTCCAGTGCGAGACTCCAGAATTTGCTGAGCACCTTCTCCACGAAGCTACGACACATTGGAGTAGGCCATGAATACGTCTTCAGCCCGCTTGGACGGCATACTGCCAAATACGCCTTGCGCTCCCCACCACTAGAATCCGTCAAGGCATTTTTGAGACGACACGTAGAGACCATCGAAAGTGTGAGTCTGGAACACTTGGCCGCTGGGAGATCTGATTCGCAACACAGCACAGCATGCCCAGCGATTATCAAAGACTTTTGTGAACATCTCATTGCTACGCCCCGCCGTCTGATAGAGTGTTCTCTGATCGTGGACATTCCTGATGTTACAGATGATAACAGAGATGCGGTCGAAGATATTCAAGATTTACTTGATGAACTCGATTTGATGGATCAGGGTCTGGACGACGAAGAGACCATACCGCGCTATCAGTCAGCTTCCGCATATCGGGCTCTCTTGCACTATATTCGTGCTGAGCGGCATGGCAGATTCCGGCCATTGAACGTAGAAGACGCAGAGGACGAGGACAAGTTTGATTTTGGTGAGTCTGTCGGAGAAACGCATGCTGGACATAGCAGTCCAGGACTGACAGCACTCCCTGAGTTGGATGCGCTTCTGCTTCTGCTTTAGTTGACTTGCCACTTCCTGAGACAGTACCCAGCCTCATGAGTATAGCTAACAGGCGCTTGTGCCTAGGCTTTCGCAGAGACCTTTTGCGACCTTCTGAGCAGCCGGCACCACAATGGGAAGAGCCCACGACTGAATACGAGAGACGTGGCATCTGTAAAGCACCTCCGCCGATCCAAATGTGACCGAATTTGGACTCACTGCCATGCTTCCCACAAGCGTCATTGTCAACATGTAGCACGGATTGGGTTAGTCTACGATGAGAACCTAGTGGTCAACCATCCTCCCAGACCCCTGGACCCAATTTTGACGAAGGTATATAATTCATCAGTTAACAACTTCTCTTACCCGATCACAGTTGTGCAAGGAAACATTCCTCCTTGGTCTAAATCTGAAGGCATACTGTATACCGCTAGGTCACGGTTCTTCTGTGCTTCTTATGCTGGTCCGACAATAAGTCGAACCCAAGAGTAGTGGTGGTGCGTTCCTAGTAGTATACAGCCCGCCTGACTCTTTTGTAATTTTGGTGCGGGTACGATTTCCCTTAGTGCAAGCCTCTACTACATCAAAATACTTTTCCTTGACACCAAAAGTAATTTTCAGCTTTGCCACGGCGTGATACTTGTGGCTTCTGGAACTCATTGTCCCCCTCGGCAGGTGAGAAGTATTTTCTGCTGTCACAACGTTCAGGCTCTCCAAAGAGTATGGCGATGTCATCGGCCTTCTTCAATCTCATGCTTCAAAAACTTTCGTTGTCGATTCGTCACAAGCGTTCCTCACGTTTCGGATTTCGCATGGTCAGCACTACGGCACACAGAGCGCTTTGATATTATTGCTTTGGATGATGCCGCCAATGGATATCCACGATACCGCTCATCTTCACCTTAACCACAAATGACAGGTGACCAGCGATCTTAACCTGAGAGCTTGAGTCGTCGAAAATGTTCAAGACACTACTGTAAGCTCCGCCGCCTTAGTCAGAACATGCGTGTGCGCCAACATAATCGCAGTGTGTCATCAGATGTTTTTTGTTAGACTTCTGGTAAGTGACTACGCTACACTCTATACTGCTTAGAAAAAATTGGCACGAAAACCATTGCTGACCATAACTAGAAAATCCCTGCAAGTGCCTCTCCTGACCACTCGTCCTTCCGCTCCAGCATGAGCAATTTCTTGCTAAGAAGATCCTCGAAAACTTCGGAAATGGTCCTTGGCTCCATCTGTGGTCGCGAGTTGGCTGGTAGATGATTTGTAGTGAGCCAACGACTCGGATCCGGAGTAAGGTCGTCGTCGTTGTCGCTCAAAGCTCTCACGCCGGAAACGACACGTATACGGTAAAGTCGTTCCTACCGTCCCTGAGAGCAAAATAAGTGATCCCACTGTCGACTTGAAGATTCTGAAGCAGGTTGGACTGGTTTTGGCGTGATGTTCCGAGGTCATGTATTATAGACTCTCGATTATAGAGCACGGCTACTCTGGAGGAACTAGCGAACATATACGTATTTGCGAACATGCACGAGCTCATTCTCCACTTAAGCGCCGTTGACTGTCGCCTTGGAAGGAATGAGTCAATTGTGCGCTCCAACTCAACCGTGGTTGACGGCGCCCAGAGTGTTCCCACGGGCAGGTGAGGCCGCTGATATCACACCCTCCAGCTGTAATTGCGCTCCGGATCGAATTCAGCTTCTGTGGGCGCCGCAAGATGTCGCGATCACTAGGAGCGCCCTTTTCACGTACTTCTTTGGCGAGGTAAGTAGCATGCTTGTGGCTGCTGATTTCGCTCATAATGGCCGACGACATTTTGGTACAGTCTCAAGACCCAGAGCAAGCGTGCTAGCTAGCGGCGTTAGTCAGAGACCACCTGACAAAAATTTGATCTGCACAATCGCGGCCTGAGTATGTGACAGACCGATACATACTCCGGGCTCGAGGAATTCGGCTACCAAGAGAAGCTCCAGACAAGACAATCCTGGAAATCCAAAAGATAAGGATCAGCTTCGTGTGTGTTTGTCTAATCAAAGCGCAAGAAATGCGGACTAGTAGGCGATCGTGACACTGACCAGTGCTTATAAAGAGGCGCGAGAAGAGTACACAATATGAGAGAACAGCACGCTGGCGGTACTGGCAGATGCAAGAGACCGAAGGCCCTATATGAACGTGCAGCAGGGGTCAGGGAGCAATCGAACCGAAAGACAAATGACTATGGGGCCAACGAGCAAACATAAAGGGCAACGCTCTGGCAGTCACGAGCACGTACTACGCACAAAGCAACATAGTTGGCTCGGCTTGACATACCAGCAGGAAACACAACCTACAAGCTGGCAGCGAAAGCTGCCGTCTGCGCAAGTCAATTCGACCGAGGCTGCACGGACGCATCTTACGATCATCCGTCGGTCGATCTCAAAGAATTCAGGTGAAGCGCGCAAACTTCGGGCAATACAGTTCACTACTGTTCCAATCAAGACATCGCCCTACAGCGACGCAATTCGTCTATATGTCCAAAATGTTCGTTCTTCTATCATCGATGTTCGATTACATTACTATAGCAAAGATTACCAAATACCTCAATACTGTCGTCCTCCGTACCGGCCGGCCCAAGCGTTACCATTGGCACCGTATCGACCACTCCAACCCTTTGGCCATTGCAAGTACTTCTCCCAAAAGCTGTCATGGTTATTCTCAGGCTCGTGCTGTTGTGATGTTTCATGGTGTGGTTTATGCGCTTCTGAGTAATGCTGCGGCTTCATATCCTTGAGTCTGTCGTGTTCTGGCTTTTTGTTGTGAGATTTGTGACGTGGATCTTGTTTCTCTTGCTTGTAATCACTCGGTCGGTGGTTGTCGAGGTTGTGGTGTGGCCTAATGCTCTTTGGCTTGTCGTTGCCAGGCTTCTGGTGTGGTTTGGTAAGCTTCGGCTTGTTACCAACGGGCCGGTGGTCCGGCTTGCGTTCTGGGCTGTGCTGTTCATGGCCCTTTTTGGACTTCTCGTGCTGTGGTTTATCATGACCAGGCTTCACGTGGCTCGGCTCGTTGTTGGGCTTACCATGATGAGGCTTCCCAGCTCCGGATTTGCCATCATGAGGTCTTTTGCCAACCGGAGCAGACTCATGGGCGCTTTCGTGAGGCTTGCCATCTGTTTTGCCCGGCTCGCTGGGCTTACTTGGCCTGTCATGTGGCTGCTTGGGCTTGTTTGGCTGATTTGATAACGGGGTCCGCATTCCAGCCTCCTCCTCAGTGCAAGAAGTGGATGTAGATCTTGTACGAGTTGAAAGTGTTGTAGTGGATCTCCACATGGTGCTTACTGAAGAGCTATGAGAGCTGACAGTACTACTTGCTGACGTGTGGGGTGGATACTGAGGGCCAATGTGACCAACGACAGGGGTGGTGCTTGTCGTCGAGCATGACTCGGATGTCTGAGATGGCGAATCGGAAGTGACTGATGAAGTGGTTGAGGGACTGCTCTGGCCAGTACCTGGCGCATTGTCTGGAGAATCTGATGAGTCGTTGATACTGGTGGTAGTATGTGCTCCAGCGGGAGCTGCATCGTCCGCGGTTGTGTCTGGCTCAGGAGCGGATATAGAGGTCGAAGGAGGGGAGCCATCTCCACCAAGGCTTGCAGCAACATCTTGTGTTGCGGAGGAGCTCGAGGACGAAACTGGAATACTATCGATAGCAGTATCAGTCCCGGATGCAGAACCACTCGAGCTGGAGCCAGAACTGCCTGGGAACGACCCCGAGCCTGCTCCAGCCAGGAATGGTATGGCATCGAGACTGATGCCAGCCACATTGGCACGGACGCTGTTTAGAGCGCAAGCTCCTCCAGATACACTCGATTTGCCATTGATATTGCTCAGAAGTGTGCACGCTCCGTTCAGGACGCTGACGGCAACACACTCGGCATTGCCATTACACGAGGCTAGACAGTCAGAGATGCCGAAGCCCGAACCACTCTGTCGCTTTGTGTTGCTTGAGATGGCAGTGCCTGAGTATGTCTGGTCACATGCCATATCGTAAGAAGTGCCAGAAGTATCCGTATAGCCATTTCCATTGAGTGCAGGGCAGATCGCCGAATCTGACAATGGTGACAATGTGGCTGGGGTGGCGCTCGTTGATGAAGAAGAGCTGTCGTCCACCGGCTTAGAGCTTGATGACACTGTCATATCAGAATAGCTAGTGGTCGATGTGCTATCCGTGCTGTCAGCCGACGTGGACGTGCTAGTGGCGATCGGCACGGATGCACTTGAGCTAGTGGGAAAGGAGCCATCCACATCGTCTCGGATCGTTGTTGATGGGTAGACCGTCGACGACGGCGCACTGCCCGCTGCAACGATCGGAGCTGCCGTGTTTATTATGGTGGAGTTCGAAGAATTGTTCGGAACCCTGCTCGCGGTTCCGTCAACCGCATTTGACGTGGTCGAAGCTGGAGCGACCAAGGTACGCGATGTCGTGACGTCTTGGACATCGGCAGGAGATGGTGAGCTACTCTTATAATTTGCCGAGGTAGACGTAGCCGTGATGGTCACATTTGCAGAATTGGTAGGCGCATTGCTTGCAGGCCCAAACAAGGCGACAGACGTGGTTGTGACTGTGCTGCCGCTCGAGATGCTGTCTGAGTTGCCTGATACTGCTTGCTTACGAGCACTGGTAGCGCCGGATATTTCGTTGACGCCAGTGACCGTGCTCAAGAGTTTACAATCGCCATCGGCATTGGTAGTGATGGCTATACATGCGTCCAAGGAGTTGCACTGGTCGAAGCACTCTTGATCTGTAATCGACCTCTTCGTGAGTTTGCCGAAGCGCTTCTTCAGGCTTCGGAGGATATCGCCTGTAAAGGCTGTGTCACATTGGACAGCATATTGAGCCCCAGAGGAGGCGCTGGATGGGAAAAGCATGCCGTTTTGACTTGGGCATACTGCTGAACTGATGCTTGTGGATGCAGGGGTGGGTAATGCCGTTGTTGCATTGCTGAGTAGTGGTAGGACAGAGCCCGTGCTTCCATTGATCGATGAGCTGGTGGCTGATGCGGACGCGCCAGTAACCGGTAGAGCAGTCACATTCGTCGTCTTATTGATGCTCCCAGATGGAGCGAAACTGGCTGCAGTGGAGCTGCTATTGCGTAGACCTGCTTCAATGCCTGTTGTGTTTGCAGGTACCGTGAATGTTGGTGCAACGGCCTCGTCCAAGTAGGTCGTGGTAGCATTAGATGGTACAGGGAAAGCTCCGGTATTTTGAGATGATACAGGTGCTCCGGTACCTACGAGGACATGAGAGGATGCTCCTAAGCCTGTGCCGAATGGGGCACTTGTACCGTTGGGCGCGATGATAGGCAAGCCGGTACCGGAAGGCGCATATGTTGTCCTCACAGGGAGTGAAGGAGATCCTGTTCCAGCCAGCACTTTAGAGCTCGTCGTGTTCGCGAAAAGAGGCACCGGAGCGGAAGCGTATGCTGTTGCAACAAATCCTGCAGCGAAGAGGGTGGAAAACGCGAGTGAAGGCATTATGGGCTGTTAGTTGGTCCTGCTGTCTCGACAACGAACGGACGCCTCAAGCCGCTGCTGGCTTGAAGCCGAAACGAGTGTAAGCGACACAAAGATCAACGAGAGGACGCGAAACAGACGCTCGCAGGTGAAGTCGCAGAGAGACCTAGCATCAAAAGTGCGTAAACAGAGATGGGAGGCTGAAGCATCATGTACGTAGCACGTCCTTACCTCCTCCCGTGCTCTCAAGACTCCGGCACGTCTTGAGCGGTACACTCAGTCTCTTCATTTCCACTGCGTTGTAGCTTCTGTACGCATTGTGCTGTATACTTTCCACGTGTTGCGTAGTCGCCGTTGCAAGTGTGGCCAACGCGACGCGAGGCGCTCGTAGAAGCAAGCCAGAAGAAGCATTGTCAACGCGCCACGCTGAGAAAGGTATGTGCACGTTCGCTTGATCCGATTGCGCCAGACGAACTAGGTGAAGTCATGCTCCTTTGTGCCGCTTCTGGCAAGACCATAACACGCGGATATTCGCCTATTCTTTCACGACGCGCGAAGCATGTATACTCTCCAAAGCCACCAAGGAGGTCACTTGGTTATGCTTAAAACGGTTCGTGTATAAAGTGAGCACAAGTCAACACGCATGTGGCACCCCATCATCAAGAAGGAGGTGAAGTTGCGCTGCAGAGGAGCCGGAGATTGGCGCGACGTGACTAGAACTAATCTATTTTTGGGACGGATAGGGCCTTCGGGTTTCTGTACACTTTCATGTTCTCCTATATCATACGCACTCACTCTCTTCCAGAGAATTGCTGAAAACTGCGCTGCACAGTGTGAGAACGGAGCAGCTGCACAATGCCTATTGCCGGCTTGGCGCGTCGTTATACACATGTTTGACTCAAGCACCGTTCGTCGAAGCCTCATCACCGTCCGGGCGCGTCGCCAAAGCCACGATCGAGAATTCGCTATTACCTTCAGCCACCCGCAAGTATCGACGAACTCCGAGCTCCACCGCTCTACCGCTCAACATATCTTCGGACTCCTCGAGCATACCACGGTCGATAGGGCCATTCCATGCTCCCTCCATCTCGTATAGGTGCCCGTCCTTGCCCTTCACAAATGTGATGAAATGATAGCCTATCGGCTCATGAGCCTCAGGCGCTTTGCTGTCGCCCATAACAGCCGAAGCCATATGTGCCTCTTCGAGCTCCTGGGACTTGTACAGAACGTCCGCCCGCGGAAGAGGCTTCAGTGGTTGCGCTTCTGTTAAGAGATTGGCAATAAGCGAATTGGGCTTGACGAACTGCTTGGCAGTGCCGTTGCCGATGGCGTGAATAAGAGAGTACAACCCGCAAGCATGTCCTATTGTCTGCTTGAACCACATAACGGGCTCCTGCTCGCCGGCACCGTCATATGTGAGCTCTTTTGAGCCATCGTGTTCGCGGACTCTATTGTAGACATCGCCGGGTGAAATGAAGATGATAGCATGACATGGTCGTGGCACGAGCGAGAGAAGCTCGGGCTCGTCCAGGCTGTAGACGTCGTAGAAGCCGACCTCGGCGGATATACCGAGTCGATGGATCAGGCCGGTAAAGACCTCTGGGTTGTTCTCGAGTGGTATGAATCCCTTCCTGCCGTCTTTGTTATGCCAGACGCCTGGGGTGGATGACAACGCCATGAATCAATTGTTGATGATATTAAGCAGTCAGCTCCGCGCTCTCTTAGCAATTTTTCGCGGTTCGCAAAGACAGAAGGAAGATGTGCTTTTGTTGATCGACTGAAGTGTCATTCCCACAGCTGCAGCTTGACGCGTACCGCGTGGTTGCCTCATGACGCCCGGCTTGGCCCGAGGCCTTACTTCGCCTTCACCTCATCGGCATTTCCATCACCAAAATGGAATCAATTCCAGAGACGCTATGTAGAAGATCAAATTCCTCGTGCTTCGCTCGATGCTGCGAAGATGTTCCGCCGCATGACCTCCGGTATGGCGACACCGACGTCGTCACGGGGCATGCATGACTCGGACTTCCAAAGTTCCGAGTTGCAACAGTTGTAAAACGTCGCCCTGGGGGCATCCACGCCATTCTGTCACATCTTCCGGATGAAACCACGACTGGCTATGATGTTGAAGTAACAGGACAGCGGTCGCGTGAAGTATCGTTCAGCAGGAGATACACTGCACGAGACATTAATCCCGAAACAGGTCATGCAAATCAAACGGCATGCTGCCCAGCGCTATTGCAGGCCCACAAGTGTCTCGAGCAACCCAGCAGGCGGCTCAGACGCTGTTTGCAATGGCGTTCCTTTTCCCACACCGGTGCCCACGTTCTGCCACGTGAACCCAAAACTGCTACCAGGCTCCACTGTAAGAGCCCGTGCTTGTCACCACGTCTCGCGCAGCAGCATACAGGTTCACGTCACACAGATGGCAGCTACCAGAATTGACTTCTATCAAGTACGAGGAACCTCGTACTCTTGACTGCTTCGGACGTCACGAAGAAGCACGATCCCGTCAAGACTAGCAGTCCACAATCGCCTTGACCATACTGCGATCCTGAGTGCGTGTCACGATCGACGTGCTCCCACTCTGTATTGAACACTTGCCTACCAATTTCAAAAACCCACGACTGCCTTGATCAGACTGTGATTCTGAATGACTGTCATAATCTTGGGACATGCTCCAAGCTGCATTACAACAAGAATGCCCAATAGCCATGCCATATACCAATCGGGATTCACCACAGTGCTGGACCCCGTCTGGGTAGTGACAAGCTTTACGGGACCGACCCCTTAACTCACGCTTTACTAGTGTTCAACTCAGCGGAAGGGTGGAATTGTCGATGATACAAAGGGGTCTTCCTCGTCTGCCCTGCTAGCAATTTGTTGGCAAGATATAATCACATCCACTGAAACCCTTTCAAGCAACCTCACAGCGCTACACATCTTATCTCACACTTCACACGACAGCAGACAGAGGACCAACTCAAGTTCAACCACCTTCGTACGATGCGCTTCTCCACTGCTTACCTGGTTGCTTTGATTGCAACATTCGCCTCAGCTCTCCCGCAGGGCGGACTCCTGGACGGAGTGGGCAACACTATAAACGGTCTGGCCGGACGACTGCGCAACGACGTAAAACGATCGACGGGTCGATACAAACCTGAAAGCAGCTTGGACTCTCCGACCGAAGACCACAGCAGATTCAGCGGTTTTGGCGGTGGTAGTGGTACTGGCACTGGCACGGGCACTGGCACTGGCACCAGTACTGGTGGTCATGGCGGTGGCTTTGGCGGTGGCGGCCTCGGAGTTTGCCCAGGTGTGGAATCGTGCCCCAAGTGCTGCGAGTTCAATTTCCTGGGCACTGCGGCATTACCTTGCGGAAATCGTAAGTTCTGACGTCTTGTACCTGCTTCTCAGGAAGAAAGGAAGGAAGGGATGGTATGAATACAGCTAACGACGCATGTTCTTCAGCTTCAACGCAAGACATCTTCACTTTCGCAGATCTCGAAGGCGATTGTGCAAAACAGGGAAGGACTGCGTCGTGCTGTTTGATTGGTATCGTGAGTCGTACCCGTACCGCGTCACGTGTTATGGGTGAGCTGAAGCTGACCACTATTACTATTGCAGGACCAGCTTGAGCTCGACTGCCACGAGGTTAAGAGTGATGCTCAAATCCCGTGAAGCACTGAGTCAGCTTTTGTGGAACCAAGGCGCTGCATCGTGGGATGCCGGAATACAGCACTTCAAAGCATTACATCGACGACAACCGTCAAAACTTCCGGCTTCTACGGGCAGCATGATCGGAGTTGGTACTGACGAATAAGTGTTATCAAGCTTGTAAGATACTGGAGATCTGATCATTGCAACGAAGCTTTACAACGGTTCAACTCGACGCGGTCTGCTTCGACCTCACTTCCAATTTTCTAGGCGCACGTCTGGTTGCAGGCTTGGCGACCATGTCGATGCCTCCTTCTGAAGCATTACTCGAGACCTGAGGAATGGTTGGTGCCTTCGACGATGTCGCTTCACCCATCTTCGCTGGTAAAACATCTGTTCTTCCTGACGCCTTAATCAGCCTCTCCTTGACCTCCTTCCGATCCCTCTTTTCGATCAGCTCAATCCATCTATCCATGGTTTTCCGCACCACGACCTCTTCGCCAAGCATGTAGAACATTCCGTCCATGATTGAATTCTTGGACTTCACCTCCATGTCTAGCGTCAGTGTACATTCGTTCTTTTCGCCTAATATGGACTTTAGACGACTAGACTTGACGGACCATTTCATGAGCCATGTTTCCAAGAAGCTGCTCTGTTCGGATGTTGTGGGACGAATTTCGACGGTTCCAGCTCGTTTGTCGCAGTTCACTGTGCAATTCCAGTCTTCGATGAGAGACAGAGGTGGATAGCCGATTGTGATTTTAGCTGTTGTTGCGAGTCCGGTCTTAGGGTTTCGCGTCAAGATAGTGCTTTTGCGAATTAATGATGTTGCGTTGTGGTATGTTGAAATGTCAGACAGGGCGTTAAAGGCTACTTCAGGGGTGTATGAAATAGTCCTGGTGTGGGTCAGCCGCCGCAGCTGTAGTGTGCCTAGCCAGCCAGATGTACTGGGCAGGTAGGAGGTCATTGTTGTTGCTAAATACGAAAGGTGGAACACAGGCCACGGAAGTATCTTGTTCCAATACAATTCTGCTTTGGCGGATGACGAGCAGCTGCAGCGCCTTATCTGTCGTGATTGGCGAGGGGCGCTCTGAGAGTCCTATACGATTGGACTTTACAGAGCCCTCTACAACTTAAGATGCTAGTGCATGTGGACAGTTTCGTAGCAGATGACCACAAGAAAGAGGAAATCAGGCATAATATGGGCCGCAACAGGCTTTTAAGGATTCACAGGGCAAATGAGATTATGCAGCAGTGGGCCGTCCATCTCGGTGCCAACGTTGATTGTGATAGCGACAGCAATCATGTCGTTGGATGCCATGTCACCAAAGTCAGTTAGATACCGTGATGCTGTGAGCAAAGCATGCTGGCAGTGTGGACAATATCGGGCGAAGAGCTCGGATGACACTATAAGGCTGACCTGTGGCATTCATCACGACATTATCATCCAAAACGAGAGACTCGAGCACTGCCTGACCTGCAATGTTCGATAAATATCGCAGTCGCCGTCGGTTGCATGATTTGGCGATGCAAAGACGAGGTAGAGAAGCGGAAGTGACCGCGGTGAAGCCGGCCAATCCTCGGGCTGAGAGCGCGTGCACGGGCGATGATGAAGCTCGAGAGCGCCTTGGAGCTTGAACGCCGACATCTGAACACCAAACATCGGACACCTCCATCATCACCAACCACACCCACAGCCTCATTCAGAATTTTGCACCATCTCATACGGTACCTCGACAATCACACAGCCCTCCGCTTTTACCGCAACACCGCCAATATGTCGACGCTCGAAGATCTCGATGACATGGAGCGCGATGGCAAGAAGGATGAGAACAACGATGGCGACAAGGATAAGAAGCCCGATCAGAACGGGGATGCGGACATGAAAGATGCAGATGGTAATAAGAAGGAAGAAGAGAAGAAGGAGGAAGAAGATCTGATAGATTACGAAATCCTCAACTCATCCACACGCGACATTGTAGCACGGCGGCGACTACTTGAGAATGACACACGAATCATGAAAAGCGAGTTTCAGCGGTTATCTCACGAGAAACAGAGCATGATCGATAAGATAAAGGACAACGTCGACAAGATCGATAATAACAGGTGAGCTGGACTTCGGTGCGCAGGAGAAGTAGGAATGGCTAACAATGATGACAGACAACTACCGTACCTTGTTGGCAACGTTGTGGAAATCCTCGATCTCGACGTTGAGAAAGAAGCGGCAGAAGAGGGTGCCAACATCGACCTCGATGCCACGCGCGTTGGAAAGTCCGCTGTCATCAAGACCTCCACACGACAAACCATCTTCCTACCTCTCATAGGACTTGTCGATCACGAGAAGCTTAAGCCTGGCGATTTGATCGGTGTCAATAAGGACAGCTATCTCATTCTCGATACTCTACCGGCAGAGTACGACAGCAGAGTGAAGGCCATGGAGGTGGATGAGAAGCCAACAGAGAAGTACACCGATGTGGGCGGTCTCGATAAGCAGATTGAAGAGTTGGTCGAGGCAGTGGTATGGCCGATGAAGGAAGCAGAGCGCTTCAAGAAAATTGGCATCAAGGCGCCAAAGGGTAAGGAATACATGCCATTGTGTTCTAGAACGTACTGACAATCTTCACAGGCGCGCTGATGTACGGTCCTCCTGGTACCGGTAAGACTCTTCTCGCCCGAGCATGCGCCGCGCAAACCGAAGCCACTTTCCTCAAGCTTGCTGGACCACAACTCGTACAGATGTTCATAGGCGATGGTGCGAAGCTGGTACGAGATTGCTTTGCTCTTGCAAAAGAGAAGGCGCCTTCCATCATCTTCATCGACGAACTGGACGCAGTCGGCACGAAACGATTCGACAGCGACAAGTCGGGTGACAGAGAAGTGCAACGAACCATGTTGGAACTGCTTAACCAACTTGACGGCTTCGCATCAGACGAACGCATCAAGGTGCTAGCTGCAACGAATCGTGTGGACGTGCTTGACCCTGCGCTGCTGAGATCTGGTCGTCTGGACCGGAAGATCGAGTTCCCACTGCCAAACGAGGAAGCAAGAGCACAGATTCTCAGAATCCACAGCAGAAAGATGACTGTGGATGAGGGCGTGAACTGGCCGGAGCTGGCACGGAGCACGGACGAGTTTGGCGGTGCGCAGCTCAAGGCGGTATGTGTCGAGGCAGGCATGATCGCACTGCGAAGTGGGCAGAGCAAGATTAGCCATGAGCATTATGTTGATGCTATTGCGGAGGTGCAGGCGAAGAAGAAGGATACTGTGAACTTTTATGCATAAGTGTGCTGCAGCATACGGTGGATTTTGGTAACGACAGCATAGCTCGGCGCTCGAACGAGCGCTGCGATAGACGACGTGTACACTACCAAACAACGATCTTGATAGGCGCAGACACCCTTCAGGGCTCAGGCATCAATTGCAGACCCGCTGGGACTTGGGACAACCAGCAGTTACCACTAGGTTTCCAAATTCGCAGCTGTTGCTGTACGCGAACATATACCATGATCAAACACCTGGAATCAGACGAAGTAGGACATGCATAGAGCGCTGCACTCTACGATTCACGTTCATTGGGATGGTGTTGACTAAAGTGGACGTCTTGTCAGCATCCTAGAATCATTGCGGATAGGCGAAGATGGCGCGCATCGCGCCTGCTCCTTTTTGCAGATCTCAAAGCGAGCAGCTCCGATTGATTTCGTATCCATTCTCGATGCTTGAAGGGGGAGAGAAATCAATATCCCACGAATGCCAACATTGCGTCGGTTGCATTGCTGCAGGATATTGGCAAAGAGTGGTTCGTATAACTCCTGCATCCGGTCAGCAGGGATGACTACGTCCAAGAAGATGAGGATGGCAACTTCGCGAGGCCAATCCCACCTGATGCTATGAACGTCACGTTGGCATGTTTGGGCTTCGTGTTTGTTCGTGGGATGTATTGCTTAACATCCAAGTCAAAAGGGTTACTATCATTGCGAGCTATCTGCGATAAGTAGGAAGATGAGAGGCTGAGATTTGATGACGTTTGATGACATTTGACGTGAAGCATGTTGTCCGGATCGGTCATAATAATGAACTGTTTTATGTCTGCAGTGGCCCAAAACAGTGACATGTTTTCACGCATTATTGCAGATGTACCAGAGCTCAACGTGAGCATGACGTCTCGTGACTGGCGTAAGCTGCCTTTCCTCTCAATCACCATTTAGAGAGCTTGCAGAGTTGTCTTCAGGCGGCCACACGTAACAGGAGCCACGTTGCTATCCATGAGTAGATCTGTCGGTGATGCATGCAGGACATGATCTTGTTGGGCCGCAGGCCCGAGAGCCCGGTAGCGAATCTCGCGATCGTCAAACATTCGGTCAAACATTCAGCCGTATCGATCTGACCGGCACCCCCGCCCCGTACTGCTACGCAACCGTATCATGGCAGCATGTCAATTGATATCAAGCCGGCGGCTTTCGCAGCCGACAACAATTTCCATGTCAACTTCTATGAGGGCGAGCTATATCCCTAACGCTGAATGATGCTTTCACCGGTCGCCAAGATACTTCATATCCAGCCAGAGACCGCCAACAAGCCTTGAAACAGTACCATGCTCCAATGGCATTTCTTGCGCTTTCCCATCCAGTCCAGTTCCAACGAAAGTGAATTGGAAATTCTTCACAAGCCCAGCAATTACATGCTTCATTTCAGCGCGGGCAAATCGCTCTCCTATACATTGTCGAACACCTTGTCCGAAACTCATAAAGGCCGACCTATCTTGTGCGCCTCCAGATGGATCGTTCAGCCACCTGTCGGGATCGAAGATTTCGGGATCCGACTTCCACAGCTGCTCGGATCGACTCATAATCTTCATCGATGTGACGAGATTCGTACCTTTGGGAATGTTGCGACCGAGCACTGTCACGGGCTCGATAGCGTCGCGCCACAACCCTGGTACGGGCGGATAGAATCGCAAGACTTCGTCAACCACTGCGGTAAGATATGGCAGATTTTCGAAATCGGGCTCGTCGGCCTCCATGGCTTGCGCGATCTCTTTCCGGAGGCGCTCCTGGATCTGGGGTCTCTTGCCCAACGCAAACATGGCCGATGCGAGGCCTCCCGATACTGTATCGTGGCCAGCTCCCAGGAGCGTCGTGCTTTGATTCACCAGCGTCTCGACATCGAGAACATGTCCTTCTGCCATGAGAACACCAATAATATCTGTCGCATCTTGATCGGCCTTGCCTGAATTGAGACGCTTTGTGATCGCAGCTCGTGCGTACTCCTTCACAGTTCTCACACTCTCTCGCAGCTCCTGGTTGCGGCGCAGTGGAAGGCGGTTGAGGATTGGATCAGGGAACAGGATAGCCAGCATGCGCCAGAATTGAGCGTCTTTACTGGGCGTGAATCCACGTTGATATTCGGTGACTAATCTGTTGTTAGGGTTTTTCAGGCAGTCGAAATCCAATCCAAGACCTGCTATGCCGACAATGTCTAGGGTAACCCGATGAATGTATGGTGCCATGTTGAACGAATCGTTCTGCGACTGATGTTGCTTCAGGTCGCTGGCCACGATTTCCACGAGTTCATCTGTTTTGCGCTTGAATGTCGGACGAAGGTCTTGGATACGCTGGATCTTGAATGCGGGTTGCATTGCTCTCTTTTGCGTCTGCAGCGCATTAGCCTGTCGCGTGGATGGACAAAGCCTACGGGCAAGATTATGGGCTTACCTTGTGTGCATCTCCCTCGACGGTAACCAATCCATCGCCAAGGAGAGATCGGACGATCTTCGAGATAGCTGCTGGTTTCACAAAGGAATAAGGCTGCTGCGTGAATATGACATGTTGCCCGCGAGGGTCTGTCACCAGAAAACGTTCCTTATTGAACGCGCCGCGATAACGAATGAACCCATCATTCGGGATAGTCCGCGACCAATGTTGTAGTTGCTCGGGACTTGGCTCAACAAGCAGACGTTTGTAGAACGGCGGCTGTTTAGCCGTGGGCAAGTCTCGCAATGGATTGAGCAATGGAAGCAACAAGACTCTGTATGCGCAAAACGCCAGTAGCGCAAGAGCGGCAATCTGGACCGATAACATCGTGGCTGTTACCAGTGGTGTAAGTAATACCATATCTACGATTCAAAGACTTTAATGGAAGTGTAGCTACGGTCGTCAAGTGACATCATTTTGGCCATGCGCCAGCCAGCACCATGGTACACGTCGGTTCTTCCCTCGCATTGGGACTGTTGACGCAGAGAGTTAACTTCAAGGCTGACCAATGGCCGATCTTCATTCAGATACGATCGGAGGAGTGTATTCTCTCGATCTGGAAAGCGCGAAGCTAGTCTCAAGCACGATGTCCGCCAGCTGCAGCTTAAGCGAGCTGCGGTTGCGATGCGAGTGAGCGAAATCTATACGAGTTTGTTACAGTATTAGTCCTTCTGGCAGTCTAGAAAAGGATTTGAGTTGATCGACTTCAAGAATCACCGAAGGACAGACATCACACATGGCACCCCAGATACAGCTGGCAGAGGCCTCGGGCGTGGAGATCAACTCACCAATCGTCACTCTTCAGGCACTGCTCACCGACTTAGCCAGAAATCACGCCAGTAGACCAGCTTTGGTTTGCCGCCATCAACCACCAGATTTCCTACATCAGACATCATTGCCGGCGAGCTCTAATTCTGCAAGCCATGAGTGCCTCAGATGGACGTATTCTCAGCTGCACAATGTGGCATCTTCCTTTGCCGCAAGGCTCCATGCCCTGGGCATCCGCAGGGGAATGCGCATCGCATCATTCCTTTTGAGTGGTGCTCAATACTGTATTGGCTTTTGGGCAGCTGCTCTCTTGGGTGCCGTGTTTGTTCCCATCAATGCAGTCTTTGCCACTAAGCCAGATGATGTCCAGCATTTCCTCGGTCTTTGTGAAGCAAGTGCGATCATGGTGTGGGACGCGAAGATGGCAACCGGCCTGGAAAAGGACGGAATTCCACAGCAATTTGAGAAAATGCTCGTGAAGATCACCTGCAACCAGGCCGCTGATGGCGATGCTGTCACTCCAGCAGGTTGGACGACGATGGAGCAGATGCTCGCACCAGACCAGGAGCCGCTGTCTATGCCGCCAGCGGAAGAATTTAAAACAGGCCTCGATGATCTTGCCATGATTATTTTCACGAGTGGCACTACAGCGCGGCCAAAGGGCGTGATGCAAACCAACGAAACCTTTGTGAGCATGTCACTCTCCTGCGCTCAGACGGCGTCAATAAATGCATCAACTCGAATATGCAACAGCCTTCCCCTCTTTCACATCTTTGGCATTACCAGCTTCTCTGTTTACTGGTGCAGTGGATCCACTGTCTGCATACCTTCTGCCGCATTCGACCCTGGCGCGGCGCTCGATGCAATCCAGGATGAAAAGCTGACTGTCCTGGCTGGACCGCCAATCATGCTCAATGCCATCATTGGCCATCCAAAAGCCAAAGACACAGACACCACATCTCTAAAGCTGATCATTATGGCCGCGGCCGTCATCTTGCCAGAAGTCATCAAAGCAATTGGTCGGTCGTTGAGCTGCCCCAGAATTGCGCGGCCCTTTGGCATGAGCGAAGGAACCGCTATCACAATGCACCGATACGAGGATTTGCCCTTTGAGGATAAAAACGAAATCTCGACTGGCCCATGTGCCGCTGGGGCGCGGGTACGGATATGTGAGCCAAAGTCTCGTAAAGTGCTACCGCGTGGCGTTGCTGGCGAGCTTCATATCGGTGGGCACATGGTCGTTCCTGGCTATCTTGGACAGAATAGCGAGGACATGTACGTCGACGATGGCAGCCGCTGGTTGGTCACTGGCGATCAGGCTAAGATGGACGAAGATGGAGAGGTCTACATTCTGGGAAGATACAAAGATCTCATCATAAGAGCGGTAGGTATGGCACAGTTTCAGCAAAATCGAGATTCAATGTGGCTAATGTGTACGCAAGGGCGAGAACATATCCCCATCGTCAATCGAAGCAGTGCTGGACTCTTTAGCAGGTGTGACATCCCAAGTCGTTGGTGTGCCCGACGAGGTGGCCGGAGAAGTTCCTGTGGCTGTTGTTAAAGTAGCCGGTGGCTTGGAGATCAATCAAGACAAGATGCACGACGTACTCACTACGAAGCTCGACAACGCTTTTATTCCAGCACAAATACTCACGGTCCAAGACATTGGGCTCGATGATTTTCCTAAAACAACTACTGGCAAATATCAAAAGAAGGAACTGAAAGACATTGTAGAGCATTTCGTACATGAAAAAGATGCACCGACGGCGGCTTCGTCCGACGCGGGGGGCAAACTTCAGCACAATCTGCATCAGATCTGGGCCAAGCTACTGGGTGTATCGACAGAGAAGCTCTTGCTATCGACTCCGATTGACGACTTGGCAGACAGCATCACAGTAATGCGAGCAGTGAACAAAATCAGACGGGACTTGGGTCGAGAAATCACACCCCAGGAGGTGATGGAACATCCTACGGTAGACGCACAAGCCAAACTATTGAGCTCCAAGCAGCACGTTGCTGCAGGGCCCCAGGCGAAACGAGTCCAAGAACGAAAAGGTCCTCCACCTGTTGCGGAGCTAGCTAACACGCTCGGGTCCAACGACCGAGCATCAAGCCTGCAAGCGGCGTTCACAACTGTCGCCACGCCTCTGGGTCTGACTTGGGAGCAAGACGTCGAAGATGTTCTCCCAATCTGGGATTGGGGCCAAATTATGTTACATGGTCCACGAGCACAATCTTGGAACCACCGCCATGCTTTCGCCGCAACGCAAGCCGACTCAAACAAGCTCAGGTCAGCCTTGGAACAAGCGCTTGCCAACCAGAGTATGCTGCGCACTATGGCGGTACAAGAATCATCATCGTTCTTTCACGTTGTCGTGCGCTCATCGCCTCGCTGGTACAAGCATGTCATAACCGAAGTCGGTGCTGTAAATACCGCAGAAGATCTTTCGCGATTAGTCTTGAACAATCCTCAGCTCGACTTCGCCGCTGCACCAGGGCCTTTGTTCCGTGCGGTCATTGCGCCAATCAAGGATACTGGTGGGAGTGGAGTTGTGTACCAAGCGCATCATTCCTGCTTCGATGGGCTCTCTTTGCCCTATCTCCTGGAAGACCTTGGAGCGATCTTGGTCCACGAAAAGAAACAATCTTTGCCTGCGAGAACGTCATACAAAGGATTTGCTGATAACTTACTTCTTCATCGTGGCTCTACCGCGGCCCAGCGAGATATCGATTTTCACGTTCACCATTTGCAAGGTTTGGCAAAGCTCGAACGCTCGTGTTGGCCTCTCCAACGGGCTCCAGAATGGTTCAAAGGAAACTTTGCGGATGTCGCAAATGACTATCCCGAACGTGTCTTGCTCGATGGCGAAAAGAGTATGGGAGTGGACGGTGTCAAGAGACAGGCGTCCTTGCCTGGCGTTCACAAGCTGAAACGAGACCACGGACTTTCGCCTCCTGCGGTGCTCAAGACCGCGCTGGCTCTGCTGAACTGTCGTTATACGTCAACGAAGACTGCCGTGTTTGCGAACTATGAAGCGGGCAGGGAGTGGGCCTTCCAAGAGCCGTGGATTGCGAATCTCTTGCCTAATGCCATGGATGTCAACGGTCCGACTCTCGAGGTGGTTTTGAACAAAATCCCCATCGACCTGTCAGACACTTGCCTCAGCATGATGCATCGTGTCCACGAGGAGCAGATGCTGCTCACCAAGCACGCGCATGCTCCCCTCCTCGACGTGAAGCGACAGCTCAGCGACGATGGAACGAACCTGATCGAAATCATCCGGCGACAGATCTTCAATTGGCTCCCAGGACTACAGAGCGACATGCAAGTATCCCCAGACGCACCACTCAAACCTGTGCAAATGCAATCGAGGAGTGATGTTGGACTTTTGTGGAACTGTGGAATGGTCGGCGATACCTTTCATGTCACAGCCAGCTACGACGATGCGCAGCTAAGGGCGAAGGAGGTGGAAGAGGCAGCCGAGCGGTGGCTCGAGATCGCGAGATGGATCACCCAGCCTGAAAATTGGAATAAGACCGTTGGAGACTGTCCAGACTCATGAACTATAGGTCCTTGCGTTTCCCCCAAATAACTGTACTGTAGATTAATTATGCTCGACGGGATCGATGTCTGCATCGAATACGTCGAGACCTTGTTGGTATCATGACTCGTCTGAGCCGCGACGGAGAGACCCGTGGACACGAGCTTGCAGTGAAGTACGTGCGCCTTAGGCATCACCGCTAGCCGCGTGTCCTCTCTTTTGCTGGACCGCCTCGGAGCTTCGCGCTTATCTGCTGTACATAGCCTGCCGCGAGTCTCGAGCGATCTATGGTCGGCTTCTCCGTCTCACGTTCTCGACCACGAGAAGATGCAGGAGGCGCTCAAGCGACGGGAAGCGCATTCGGCACCTCAGAGCCGCCGTAGCAGCAGCTGTAACGTGAATTTGATAACCGGGGTAACGATTGTGGTCGCAGGAAGCATAGAACGAACCCTTTCCCCGTTCATGGCATGAAGGCCCCTATAACGCTGATCCAAAACGTTGTTGAAGATCGAATTCCACTACTTCGGAATCGGCTTTAAGCTTCCAGATGACGGTGCCCGATCCAACGGTTGCAGCTGCACTGCCAAACTCTGCCACGCCCGGCGCGCATAAAGCGCCGATACCGTCTGAAGCTACTCTAACCATAACGAATCCAGTCTTCCTCTTTCTGCTAGATCCAGATCCCCCAGGATTCACTAAAGAACCGCACATATGAGCTTGTTACATCACACTCCCGATCACAGATCTCAATATACCACGAATCAGTCGATGGGACGGGAATCGGGACAAGACTTCACACGATTATTCGTTACTGCATAAGGCTCGGCCTTTCAAGCTGCCTGGATTGAGTATGAGCAGTGCCGCAGCGGTCAGATATGTGCTCGCAATGGGCCTTTTGGGCGTTTCAGTGTCACCAATGATTGAAGCGCGATGTTTTGTTCGAGGTCTTCGGAGTTTCTACAGTGCAGTCATGTACTAGCGGCCGTTTGAGTGGTATGATGATGGACTCCATGGGCCCCACACGGCAGCGCACAAGCCACGTGTGAGGCACATAGAGGCTGATAATGCTGATCATCACTATACTAGGGATATACACTCTGGAGCCATGCTTCTTCCAGAGCAACATGGAGAGCTATTCCAACGATGCAACATTACAAATGGTCAGAGCGCCACAACTGTCATTGGAGAAAGTGCTACGGTCCTTTTGCTCAATATGGGCAGTATAATATGAGGTTGTGCTGAAGGTCTCGAACATTTTTTCCGCCACGGTCGCTCAGCATATTATCCACCATCACAACACCACTTCATCGAACATCCACAGATATCTCAACATCCGTCATACCACCACCACGACAACAACGACACCACACTCACCATGAAGACCTCAACCCTCGCCACCCTAGCCTTCACGGCCCTCACCTCCGCCCTGCCTCACTCCAGCAGCGGCAGCAGCGGCTCAAGCAAGTCCTCAGGCAAAGGCGGTTCCTCCCAACCCCAATGCTACAGCAAACAATTCCTCGCCACCTTCGACGACCTAACGGCGCTCCCGGCCGCCCCCCTCCTCCCCGTAGGAACCTACGACGGCCTAACCTACAACTCCTTCAACGTCCTCAACGCCGGCGTAGCAGGCCAAGTCGTAACCGGCATCGTGCCCCAATCCGGCTCCAACGTCGCCACCAACGCCATCACCAACAACCTCGTCACCGGCGCCCCCGCTCTGATCCCGGCCTCCCCCTACAAGACCCTCGACCTCTACTCGACCTACTTCGGCTGCGTCGTCAACTCGGCCGAATCGGTCGTCGGCGTCCCCGAGCAGTGCACGATCGCTTTTACGGCGTATCTCCCCGGCAGCACGGTGGCGTACCAGACGATCAATGAGAATTTTGATCCGCAGAATGCGGTGAGGTCGAATATGGCTAAGGCGACTTTCCCGGCGACGTGGCAGCGCATGGGGAAGATTGAGATGGCGATTGTGCAGTCGAGTACGACGAGTCCGTTGACTGCGTTGTTTTTGGATAATGTTTCGTACAAGGTTTACGAGTGCTAGATTATTTGATATGGTGAGGGTGGAAGAATGAAACGGGGTGAGGCACCTGCGGTTTCGTGGATTGTATGTGGGATTGTATTAGTTGATTTGACGTTATGATGAATGTAATGCGATGATGACTTCTCACTCAAAGCCCGTAACTTGTTTTGCACCTCGCTTATGTGCCATTCGAAGAAGATCCCGAAAGGTCTGTCGAATGTTTGTATTTGTAGACACACCCGCAATACTTTTAATATCGCGCCATTGTGCCTGTGTGAATCATGCGTCAAGTGCGATATCATGGTGATCGATGAGCTGTGCAGTGAACGTTTTCCAGTCCTTGACCAAGGGAAACGGGCTATCTGCAAGTCCCTGAATGCTTCAGTATCTAGCAATCTCGAATCTGAAGCCAAGCATCACGATACAAAGACCGAAGGCGAAGCTTACGACTTGGAGATATGATCCGACTCTGGATGTTGAGCAGTCAAGGCACCAGAGATTTCCATGGTCAGTGACCGCCTGCAGCTTCATTGTGGCAGAAGACGTTCCGTCGGAAATACTTCATCCTAGCCACCTCTGCAGCAGTGAATCGCGAATCGCGTCGGAGTGGCATACGCTTTGAGGTAAGTGGGACTGATACACGATCGCCCGGCCATGGGAACAATCGTCGTTGGCTACACTCCTGGTCATCATCTCGAAAGCTGATTTCTGACGGTCCAGAGCACCGTATAAGGAAAGGATTCTTATTCGCAACCCTCACTGTGAGTGTCGGCTGGACTTGCCGCTTGATGCCAGTTTTGATAGTAGACAGAATCATAGGTTCCTGCGGCATACTTTTACATGTACGGTGTCGCCTTCAGCTTGACGCTCGTTGTGACACAATGTTACTATTACATGGTTCCTCGCTAACGTCCGTAATCGATTCAAGCCATCTGTCCCGCTTGACATGCAGCTCACGGGTCGCGATCTCTTCCGCCTTGTCCTGTACACAACGTATTAGCATGCTCCCTACTCTGTGCGAATTCGCGACGACTTACCTGACCAGAATCCCTTCGGCACCTTATCGTCCTTCGCATCACCGCTGCTCGCCTTCTCCGCCGTTTTGTCAGCCCTCTGTTCCATCTCTCGATTGTGTTTAACCACATCCTCGGAGTACTGTCCATCGGCTGGCGGTTTCGGGTTCGAGATCTTGGGTTGTGCATCTGATGTACTCTTTCCGCTAGATGATGAGGAAGACGAGGAGCCCTGCTGCTTGTCGCTACCGCTCTCCTGTGTTTGACCAGAAGTGCTGTCTCCTCCTGACTTGCCCTTGTCCGCGACGCTTGGTGGTGCTGGGCCTGGGTGCTCTTGATCGACGGCGTTGTTTGGAGTGCCTGGCTTCACGGCACCTGAGCCGTAGTCGCCGCTAGCGAAACGACGCGACGCGACATTGAGGCTGGTCGCGCGTGGTGCGGTGCGCAGGAAGGTGACACGTAGCAGAGACATTGCTGTATTGGTAGGTTGGGAGTATGCTGAAAGTGGCAATCGATCGAGACGAAGCTAGTGCAGGTATGCAGGCGTGATTAGAGCTGTTTGAATCTGTACCTCACATAGGTAGTGCTATCGAGCTGTTTGGAGGAGCTGTTTGTCTGTTTGGAATTGGTGAAGCTCTCTGACGGGTGCATGACGTCCTTGATATGTACTACCTCAAGTGATCTGCAAGTACGCCATCTGCCGTTGCTTGTTGCGCGGTAACCGGTTATGGGCTTTGCTTATCTTGTTCATTTTGCCAACACGACATCTACACCGAGTCTATCGTGGGATGTGGCGTGGAGGTGAGGGTGAAGAGAAAAGAAATTAATCATGTCGTCCGGTCAAGCATTGCTAGTCATTCCCCCGAAGTCGGTCCGAATCTGGGATATCAAACAGGGCACTTCTTCTTCGACAACAGCAACAACCACAACGCTCCTGATAGACGATATCGCTACCATATCACGCGTTGTTGAATCTGGTCATATCGGACTGCATGTGCATTCCCGCGGATTATTGTGAAAGCAACGCCCTTCGTCCCAATGTTCCTGAGGAAGTCCGCTCGTCACGGCGGCACCAGAACCGCCGACGTCGTCGCCAAAATCGAAGCATAAGAAGCCACCACCGAAACTCCACACAGTCCCGAACAGCTCCCCACAACCGTTCCCCTCCCATGCTCGCATCCCGTATACCAAGCACCGAGGTCTTGGCCAGGCCACAGGGCAGAGACCTCTACTTCACCGACACTGAGCTCAGTATGGATGTCGTAGAGCCAACCGCGAGAATCGCTGCTATCTGTTGTCGGTGTCGGTGAGAACGGAGCCGGACTTGCTGGTGCAGGACGGGTGGTGGTTGTAAGGTGGCAGTGCGTGATGTTCGAGTCAGTGGTCGGGAGCTCGGCGGGCCAGGTGATGTGGCAGTCTGGCTCGAAGAAGCCGTTCGGGTATGTACTGATCGCAGTCAGTCAGTCTCTTGTTAAAGCAGAAGGTGGTCGATGAGTTACTTACAGTGTCACATTCTCCTCATTCAGTCCCTGCACTACGGCAGTCACAGTCCCCTCACTGTTAACATCGGTGCGCGAGTACAGCGCTGTGCCATTGTAATCAGTATTGTAGACCGTTGTCGAAGAGGTTATGTTTCGAGCTTGGTCGGTGTATACTGTCACCGTGCCGACTATGGACCACGTGAAGTCGTTTCTGGTCCATGCGTAAGATTTTGCACCAACGTATGGGTGACCCAGATACGAGGTGGACGATGTTTTGTTGTTATCTATCCAAGTGCTATTGCATGTAGGGGTGCAGGAGCCAGAATGAGTCTTGGCATAGGCACCCGCCACGCCTAGCAAAATGAGAAATGAGCGCCTCAGGACCATTGGTAAGAGTCTTGCTCGATCCAGGTATGTATTCAGGCACTCAAAGGATCAAGACTATATATCAGACACCGACAATACCCCTGATCCAGGTCAGGCACTTGTACCACGAATTATAGCATGACGGCTGAACCTGCGCTAAGCAGAGCAGCCTACGAAAACTACATCGATACACAGCGACTTCAGCTTCCGCGTTGAGGCTGAGTATGCAGCTAGAACACGATGCAGGTACTGCGAACAAGAGGCGCCGCCGGATGTCATTTCAGGCGCCTTCGAGCCACAACGGCTGCAGTACGACCGACGAGCTGAAAAGCTAGTGTTACGCACCGAACCGTGAACATCGTCTGCTTCGGGCAGAGATTTCAAATGTTGAAAGAGCTGAAGTGAGAGACGCGTGAAAGGTCTGAGTACCATGGTGATCAGCACAGTGCCTTGCAGTACTGACTCCCTACAGGCCCTATGCACAGCACGTTCTCTTGCACTAGCTTGATCTATGGCATTGTTGAGCTAATCACTGTAGTTCTAAGTCCGGATATCACAGAGCTGGCCCCTCCGTCCTCTTCGCAGGGGCCGAAAGCACCACAGTAGTAGTCGCATATATCGAAGCATAAGCCTGTGCACTCTCCACGCCACAAGCCATAGACCATTCAAACGGCGCGCAAGCCGTTGTCGGACACCCAGTATACCAGGCTCTCACATCTTGGTCCGGCCAAAGAGCGGTGATTTGGTTTCGCCAGAATTCCGACCTGGTATCAATTTCGTACAGCCAGCCTTTGGAATCAGTGCTGTCTACTGTCATGGTTGGCGTCACTACTGGCGTGTGCTGCGGAGCTGCCCTGGTAGTCGTGGCCAAGTCGCAGCACATTTCGCCGTTCTTTTTGGTCGTTGGTAGGATTGCTGCGAAGGAGATTGAATCCCCAACATAGAGGTAGCCGGTCGGGTATGTCCTGCCGGGGTTAGGTTCGAAATTAGGAGGTTACAGGGTGAGTGACTCACAAGGTAATGTTGTTTGAATGACAGTCCTGAACCACGGCCGTGACCGTTCCTTCGGAGTTGACATCGGTGCGACTATACAGACTGCCGCCGTCGTCCAGACCAGATTCTGTGATGGTCGTCGTCGAGGTTGTGTTTTGGCCTTCGTCAACCATGACCATCACGGTGCCGACAGTGCTCCATGTGTACTCGTTGCGAGTCCACGAGTAGGCGCTCGCGGTGACAGAAAAGTCGAACATCAAGTCATACGATGTGTCAGATGCGTTGACCGTTGTCGAAGTTAAAGTCTCAATGCCATAGTTACAATGATCGGGAGTGATCTCCTTGGCTAGGCACATATCGAGGAGCGCTACGCAGCCACAGAGTGCGGCATAAAACCCCATGGTTGAAGCTGATCATAGAAGACGTGATATCAAGCACAGAGTGACGAAAGCAGTCAATTCGATCGAAGGGCAGCCTTGACTGATGTAGTCTTTTTCGTTTGGCCTGAGGATAGAAATCATGTAACAGGTGGAGCACTTGTCGTCTTGCAGGTGACGAGATGCTGGGCGTCGTGCACACCTGCGCCACAGTTGTTGGATCCTGAGTATCCCTCTCCATTCAGCTGGCCATTCGCATACGAAGGTGCTTCGTTGAGTGACAAAAGAGGGCATTGTTGGAAGGCTGGGTGAACCTCGTGACAGAATCATGCTTTCGATCTGCAAGCCTTTGTGGGACACGACTGTCGAGATGCGATTGCGCGTTGCATTTCCAGCGCTGGCCGACTATCAGCACCAATGTTAGCGAGCGCGGCAAGGAATTTACACAAGAGCAGAAGTGCTTTTCAGCCGCAAGCGTTGTGTTGGTCGACGCGCAGCACGATCTTGGCAGCTGTTATGCAGTGTTACAGTACTCCTTGCTGATGTTGTAAAACCCTAGAATGTGCGGGTGCATGTTATCTTTGCTGTGGATTAGAGTTGAGCGCATTACAGTGCCAGCCGCATCATCTTGTGCTTGATAGCAATTTATCAGGCGTTGTTGTTGTTGCTGCTGTCGAGCAGGGGTCCAGAAGCTAGTCTGAGGTCGTCTCCCGATTGCGCTCTTAATCCTGCGTGTGTAGCCTTCTATAGCTGAATGTTGCTCTTTAGACACATATGCACGCCAGAGGGCGTCGGGCGGCTGTGCTACACTGCACTAAATTGGTCTTGTAACACAGGGGAGTACGCTTCCACTGATTTTAGCCTGCATGCTCAGCTACTCCCTATACCCACGAAAGAAAGAATTTTTCGATCCTGTGCGCTTATGGCCGACTTCACAACAGGTATTACGAGGGAAAGGTTGCGAGATGGCGAAAACGACGATATATGCGCTGCTTGCCTTGATCAGTGCCATCATCACGCTTGCAAGATCAGAAAGCACTGCAAAGCCAATTAGTGTGCCTCCAAGCCTGTATTGGTGCGTTTCCTTCGTGCACGCACTCGTTCCGTATCTTAACACTGTTGTAGGGATGGCGATGACGGCCTTTGGTCGACCTTTCACATCCAAGTCGGCAGCCCACCACAGACACTGAGATTGCTGCCAGGCACTTCAGCAAATGCCGGATCCACGATATGGGTGGTAAGCCCCCTAACCGCAACGTAAAGTTTGCACGTCTGTCTAACCATTTAAGGTGATCGAGCCAGGCTGCTCTGCCGTCAACCCGAACCTGACCGACTGCTCAAACCGACGCGGAGATGTGTTCGACAACAACACCTCTACAACGTGGTCGACACAGGGCTTGCAGAATGGAGTCGATGGTGCCGTATATGGCCTGAACACACTAGAAGAGAAGCCCGTCGACCGTGATGGCAATGGGTCGTATGGCTTTGACACTGTGACTCTAGGAATACCAGGTGATTTGCCATCAGAATGTGATGCCGTCGTCGGTAGCTGGACTGACAAACACCAGGCGACGGCTTGCCAACATTGGAGCATCAAGTCGTTGCTGGCATATGGACCAACGACTTCTTCGTCGGCAGTCTCGGCATAAGTCCCGTATCTTTCAACTTCACCAATATTAATGATCCGAAACCCAGTTTGTTGGGAACTCTCCGCAACCAGTCGCTCGTGCCGAGCGCATCGTGGGGCTATACAGCGGGTGCACAGTATAAAGTGCCTGAGGTGCGTATCAACCATGTATTAAATTGGCATAGGACTGAATTTGCCAGGTATTCGGTAGTCTGACTCTCGGTGGTTACGATGCTTCGAGGTTCGCGGCCAATAACCTGACTTTCGCGTTTGGAGCAGATTTCTCACGAGATCTGGTGGTCAGTCTACAATCTATCACGCACGATACCGTCGGCACAAGCGTGCTGTCGGCGCAAAGCTTCGATGTGTTCATCAACTCCATGGTTCCTGAGCTCTGGCTACCCGTTGAGGTTTGCCAAGCCTTCGAGAAACAGTTCAACTTGACTTGGAGCGAAGCTGGCCAGCTCTATTTTGTGACTGAAACGGCTCACACTGCACTCATCCGCCAGAATCCGAATTTCACTCTCACCTTGGGTCAGCCGGGCAGTAGTGGTGGTGGAGTCGATACTGTCCAAATCGTGCTTCCGTACGCAGCATTTGACCTCAACTTGACTGCACCAATCGTGGCCGAGAACGAAAGCTCGTGGTATTTCCCGATCAGACAAGCTCAAAACTCAAGTCAGTACACACTTGGGCGGACCTTTCTGCAGGAAGCATATGTCACAGCCGACTATGAACGGAGAAACTTCTCCGTCGCCCAGGCTCTGTTTCCGGCGACGACCAGCCAGACGCTTGTCGCCATTCCTGCACCAGGAAGCGAGACGGAGGATAAGTTCAAGTTGACGAGTGGTCAGATCGCCGGCATCGCGGTAGGTGCCGTGGCGCTTGCCTTCATTGCTGTGGTCGCTGCTCTGCTCTTCTTAAGGAGCAGGAAGCGGCGAACAGCAGCGATCGTCGTGCATCACGAGCAAGAGCAGCATGTCGATATGCCACCCACAGACTTCAAGGAAGCAGACGGCGAGCAGACGGAAGTGCGAGAGCTCGATGACGGAAATTGTCTGAAACCAGAGTTATTGGGCCATGATTGTGCTGGCAGTCGGCATGAGCTGGGCAATGATGCACAGCTCAAGCAAGAACTTGAAGATCGCAACGGGTCTGGTAATGTGCATGAGCTTCACTCTCATGTCGTTGTGCAAGAGTTGGAGGGACACCCGTTAGGTCAGCATATCGGTTCGAAGTAGGTAGATATGGAAAGCTGGATCACAAGTGGGAAGTGCTAATACGCGACAGCGCGCCAAGACCTGTGACGCGCCAATCAGACTCGTGAGCAGATCTTCATCAACACGATTGCATACATCACGTCTCTGAGCTCATAAACAAGATATCCAATTATGTACATGACCATCTCTTTTGTCGCACTGTACATTGCTCGCCTTCACAAGCCAGGGCGATCCGATAGAATTTTCTGCTACAGCAAGCAATCAGCACTGCTCTCAGCCCACAAGTGGACTCCCGTCACTTGGTCCTGAGTCAACTTCACAGGCATACACCGACGTTTCCATGCCAGCATCTCCCTAATATGGCCTCTGCTAAAAAAAATGCTGGCAAGAAGCTTGTGAATGATGAACAGTCTAGACGAACACCCACATACGAGTCGGCTACGTAACGTGGACCGAAGATATACTGTCGTTTTAGGCATGAGAATGTATTCAAGACGGCTCATTGGCTTGCGACCTCCAAGATTTGTCTCGACCAAGTATGGAATCGCCAGAAAGCTGGCCTGCTCGACGGAATGTCAACGGAATTTGTTGATAAAATGCCATGAGCCTATGTTTCCATTGTTTCCAGTCAGGGCATTCGATAAAGGCGCGACAATTGACGACGTGTGAACAGGCGCGCTCATGCATGCTTGTCTCGTCTGTGAAGTAAGTTCGTTTCCGCAACATTGTGTCACATGCTCGCTTGAGCGACACTGACGAAGATCTTGATCGGATCTAAACTCCGTTGAATTGGCTTGAACAAGAGCTTCTCTTATTCCAATTCTCTTCATCGACACATTTCTTTCTCGTCACAAGAGCAAAGTTAGTGGCACGGACCACGATCGATATCGCGCCTGCCGGCGATCTCATTCTAATTGTCGGCGCCGACAAGAAGCGTCTTCGAGTCTCTTCAGTGATACTGTCTTCGGCATCAGCGGTCTTCAAGGCGTTGTTTGGGCCACATTTCTGTGAAGGGCAGGCAAGTCGCGACGGCTCATACCGGTTATTGACGTGTTTGTCACTGACTTTCAACAGCAAAATCGCAGCAGCGACTCGCCTGCCGAAATCGCTCTTCCAGATGACTCCAATGCGACACGACAGCTTTGCAGGCTCCTGCATCATCAGGATTTGCCAGAATTCGACGAGCACGATTTGTTGAGTCGAGCAAGAAAAGCCGGACTCTTGAAGCTTGCAATAGTCATCGCCAAGTACGACTGCAGCGCGGCACTGCGATATCCAGCTCGAGCCTTGCTCGATATCGCCCTAGCCGAAAGTGTCGGCATCTCAAAATATCGGAGGTCTTTGGCAGCTCGTCACTATTGCCTACCTAACGCGCGAGAAGCACGGCTTCCGCAAATCCACGGAACTGCTCGTCAGAAACACAACACAAAAGCTGTCACTTCTGCGAGACTCCGATTGTGCGGACATACTTCCCATGAGTATCCTGGGTGAGCCTGGACTTCTCCAACTGCGGAATGCGACTTGCTGACACAACATAGCGACAACCACGGAGCAGCGCAACGCAGTCATGCGAGATCTGTGGTCATCGGTTCTGAAGCTACTGAAATGTGGCAAGTCAGGCCACAACTCTACTTGGGCCAGCTTCGGCGCTCTCGCTGCTGTTTACGACCATTAACCAGATGCTGCCTGGCCACCAAGAGTCGTGGATTCAGCAGAGCAGCACTCGTTGCAAAACGCGATCGTAAAGTTCGAGGCACTTGAGTCAATTGAGATCTCGTGTTTGGCTTGCAGCTCCGATGGGTGCTCCTCAGTAGTCTCCCGCGCCAGAATTGCGGAATTGGCGGACCGGCTTGTCAAATCCTGCCAAGGGTTGTGCTTGCAGTGCGTGTTGGACGATGAGATGAATTCGACAAAGTGCTCGCATGAGCATTGAGCAATCCACAATCATGTAGGCAAAAGCCGCTGGATCAGGTCTGCACCAGAGGAGCGGTGCTCGAGTCTCGAATTCCAGACCGAAAGTGAATGGCTGCGTTACCTCAAAAGTACTGCAGGAAATGTCAAGGCGGCGTGAAGGCCTGGTGGAACTGCTGCGCCGGTGTCGAAGGCGAATGAGGACTCGCGATACCACCTCATACAGCAGGTCTGACTTTCTTCTTCTTGCTTTTCTTCTTGGCCTTTTGCGCAAGCACTTCATCAAGATAGCTCCCTGCCTTTCTCTTCTTTGGATTTGGCTCTTCTTCCGGGAATTCCTTCATATTCGAATTGACTGTCGCAGGCTCCCGAGTATTGGATGACTCTGTATCTCGGTCCATGGCCGACTCGCCAACTTCGTCTCCAACAGCTCGCGGAGTGGCCTTCACCTCCACAGTCGTTCGCTTTTTGGAAGTAAAGGCAGAGGCTCGACCACCTTCTTCATCTTCATCACTCTCTATCACTTTCGCAGCCGGCGGTGGCTTAGACAGCTCTGCAGACCTCGAAAGTGCGTGCTTACTCTTCGAAGCTTGTTCTTGTGCCTTTTTTCTGGCATGTGCTGTTTTCTTGCCAAGTAATGACTCGAGCAGCTTATCATTATCTGTCCGTCGTCGCCTCAGAATGCCTCCCAGCTCGGTGTCATCATCACTCTTTCGCTTAGCACCAAGACCTGCGACTTCGCCCAGATCCTGGAAATCGTCCTCATCGTCTTCGTAGTTGCTCGATGTGCTTGGCGCGGACTCGTCTTTTGGAGGAAGCCATGATTGCAGTAGCTTTTGACTGCGGGCTAAGGCAAGATTTGATCTGGCTATGAGGAGATCGACCTCGCTGGGCTTTGTGTTGTCTGTCATCGCATTTTGTGCGAAGAAATGATGCACGTAGCTTCGAAAGATGTCGCGATGCTTTCTCGGGCCGGGGCCGAGACCCGCGCGGCAAGACCCTTGAACTTGTCCCGACCCTTTCATAGAGTAGAATACTATCGAGGCTGGGCAAAAGATCGAGGCTTCGTTCTCGCGCCCTCCCATACATACATTTCAGGTCGTCAACTACGTGCCTTGTGAATGTTCGAATACTCCCACCTCATCACTCACAACCTAACAAGGCGCCAGTTCCCTTCGCAGGTTGCTTGTATTGCGAGACAGTCGCGTACCTATCCTCTGACGCGCCGATGACAATAACGGCACGCTCACAAGGCAGTAAATGGCACTTTCTCAGACAAACCTACTGGGGCAGATGTCTACAGTACTCAAGTGCGGAAAACATCCAATCGTCGAAGGTGGAACTTTCCCGAGCAGGTGTAAGCTTTGTGGTGGATTCCCGAGTCCGGTGGTAATTCTCCGGCCTCCTTGGTCTCTGAACAGGCTGCATCGAGAGTACACAGCTACCGAGCCGATCCATCATTCGCTGAGTAGCAACCGTGCTTCTGCTTAATGCGGCATAAGTCTGGGGAAAATGAGGAGTAACAGTGATCACATTAAAGTTATATAAGAGGTGAGAGATGCCACGACACAGTAGTCCGCACTCATGACCTATACTCTCACTTGTAGATAAACAACGCCGACAATCTTGACAATCATGGCAACCACTGTGGCGGTCGAGACGATTCAAGAGACACTTGGCATAACGAAGGACATTCCCACGCCATCGGAGAACGGCACAACAACTGACGATTGGACCCACGGGCTCAAATCGAAGTGGCCCACTGCCCTAGACCTAGCAGGGTCCAGTCTACCCTGTCGTCTTGAAGGCGAAGTCGAAGACTTGGTGCGTTCCTTCCCGTTACTCAAACAAACAAGCAGCTAATCTGAAGCAAACAAGGTTGTACTTGGTGATATCCCAAAAGCAATCGATGGCTGCTTCTACCGTGTCATGGTCGATCCATTCGTCCCTCCACACCCCAAGAACGTTCCGGTCGACGGGGATGGCAACATCTCGGTATTTCAGTTCCACAACGGCAGGGTGGACATGAAGACCAGATACATCGAGACGGAACGCTTCAAGCTGGAGCGCAAAGCTCAAAAGGCGATGTTCGGGCTGTACAGAAATCCTTTCACTCATCATCCATGTGTTCGGTAAGATCAGCGTGTTGCAAAAGCTGTTACCAGGGTCTGAATTTTATTGCAGCGCTGCCGTCGATTCTACTGCAAACACGAATCTGGTTTACTGGGGCGGCCACCTCCTCGCTTTAAAGGAGGTCGCTTTACCGTACGCTGTTGATGCCAGAACGCTGAAAACGATTTCGTACGATCCGTTCGGCCAGATCAAGTCGAAGACTTTCACAGCTCACCCAAAATACGATCCGTACAAGGACGAACTTGTCGTTTTTGGGTACGAGGCGAAAGGTCTGGCCACGACAGACATCGTGACATATTCTATTGATAGGTCAGGCAAAATTAAGAACGAGTTTTGGCTGCACCAGCCTTACGAGACTCCTGGCTTCATCCACGACTGTGCTATCACACCCAATTGGATAATCCTTTTCATCTGGCCATTCGAGGCCAGTATCGCACGCATGAAGCGAGGAGGCCATCACTGGGCTTGGACGGACGATCGAAGCTTAACAATGCTTGTGGTACCGCGAGACGCAGCTAATCCTGCTGCCTCTGGCTGGAAAGCTAACGAGACTCGGTCATATGATTGGAAGACATGTATGCCAATTCATACTGCTGCAGCGTGGGAAGACGCCAACGGCCATATTTTCGTCGAGAGCTCTCGTGTTCACGATAACGCTTTTCCTTTCTTTCCTCCGGACACGGAGAATCCGCGCATGCCGGACCCCAATACCAAAGCTGATTTCGTGCGCTGGACCATCGATCCCACACGACCGGATCGAAGTCAAGTCGAAGACCCACTGGTCGTTGTCGACGCACCTTCTGAATTTCCTCGCATCGACGAACGCTTCATGACGTTACAGTATGACTACGTTTGGTTGAACGTGTTCATCCCAAATAAGTCAGATGGCTCGAAGAACATTTTCCATGGCCTCAACGGTCTCGCCATGCACAGTAACAAGACAGGAAAGACTCGATGGTTCTATGCCGGCGAAGATTCTCTGGTCCAGGAGCCGATCTTCATCCCTCGTACGGCTGACGCGCCAGAAGGTCATGGATGGGTGATCGCGCTGATTGAGCGGTCCGGCAAGGCGTCGCGATGCGACTTGGTCGTCATTGATACTCGGGAGTTTGAGAAGCCTATAGCGATCGTGCAGCTGCCTTTCCACATGAAAGCACAGATCCATGGTAATTGGGTGAGTTCGAAGGACTTGGGTGGGTATCATCCCATCATAGATACCATCCCGGACTTCAAAATCTCTGGCCGCGGAGCTCTAGAGCCATTGTGACGCGGCGACTAAGAGTTGAGTGTCTTCAACAATGCTAATCGATTGACATCCCTTGCCAACAAAGTTCTCAGGCATGATGCCGCTTTTGCTGAAAGTAATAGGCGAATAGCAGCTTCGTACTGGTCGCCATTCTTCCAGAAGCCATAGGTCTCCCACCAGCCGCGGTCAATCGCTTCCTTCTTGTTAGCCGTCCAGTGTTGGTTCCAGTGGTCGATGGCACGTAACATGTCTGACATAATGCCTACATAAGGTTGCGTTGCGCGATCCGTGTCGAACCGACTGATTTGGAGGGTGAGAGCGTCGTTGGCATAACGGTATAGCACTGGGTAAAACTTGAATCAGTCACGCGCCATCATTACTGATGCCCGCAAAGAGTCGGCTTACTGTGTATCAAAATGAATGTGTCCAGCAGCGTCAGCTTTTGCTCGCCCCCATGATCGATTCGCTCGTCGAACAGCCTGCGAAAGGCGGTTGGCACAGTCAAGCTGCGCTGGAAAGTGAACGCAGGGTGTGTAAAGGGGTGCGCTGCGTCGAAGATGGCTTCTTCACAGGGGAAGTCGCAGACAATTTCGGACATCGTGATGCGAGGTTGAATGCCTTTGAAAAACAAAAAGGCACAGTCGAGGAGGATCAGATAAGTGGATACACTGTTGTTAGACTGTGAGCTTGCTACTGAGACCATCGCAGACGAGCAACTCACCGCACTCGGCTTTCTTTCGCAAGCCAAGCAGCCTCGGAGACTCTATCTTCGAGATGGTGCGAAACTTGCAGAAGCCCCTTTCGTCGAGCGAACTGTGATGGAACAGGAATCAGCGAAGTGACAGCGGCTTTCAAACGCAAAGCCTCACATCTATGAGCATATCAAAGCGACGGGTCGCTGCCCTGCGTTTCGAAGTCTCATCTCCTGTGCAGAATTGCAAGACTATCACCAGGTAAGCTGCATGGAGCACCTGGAAGTCAATCGCTGGGTCAGACCCAGTGGATCCACTGGCATGAAGCACCTCCTGCGAGAAGATGAAGCTCTCCACGACTCCCGCTACTGAAATAGCCATGTTTCGCTCTGTATCGATCGGACTGTACGATGCACCGAGCAGAAACGTTGAAGCCAAAAGCGACGGATGGGCCAAACTAATACTGAAGGATGGCTCGTGTATAGTCCGAGCATTCGGATGCCAGTATTGGAAGAACAGTGATATGAGCCTGACGACTCGAGTCGGAGCTAGGAGGAACTCAAGCTTAGTTGCTATGTCCTGTCTTTCGGCTTCCGTGGACACTGACACTGTCGATGTCGCCATGATGCTCTCCATGACAGCTGAAATACTGGCAGGGCTATCGCGCACACCGTAAGCATCTCCATAGGACCCATCACCGGCGCTGCCTTCCAGAGCAGGATCCAACCACTCCTCTGGAGCAGGGAAGAAGGCAGGGCCAAGCATGCCATCCAGAAAGTCGAAGTCGAAATCGATACTGGCTGATGCCGCTCCCGTATCTTCAAATAGCGTCCAAGGTACAAGTGTCTGCGCCCGAAATTGGTCGGTATCGTTGCGTGATCGAGCTGGTCTGGGAAAATTAAAGCGTGAAGCGAAGACCTCTTCTTCGGAATCGCGAAGGAGAAAGGCCACAGCACACTGAGACCGGGCATTCAAGGCACGCTCTCCTTGCGCGTGAGATTCCACTGCGGGTGCGCATATGAGCAACGTACGTGCCTCTGAGGCTGTGCCGGGCCACTCACGGGTAGACAGTTTGGTCGTTCGTGCGCATTGCATCCTCTTGGCCGAGCAAGCACTGCATGGCACAAGACCATCACAGTATATCTTTTTCATCGAACACTTGACAGTTTTCAGCTGCAGTACAGCAATGAGGGGCAGGCAATGGAGTGTACCCGGTTACAAGCGTGCCGGTTCCTACCCACGGATGTTGAAAAGTGTGGTAACGGCGCAGCTCTGCGTTCGGAACACTTCGCTGCGTGTCTTCGTAGAGCATCTCTGATGACAAGGCAGTCAGCTACATGAGAGAGGCTCGTATTTGATGCTGACGATACGGACTTGCGTGAGTATGTGTGCCGGCAGAACGGGCAGACGTGGACTGCTGGCATTGCGTTCGGCATCAAGCACCAGTTCAAAGTCGGTCAGGCCCCACTCTTTCACTCGAGGTGTTATCTTCTGTTGTAGTACACATGCGTTATTTCGAAAGTCGTATTGTTGTTCTCCTGTTACGGCCATTATTGCCGAGCGGGGTCAAGCATTAGGTTGGCGTCAAAGTGTCTCCACAGCGAGGTTATACCGTGGAGTGCGATGTGATCTGATCAATGTATAAAGTGCGGCATCGTAGCTTGTGAATGCAAATGTCTCAGACGAGATCACTCATGGTAAAGACTCGTCGTGCTAGATGTTAGAGACAGTGTTGACACTCGCCACGTCATTTTCGCTCAATCCCAACTTCGTTGAACTCGTAGTCATTCTCGACAGCTAATGCGTGCTTGCCTTCGTATGGACCAGAGCGCCATGATAAAGCGCTCGATGGATGTGGTGCTGCGAAAGAGCGTTTTTCGAACCAGTGACCTTGTTTGAAATGCTAGTACTGTAATGCTTGTCGGCACCTAGCCCGCAGTCATAGATCACGAAGCTCGCCTACTGCATATCCTGTCAGAACATACTATGATACAACAGTCTTACATAGCCACAAGAGATAATCCAAGCAATTCTTAGCTGGTGTCGTTCTTGACTTAGTCCTGGAGCATAGAAAGTGAGGCAAATGGTCTTCCGCCTTACGAACGGCAATGCCACTGCTTCCGTACGATCATCTGCCGGAAGCCACTACCAGCATGATCTGTAAAGGGAAGCATACTGGAAGAGCAGTCAATCGAGGTCGCTTTTTCAATAGCCTCGAGGCTTTCTTATCCGAAGAGCCAAGCGGTAGGTCACTTTCTCACCCGGGTACTACCGACCTTCGGCTCGCAACGGCCAAACTTTCAGCGCCAGCGCGCGCAAGCCTGAACGGGAGAGCTTCGAAGTGCAGCTCGACAGACCCGACAGAAGCAAGGCACCCAAGATCGTCTTGTCTTTCTTCACACCACTCGTATCACAGTGACCATGTTCAAGCTCGCACGCAGCAGCAGGCAGTTCGCCGGTGCTCTGCAGAGCTTCAAGGTGAACCGGAGCACCATTTCTGGAAGCCATGTGTACTAAAACTGCCACCAGGAAGCACCTCTCCGCCAGCAGGTGCGCAACCTCTCGATACACGAGTACAGATCCGCGAAACTACTCGAATCATACGGCATCGGCGTGCCCAAAGGCGATGTCGCCCACAACCCAAAAGAGGCGCAGGAGGTAGCGGGCAAGATCGGAGGTGAGGACATGGTCATCAAGGCACAGGTACTGGCTGGAGGCAGAGGAAAGGGCCACTTCGACAATGGCTTCAAGGGTGGTGTCCGGATAGTATACAGCCCACGGGAGGCATCTATCCTCGCAGACCAGATGATCGGTCACAAGCTCATTACCAAACAAACTGGAGAGCGTGGCAGAATCTGCAACAGCGTCTATATTGTCGAGCGCAAATTCGCACGCCGCGAATTTTACCTTGCTATCCTGATGGACCGGCAATCGCAAGGACCTGTGATCGTTGCTTCCAGCCAAGGTGGTATGGACATTGAGACTGTCGCCAAAGAGAACCCAGAAGCCATCATCACAACTCACATCGATATCAACAAGGGCGTGACCGACGAAACCGCGACTGATATTGCAACCAAGCTCGGCTTCAGCGAACAATGTATCGAACCTGCCAAGGACACCATCCAAAAGCTCTATAAAATATTCAGGGACAAAGACGCGACGCAAATCGAGATCAACCCTCTCTCCGAAACCTCTGATCACCAGGTCCTCTGCATGGACGCCAAGCTCAACTTCGATGACAACGCTGAATTCCGCCAGAAGGAGATCTTTTCGTGGCGCGATCCTTCTCAAGAAGACGCCGATGAGGTCAAGGCTGGTGAAGTCGGCCTGAACTTCATCAAGCTCGACGGTGATATTGGATGCCTTGTCAACGGTGCTGGTCTCGCCATGGCGACCATGGACATCATTAAGCTCAATGGTGGTACGCCCGCAAACTTCCTTGATGTAGGAGGAGGCGCCACCCCAGAAGCTATCAAGTCTGCTTTCGACCTGATCACGAGCGATCCTAAAGTGACGGCAATCTTTGTGAATATCTTTGGTGGCATTGTGAGATGTGATGCCATCGCAAAGGGTCTGATCAACGTTGTGGAATCGATGAACCTAAGAACACCGGTCATTGCACGGTTGCAGGGAACGAACAATGAGCAGGCTGCAAAGTTGATTAACGAGTCAGGCCTGAAGATTTTCTCGATCGACGATCTGCAGACTGCCGCGGAGAAGAGTGTACAGTTCAGTAAGGTGGTGAAGATTGGTAAGTCGTTGCAGTCAGTTATGCTAGCACGCACGTCATATTTACTAACACGACCTCACAGCGCGTGACATCGATGTTGGTGTGGAGTTCACGCTGGGTATATAGATACGGATTCGGCTGCAGATGAGTGACGACGCGAGGCATATATTGTGCTTTGTGCTTGTGTGTGATTACTGCAGGCGTTCGGATGGATGTATCCTCAGGACCTCCTGCACGTTGCTGCGAGTGGGCTGACATAGCTTCAAATATGATTCCCATTGTATGCTTCCTCACTATATAGTGGGATGTTACAAGAAACCCACCAGAGTCTCCCGATGCCATTGCAGCAGGAGGATAGTACAGCCATATCGCTACCTCCAGACTGGCGAAAATTGTATACGCGCGCTCTTGACATTATATGCTTGCTTATTCAACTACGAGGGATGCACTCTAAGCCGAGATGGAGTATGTATTCATGGAGCTACGCGTATTATAGTGCGCTCTCTCTAACACCGTATACTTACTTATTTGGCTACGAGGGATGCGCTCTAGGTAGGGATATAGCATACATCCCCAGGGCTTCGCGTATTAAAGCGCGCTCTCTCGACATTATATACATACTGATTCGATTACGAGGGATGTACTCCCGGTAGAGATACAGTATGTGTCTGTAAAAGTACGCATATTATAGCGCGCTCTCTCTAATGTGATATACTTGCTTATTCGACTACGAGGGATATACCGCAGGTAGAGATGTAGTATGTATTCATGGAGCTATGCGTGTAACAGCGCGCTCTCTCAACATCATTTAGATTCTTATTCGACTACGAGACATGTACTCTAGGCAGAGATGCAGCGAATATTCTCCGGGCTACGCGTGCAATAACGCGCCCTCTCGACGTTATATGCGTGCTTGATCGATTACGAGGGACGTACTTCAGGCAGAGACATAGCATGTATTCACAGAGCTACGGATAAAGTAGCGCGGCTTCTCTCCTTCTCGCCGCTATGTCGCTATCTAGTTCCTACTGAACATCATCTTCGTCACGCTTTCTCTTCAGGCTGGCGACCTCGGCCTTGAGGCTTGCTATCTCCGCTTCATACTCGTCCGGAGTCTTCGGCAATCCTACCCTCTGGTGAACAGCTGGTTGGCGCCCGTCATACTCAATGTCTTCCTCGCCCTCCATGTTGAAGGCCTTCTTGTTGCTGTTGATGTATTGTATGCAGTCGTTGGTGCTGCGTCCCCGGATGCGGCGTGCGAGCTCGGTGTAGTCGAAGGTCTTTCCGTGTCCCAGATGCTTTTGCATGTCTTGGTACTGCTTCAGGATAGACAATTGTGCTGCTTTCGGCCAGGATTCTTTCGAGTTGCGTGGGTTTGCTGGTATGATTGGCGGTGTGCTGGTCTGTGGCGAACGCTCGCGGTCATTGATCTCCTCGACTTCTGGGATTATGTACTTCTTCTCCCATTTCTCGCGTGCGGGTCCTGCCATGTTATCGGCAAGCGGGCTGGCGATTAGCACACTTGTGAAGGTCTTTTTGCCCTTGTCGTCGTAGTAGAGCTCATCGAATGCCGTTATTGTGATGCGAGCCAAGGCGAGGAAGCGCTCGAAGAGCGGGAAAGGGTCGTCGAGTCGCTCAAACCACTGCTCGCTGTCCGTGTACATTCTCTCGATGGCGCGGACCAGCCAAATGACGTCTACGCTCTCGATTTCGCCGAACTGTAACCTACGATGGTAGTGTACGTAGGCCATGGTGGCCACCCTCTGGTCGATCTGGCAGTTGCCCGGGATGGGCTTACCCATCAGACGGCCCTTCTTGCCCAAGTCATGCAGTAGGATGGGCTGCTTGGCGAAGCAGGCGATCTTCAGCTCCCTAAGGTGTGGAAGGATGCCTACAGAAGCCAAGGATGTCAGCATTCGATCATGAAGGACGTGCATCGAGCAGAGACGGAGCAAATATGCTTCGTGATACGCGTCTGGTGCGCGCTCTTTCTGACATCCAGTGCGTGCTTGCCCCGATCATGAAGGATACGTAGGAGGTTGAGATGAAGTGGAGATGCTTAGAGCTGCGCTTGTCGCATCGCGCCCTCTCTGACATCTCATGCTCGTCAATGCTGCTGCGGTTCATAGTACGTACCTCCGGACCGGTACAGCTCCATGAGATCTTTGCGCGGGACAAAGAACTGGCCCGCGAAGCCCTTCTCCAGTAGTTCGGTCTTGAGGGCCGGCAGACGGACATCTTCTTCTTGGCACGAGGGTCCCTTCATGCGAACGTATATTCTCCTGTATAGATGTTAGCTCAATTAAGCGAGGGACATCACCGCTGCTTCAGGCGTGGTTTGTATTGTGAAGTAGCGCAGAGTGAGGTGTGTGTCGATCTACTTACTGCCTTTTCTCGACCTCGTCCTCGAGCTTCGCAATCTCATCTTCCATTGCGGAAGAGCTGCCGAAAGCACCAGTGCTGGTGGTGCAGGTAGTGGCTGCCATAGTGTGGTGTGATGTGGTGTGCTGTCGTGTGGTGTGCTGTAGTGTGGTGTGCTGTCGTGTGGTGTGGTGTGGATAATGTCGACGGCGGAGAGTGTACAGCGCGGTGTGCGTGGAAAGGTGAGGATTCTTCCGAGTCGACGAAAGTGTTCTGATGACCGAGTGAGGCCCGTTTGTATGGAGGGGCAAATCACTCCGGCTTCACATGCTTTTGTGCAGGGATTATAGCGCGGTCGCGCGTATCCTTGTAGCTGGCAACCCTCACTGAGGCCTCGCGTGACCTCGAAGCTTAAGCTGACTCTTAACGAGAAGGATCTTCTCTCATCTTCCAACGTGCTCCTTTTCTCCTGTAGCATTAACCACCTCAACTTCCAATTTCATCACCCACTATTCCACTCCATCACTTCAACACCGCTATGCCATCAGGACAAGACAGGACTGCTCTTACCGACCTCATCGACACTTCCACGGACCTTTGAAAATTCGCACCAACCATGTCACGCTTTCACCGCACCATCGCCGAAGGGTCGCCATTCCATACCACTATCCTGCCCGACCGCGACAACACCGCCACCGAACCGCTACGAACAGACAAACGCCGGGTATATTTCAGTCTGGGGTCTTACTTGGGGCCTTCAAGGCACCGCTCCCCGAACAGTGATCAGAAGCAGGGAAAGCCGCAAGGCCAGCGGTGGGACGGGTAGGGTTGCCTCCGCCACCTGTCTGCCACTGTCCGACGATCACTGCCCTCCGCGAGCGACCTTGCGGGGTACCTATCAGCGTTTGTCGGCGACACTACGAGACGCCCTTTAGCATTGCAGGTAACCCTTGGTGCCCTTTGTAGGGGATCTCTGTAATCGCAATGGTGGTTTTCGACCTCACTGGACTCGCTACAAGCAGACAGACGCCGGATATGGTCCGGGCAACCATTCGCCGAGGCCCGACCTCACTGGACTGGTCTCCCTTGGACTCGACCAACTTTACTGCTCTCACAGAAGGCCCCCCTCGCTCTGGTCTTACCTGGACAAACCAGTAAGCATGAAGCAGCAGATCGTGAAATATGCACCACATCCCAGACCAGCACTGACTCTCTCCTAGTTGAGGTTCTTGGGCCGTGTCTTGCTATGACAGTAGCCCGCCTTTCACCAGTTTATTCCTCCTCGAGGAATTGAGGCAGGGGTCTCGCCTTTCGCGCTCGTTCGAATCGAGTGCCTCCCTTTTTCATCGTGACCGCTCACACATAGCGAGAGCCACGGAGAAGAAGCTCAATATTTCGGTCATCATTCCGACCTTGCAGGTAAAGACTAGCCCGGTGACAATGAGGCTATTGCTCCAATTACAGGCGGATCTTGAGACGGCGCACACTGCGGGTTGGACAGCGTAGCGAGCATGGCATGCGGCACTGACAAGCATCGATTCAGGCACAATCCATTCGAGCTGCCATCGCACTGCAGCAGCGCGACCGTCGGACTCCTGGCAATTGACTATGTCCTGCCAGGACCACCTCAATATCCAAGACCACCGAAGAGCTTATTTGATTGATCGGCCTGATCGAATGCTGCTCAAGCACCAGGGTACCTGCTTTGCCGGTTGCATGTCTCCTCACCACCAGGCATCGCGCTCGCACAACTCAAATATCAAGCCTTGGCAACCCACATCTCTGTACGACCTAGACGTTTCCAGTCCGAGCACGGTGCGTTACGATGTTCATTTCGAATTTCTCAGCAATCGCGTATAAAACAGGCTTACCTCACGAAGAATGTCTCAGCCCTCAATCACAGCAGCGCACTCCGACGCCCAGAGCAAACCCACCTCAATCAACAAAGCACCATCATGCCTTCCCTCCGCCTCTTCTCCACACTCACCACCCTCGCCCTCGCCACCGCCCACATGATCCCCGAAGACTCCCCCATCACCGCCGCAAGCACCTGCACCATCCTCCCCCACAACCCCGCCAACGCCTCCGACCTCGCCGCCTGCAACGAAATCATCAAAGCCGCAGCCAACACCGCCTGCACCGTAGACATGTCCCATTTGGACCAATACCCAGGCCTCTTCTGCACCTACGGCACCGCACAAGTCTGGGGTGTGGGGACGAACAATTTCCCAGGGCCGGTCAGTGATCTATGGTGCGTAAACAAACTCCAAGACGAGGATGATGATATTCCATTGCTGCTGCGAGACGGATGCGTACGAACGCTAATGTTTGGGGGCCCACTAGTGGAAACGTTGCCAAGACGGTGGGAGAGATTATGGACGAATGTACTTATCGTAACATGACCACTGGTGAGTGCGTACGCTGAGTATGTGCGAATTGATGGTGAATCTTCTCTGACTGGTGTCGTTTCAGGTCAGAAGCCAATTTATGGGCATGAGTATTATGATGTGTGGGTCGGAGAGAAGAGGGACTGCAATCCAGGTCTGGTGAATTGCAATTGAGCTGGCGGGAGGGTTCACACGCACGAGGGCAGGAGTCGCTGGATGGCTGAGAGAGTAGCTCGATTCATTTGATGTGTTGCTTCGGTCTCGATCCGGTGTTCAAGTATACGATGCACTGCATCGAGCTGAAGGTGAAACGGAATCGGGCGACGGAGGGTCGATATCGTCAGTGTCATATAGCCAAAATTATGCTTTCTTGGGTGGGTTTGCATCCTTGTCTCGCGGCGATCAATGACCTTTGATGTCTGCCACAGCCGCGATAGTCCAAATTCTTTGCTGTGAGCCTCCCCGATAAACGTTGCTCTGATCTAAATTCTTAGACCACGTCCTTCATCTGCGTGTACTTGCGTACGGAAGCATTATATGATTTTAAACTCCTCAGGTCTGCCGGCCCTCAGAACCTGTATACGAGCTATGCCATTCGGCACAATTTCTTTATAAATTCACCAGCATTTCGATGCTCCTCCCATAGATTCTCCCAACTGCTCCGAGACTTGTCCAGGATGAGGGCAACTTTGATGTGATACGGGACAGCTTTAAGCTTTCGGGATGCTATCCAGAGCGATCGCAAGTCTTTGTGACGCGCGCGTTCGATGCTGGACGGTGGCTCATACTCAGGCCGGAATAGCTCTGCTATCAACAATTCGGCAAGGTGGATACCGATGTACAGCAATGTCCATAGGGTCTGTGTCGCCGACCAATATCCAGGAAAGATGCAGATCGGAGGATGCTTGATTCTGCTTTCCCACAGACCATCTGCATGGTCGATCCAGATTTTCTGGAGTACCTTTTTGTAAAGGGGTAGGACTTCCTGCTTGATTGTGCGGCATGTCTTCGTTATAGGAGGCGCCTCAAACCTCCTTTGATAAGGGTTCAACATAGGCAGCTCTCCCATCTCAAAACCACATTCAGCAAGAATGAACTCATAGACGATCAGACGGACGTCACGAGTTGCACGCAAAAGCGGACAAGCATCGATGGCCTGAGGGACTTTGACTTGAGAAACGATTCGTTCTGGTGGAGATCGTGCAGGATCGTGCAGTTCTTGAGGCTCGATGGATGCTTCTCCATCCGCTTGTGCACGTAAGGACATAAATTGAGCAGATAACTCAGGTGCCGCTGTACAGCTCGAGAAGTCGTCTTCATGTGTATCCATGTCGTAGTGGTCGATAGTTCGTGCGGAACCGAAGAAACTATGATCGAAGTACCAAGTTTATTCGAAAACGTGTTGGAATTGTTATGTGCGAAAACTCGGAAGCTTGATCGACTTCTGGCCTGGATCGAACAAGAGGTTGACCAATGGATGGTGACCGAATGGAAGACATGTTTCCGTCAAGCTATTAGTCAATACAAGTCTCCTAGTGCACATCCAAGCTTCACGAATGCCATCGGGGCTGCAGCGTGAAACGATGTCAGTTCAGTCCATGTGAAGACTCATCTATAGCATGCCCTTTCCCACTTGCTCTTTTCTCTCCTCCCATACTGTCTTGCCACTACAGCTGCACACTGTTTTATCGTTGTCCCATACGCCTGCACTTCTGGCGATCACACCCACAAGCGTATCCGGATCCTCCTTATCGAATTGTTCATTCGTCCTACTGACCACCACACTCCTTCCAATCATCTCCCAAATCTGTATGGGCTTGTCAATAAAGACACTGCCCAGCCCTGACTTCCTGACCTGTATCGTGCCAAAGACACCCTTTGCATTCCTACTTTCCTCTTGCGCCTTCACAGCATCCCACACCCTACCAGTGCTTGCAGCACCATTGCTGATGTCGCCTGTCTCCCTCACGGTAACATTATAGGTCCCAGGGCTCACTCCCTTGAGCGTCATGTCCAGAATCGTCATATTGTCCGACACTTGAACCATACGGATGAGACCTCTCACAACATCTGTGACCTTGGAGGAATGGGTTTCCAGGATACAGACAGCAGCTGATTCGGCACGGCCTGAGCCTCGAAGGATGGCATCGCGGCCTGTGTCTTGAATTGCGGCGACAATGGAGGACGGAGCTGCGTTGCCGGTTATGGAAATCAATTGAGATTTCAGGTCGGCTGAGATGCTGTGAATGCCTGTATACAGAGGTCAGTATGAGGATGATATCTGAAATGGTGCTTGGTACTGTACCATCGAGTTTGTATAACGATATAGAGACGTCCTTGATGCAGTCTTCGCAGCTAAGGGGGACAGCAAAGGTCGTTTCAAATGGTGGAATCATGGTTGGAGACGACCTGGGGCTTGTGCATTTAGTGCAATTGACCTTGATGGTGGCATGGTTGGTAGCACATACACGCAGCAAGGCGAGGGCCGAGATCGCCTTGATTTCCAATCGCATATTGACTCAGGCCCGTCAGTTCCTCGAATCAAAATAGAGGCTAGCTCATCTATCTCATCACGAACAGACCCCTCTATCTCTCTCTGCCGCGGAGGTTATGGGCAACGCCAGCACAAGACGACGACTATCAATTGTCACTTGACCATGCACTCACACCCGTCGCTATTGCACTTTACCTGGACCTGCTCATAGTCCAAAGAAAGTGTCAAGATCAGCGTCACCACAAAACTCGCGCCCAACTGGGCACCACCACAACAATGTCCCAACTCGCAGGCCAGACACGATTAGCATACTCCCGATCATGGCATCTGCTCAACGTCGGCTCCGACCCTCGACCCCTAGGACGCCTAGCGACCCAAATAGCCATAACTCTCATGGGCAAACACAAACCCATCTTCGACCCATCCACCGACTGCGGCGACTACGTTGTAGCAGTAGGCTGCCACGACCTGCACATGACCGGCAAGAAGCGAACCCAGAAAAAGTATTACTCCCACACCACGCGACCCGGCAGCCTCAAAGAGATGACAGCCGATAAAATGATGGCGAAATGGGGCGGAGGAGAAATTTTGAGACGAGCGGTGCGAGGCATGCTTCCTAAGAATAGGTTACGGGACGATCGAATGGCGAGGTTGAAGACGTTTGAGGGATTGAATCATCCGTATAAGCAGAATTTATTGAAGACGGGAGATGGGATGAGTATTTCGCAGATTCCGGAGGTGAGGGCGACGATACAACAGGGAAATACGAATCATCAGCCTAAAGAGCCGGAGATGGTGCAGCGGCAATGAAAAGGGCGGTGGGTTGCGTATAGCGATGAGAGCTTGTGTGCTCGAACTGCTAGCACGGTGTATGAAGGAAAGAACTGGATGGGCAAAGAGGACTCCATGCCATGTCCGTCGATGCTGACGAAGCATAATGAATGCGAAGCACATCTTGCCAGGCCTATTGCCAATTACATGGTATTCCTTACAAATCCGAGATAACGCAGCATGTGCGAGCAAATCTACCTTGCCGGTAGCGTCAAGCACAACCCGCTGATCAATGTGGTGCGGCATTGGTAAAGGTCTATAGCTGCCACTGCCACAGTCATGCAGATGTGCTCGCCAAGCCTGGCAAGGCAGTCAACACAATCAGAATGGCGTCGTGAGGTAGAAGACACTCGCTTCGAACAATGCGAAACACTGCGCTTTGAGTAGTGGAAAGATGGATATTTTGCTTCTCACGCAGCATTATTGTACTCGGGTCACCATGCCTTGACACCTAAAGTCGTCCATTCACCACAGAAACGCCAGCCAGCTATAGTACAGCCATAAAATGTCGTGATCATGCAAAAGGTCCCACACTAAAGCTTGGCGCTCCCACCCTTCCTTGTCACAGTACACTGTATCAATCCGTTCGGATCACTCTGCGGTGCATACACTTCCGCGTCCGCACCCGTATTCTTCAATCCTTTGTACCAGCTCAAATCTACACTCACGGTCAGCCTCGTTACCCAAGAAGACATCTCAGGGCCAGCGCTAAGCATCGAACTCACCTATTTCAAAATAGTGCTTATTAGGCAGCGAATACTCCACGCTTTCGACTCCTGGCGCAGCCTTGAGAATCTCCTCGGACATGATATACATAGTGTTCTGCACACTGGGACTATTCTCCTTCGCAAAAGTCTCCAGCGTGATTCTTCTCGCATTATGGTATGCCTGCTCGAAATTCTTCTCCTCTCTCCTCACTTGCTCGTGCGCGCTGTACGTTCTCCAGTTCCAGCTAGCGTCTACAGAGGTCGAGAGGATCCGGTCCCACGTCTCTGGGAGGCGTGTGAACTCGTCGCGGTGGAAGGAATGGAATTGTGAGCCGGTCGATTTGAGGACGAGGAGACCAGTGATGCCGCTCTTGATTTGGATGCCGTTCTTGCGCGAGATGCGTGCTTCGACGATTCGCTTTTCTTCGCCATCGCGCATGAAGGAGTGGGGATGTTCTTTGCCGTCTACGAGGAGGCGAGTCCAGCGATGGACTATGATCTTGACGTGTGCTACGCTGATGTGAGGATATTGTTTCAAGAAGTGGGAGCCAAGGGAAGAGGCGAAGAGTTCGGGTGGGTTGACGGGGTTGAGTTTGGCGTGGACGTAGACGGTCTGTTTTTGTGTATCGGTTGCGACAATGTTGGCGTTGTCGGCGTGGGTCCATGATGCTGCGATGTCGCCTTCGAGGAGGGTGCAGACGGTCATCTCGGTGACGCTCTGTTTGGTTGGATCCTTGGGATCGACATGTCGTTTGTAAAGACGGACATTGTCCTTGCCGTAGCGAGCATAGCTGAGTTCTGCCATAGATGCAGTCGTCGAGGAATGGGCGCGTGTGATGTGATGATAGTTGGCTCCTGCTTGTAAGCGACGAGATTGCGAAGCGTGAATGAAGTAGACAATGAGATGGAGATGGCACAAGACAGCAAGAAAGCCTACCCGCCTTATACGTCCATGAAGGAACAGTCCTTATCGGATATTGCAGATGTGTGCATCGCTGGGCGCCGTATCACATGAAGTCGAGACACAAGCTCGAGCTGCTTCAATGCTTGTGGTCGATCATGGCGGCGAGGTCCGATACAGTACTCGTAGAGTAGAATCAGGCATGAAGATCATCTGGGCACGTATCAGGCCACTGTCCGGGATCAAAGCCATTGGCGACTGTTAACAGGAGTGCATGCTTTGCGTCCTTGTAGTGCATGCTGACATTTGAACTTGGCTGATCGTGCATCAAATTGCTGTGCTGATCCAGTACATGTACTTGAGAGAGACGTCTTTATTGCGGTACATAATTGTGCTTTGAGTCGTCTTTTGCTTCGTCAGCAAACGTACCCAAGGAGGTATAGTGCCCGTCTCGTGTAGAGTTCAGGGTATCGCGGAGACGTGCATGCTCGGTCAATTGTTGGACACACCTTCACGTAGCTTGAACCCACCGATGCATGCCCTGCCTTGCCTTGCCAATACTGATCACCGGCTGCGTTTGTGAAAAGACTAGACATTGCTACCATCACCATCAGTATCACAACACCATCGCATTCAGCGGACGACCTACGACTACTTCACAATCAAACCGAACAATGCCACATGTGCTTCATCGCGGTCTCGATGCATTACGACACTCATAATTGTGGTCGCAGTACTCATGACGGCCACCGAGCCGGTGGATGCCCTAGATGACACAGCCAAACCGAAGTGCCAACGGACAATCCGCAGGCACAGTCCAGAACAATGCCCTCCTGCCGCCATCGCGATCAACGAAAGATGGAGGTTCGCTCGCAGCCACAAGTCTGCTTAACGCCAAGCAAGCTTCATACATACGACCAGTGCAGCCGCAACCCGGGAGCTTCACTTCAGAACTGAAGTCTTTCAGTTCGCGAGTCGATCTGAACAGCTATGCAGGAGGAGGGACCGAAGATGGCGCAAACGATACAACTGCATCCGAGCAGAAGCAGCAGGAATACAGGCAGGAGATTGAGAAACAGACACGTCTCAAGGCGGGCACTGAAAACCTGCTCGAGGCATTGAGTACGCAGAAGGCGAAGAAGGCTAAAGACCAGCGACTGGCAGCAGAGAGTCAGCTGAACGCCTCCAACAGAAAGATTGCACAGCTCAAGATCGATCTTGAAGCCGAGATACAGCGGAGCAAAGAGCAGCCCATGAGCCCTAAAGGCAGACTGTCACAACTCTTCCGACCTTCACTAGAGCGAGCGCGACACGATCAGGAGCGGATGCAGCTACGCGACGAACCCTCACCACCACACGATCCGGAACTGGAGTCACCAACCTACATTTTAGCCGAGATATTGCAAGCGCTAGAAGTGGAAGACATGCAGCCAGACTACTACGTAAGCCAAGCTAATGACTTGGTCGAGCTATTTCGGCGGCATGCTACTCTGAAATATGATCTTGCCTGGTCCATCTTCGGCCTGCGAATGCAAGTCATGCTGCTGAGCGACAGTCGAGAGGTAGTTGCAGCCGGTTATCGTGTCATGCGTTATGCGATCACCGACCGCAAGTCTTTAAAGACCATACGCGCACTTCATACGGACGTCTTGGTCATCCTATCCTTGATCAAGGAGAGCAAAGCACGAGTGGAGCGCGAACAAGCTATCAAGTTTATAAGATCGTTCCTGGATGTGCGGGAAGGCATACAAGAAATACATCCCGCAGTGGCGCGCATCATCGTGGCCGTTGCCGATCACTCCGACGACCAGCTGCGGAGCATTGCAATATTGACTCTTGCAGAGATGCTGCTAAAAGATCCAATGCTTGTGGTCAACGCTGGTGGTATCAGTGTGTTGTCGGAAGCGATGGGTAGTGGAGTTTACCACGCCCCGGAGACATTGATCAACCCTCTACTTCATCTAATGGACCTGCCTGCTAGAAGAGGTGTGCTTAGATCTGGCTTCGAATTCAGCTCCGCGTTCGCAACTTTCACTGAGCCACATACTGCGCACCTGGAGGAAAGATTGGCTGCCAGCTCTAGAGTTATTGCCGGCATGTTCAAGAGCTGGTCAGGGATGATGACACTATCCATTCACGACTTTCTTCCTGTACGATCAGTTGTCTCTTCCCTGTATATCACCGACCTGAGAGTACGAAACGCATCGCTAGATCTGGTCGCGAATATCCTACGGCTCGAGAAAAGGTCCTGGTCCACGCCCTTCATCGGCGGAAGACGGCTCACCACATACGCACGGGTCGCCAACCTGAATCTTGAAGCCGACCCGTCGAATCAGAAGAAGCGCGAGACAGACAACGACCGTCAGAAACGGAATCTTGTGCAGCATTTCATTGCTGTCGCACTTGCTGTCCTGCTTCGACAAGGTCTCTTGCAAGCTTTGCTGCACGCCGAGCATGATGCGCCGACTGATGCGCTCAAACGAAGGACGAATCTCATCATCGCAGAGACGTTGAAGAAGGCAAGCGAACTGCTGCCAACATCGTGGAGCGCACAGCTGCAGACCATGCCAGGTCTGTTCGACAACGCGCTCAAATTCGATTCGGAAGAGCGATACATAGCACTATCGACAGTGTATCAGGTCGATAAGGTTAGCCTGAAACTCTGGCGATCAGATCCATCGACGACTGCACCCAAAACGTATGATGAAAATGAGAGCGGTAGGGCGCGTGCTACGTCCAAAACGCAGTCTAGCGCGGAAATGGACGAAGTCCTGTTTCGTGCTCGAATGCTGGAGACTGGTGTACTCAATACTGTCAACTACCTCAAATGGGATTGGAATATTATCCAGGAACTCATCGACGGACCGCTCTCCAATCCGAAGCTGATGCACGAAGCTGTAGAAAAGTCCAAATTTGTGCATCGTCTGCTCAAGTTTCTGCGACCGTTCCAATTCCGTTTCTCCGACGCCTCGATCACAAAATCCAATCAACGCTACGTCAAGATGGCTTGCACTCTGGTCAAAGTATTGCTGCAGACATCGGAAGGAGCTAACTTCCTGTTCAACAACAAGGCAATACGGCAGCTTGCCGAATGCCTTGCTCAGCTTGACTCGGAAAGCGGCATAACGTCTCGGAATCCACTCTTCTCGCCAGATCGTCTCTCTGATACGCTAGTTGGGGGCTACTTCGCGATGCTTGGTGTGATGTGCAGTGATGCGAAAGGTCTTCAGATTCTCGAGCGCTGGCACATCATCAACATGTTCTATCATATTGTAGAGCTTAAGAGCAGAGATGATCTGATCAGGTGCCTGCTGACAAGTCTGGACTACACACTAGACAGTCACCCGCGTATCATCCTGTCCAAGGCTATGATTGCTGGCTCGAAGTCAATGCGCATCATGGCAACTAGGATTCTGCGCAAATATGCCATCGAGCCTGTCGAGCCCACCGTACCTGGCGGTGGAGCTCCAGAATGGGCAATCAAGCTTCTAGTCAGCCAACTGTATGACCCTGAGATCGAAGTATGCGAGGTCGCAATCAAGATCCTGGAAGAAACCTGTAACGACATCCGATCACTAGAATATGTCGTCAAGTGTCGACCTGCGCTTGATCATCTCGGCGAGATTGGCGCACCACTTCTACTTCGCTTTCTGTCAACTTCTGTCGGCTACCACTACCTCGATGGCCTCGACTACATCACTCGAGAAATGGACGACTGGTTCTTAGGTCGCAACGACAGCTATGTTGCGGTTGTCGAAGCATCTCTGGCCCGCGCTCTGTCAGACCTGCCAGAAAATGCGCAGACTGCTGAAGATAACCTCGGACCAAAAGACTTCGGATTCGTCCCACCTCACTTCTACCGCGAGCTCACCCGTACATCAGAGGGATGCGAACTGTTGACAGCAAAGGGTCACTTCGAGGAGTTTACAGCTACGATACAAGACTTCGCGATGGAGGAAGAAGACCCTGAGACAATCCTCAAAGTCAAAGGTTGCTTATGGGCTGTGGGCAATGTCGGCTCCATGGAGCTTGGTGCACCCTTTCTCGAACATACGGATGTGGTGAAGTACGTTGTCCAGATCGCCGAAGAGTCACAAGTCATGACTCTTCGTGGCACAGCATTCTTCGTTCTGGGTCTTATTTCCCGAAGCTTGCATGGTCAGGAGATTCTCGCTGAATATGGCTGGGATGGCACTGTCAATGTCATGGGCGAGAGTCTTGGCTACGTTCTGCCTCTGGACTTCAGCAAGCTTTTTTCATTACAGCCGTTCGACGCAGACCGGTCGAGCGATGCTCACCTCAACAATCGACCTGGAGCGGTCAGAGACGTTGACCCGCAGAATCAACAGATCCTGGAGTCCATCACAAAGTTGGGAAATGCGGTTTTGACGAACAAAGCCATAATGGAGCTGAGCGGCTTGAAGCACAAGAAAGCCCCCGGGTTTCAGTCGCCGGCGCTGTTCAGGAAGGTCATGATGCTGCTTTCAAGTCATGCTTACCGCATACCTCAATACAGATTCGTGATCGACCTGTTCGATAAAAGTGTTCTGAGGAGGATTGTATTGGAGGAAGACGACAGCGATAGTGACGGCATCGAGCCATCATGAAACTCGTGAGCGCAAAGGATATCTGGCGTAGGGTGTTCGAGCTGGTAGTGCTCAGTCGATCGAATGGACGGCGGGTCAATGTGGGCTGGTCATGATGTTATGGATAGGTATGAATGGGATGGTGTCTTTCGGCGTTCACAAATCCCAAAGCTTGGGTGTCATGTAGCGCTTTTGGTCGCTTTCTAAGCGTCGGCGAAATAAGTCCTTTGCTCAGGCTCTGTTTCACGTAGTTGTGGTGCTCACTACACTACTTAGAGACTCACTATCGCAGCTCATCTAAGGTTGGAACTCATCGCAGATCCGTTATCATCAACACCGCTGGATCGAGGTTCGCAATTCAATGCGGCCACGAACATCCATTCCATCTTGTGCTCCGCGCTGCATAATCTTTCGCACGGAGCTCTCCACCATACTTCCGTATGCTCATGTCAACACCATGCTTCGAGAGGGCCTTGATCGGACCCCTTCTGTGAACTGCACAGCGATGGACACAGCAGCAGGGAGATAGCAAAGCTCCCTCGCGATAGTATTTACGGATATGGCATCGAAACAGCCTATCAATAACACAATCTACGAACTGCGCCGTGATCATCCCAAACTTCCGTTGCGGACAATCGCTCACGCCGTGAATGCTAGCCATGGTCCCCGAAGGTGATGGCGCGTTGAAGAGGTGGCGCCTTTGCAGGATTTCTGTGTACAAGCATCAGGACCCAGGACTCAGGAGCGGTTCGATGAGGTGGGCTAGAAGTGTTGGAGGAGTTTCTGAGTGGTGTGTGGGACTTTGTGTGCTTCGACAAGCGGATGTACTTAGGATGGTGCTAGCGTCTTCGCAGACAGTGAGCTAATATTACTGTGCACTCGCATCTTATCGTCGTGACTGGCGAAGCTTTGTGGTTTCAGACGCGGCAGCGAGACGCGTTGGCGGTACGATATGGTTTGGAAACACAGTGGAACTAGTTGTAAGTCGTACTAGATCGAAGACTAAAAGTTGTGCTGGATGATATCGTGTTCTGTCTAACGTCCAGTTCCAGCCCTGACGACGCTAACATCCGTCCCTCGAACTCTCTCGTCAGCAACGTGCCAAACGTTTTGGCCGCACGAACCATTCTATGAGTATGTCTGACCAGAATGACGCAGCAGCAGCATTCTAAACGCTTGTCAGCTCGGAGTGTATCATTGCAAACCTTTTGGCTAGCGTACCGTGAAACCCTTGCAGAAAGCCGAAATATGCGCTGAGTGCAGCGTTGTGCTTCAAACCGCAGCATGGCGGTCGCGACATGATCAGGATTCTGTTGTCAGTAGCTTAGACACAGCGAGCCGGTCAGTCGAAAGCAACCTCCTCCATGATCGATGCATCGTGCTCGTATGACAACTCGCAGAAGTCCCAGCAGCTGTGCCGCATTTCTACACAGAGGTTCTTCGCTAGATCCTCCAGATGCACTGCGATACATGAGATACAGTCGCAGTGGTAGAAGAACGTGTCGTAGGAAGCGCGACAGGTCGAGGGAAGCCAGTTGTATTCGTGGTCTGGAGTATGCAGCTGCATGCGAGCTACTTCAAGCTGCGGCATCTGGTTCTTCAACATATCGACAGCTTCTGTGATCGTATACTGAATTGCCTGCATAAGAGGTTTTAGCCAAGCTGGTCACTGCGGGCCTCCTCATGAGCAGAGTGTAAAGCTAGGGCGGCGACAGAGCACCTCTAGATGTGAAGTACTGACCTTCGAACCGAACTTCTCAGTCTCGAAATCTGTGAGCAGAATGTTGTTGAGGAAGACCTCGCGCAGAGATTTGTGGTATCCGATGAAGTTGGTGAATAGCTTGCTCTGTAGTCTAGTTGGTCTATCCTGACGGCCTACAATCCTGAGCGATTCGAGCTCCGGGAAATCGCCTGAGCCCAGCAAGATATCTACATCGGACAGAGTCAGCAAGCTCGTACACAGTGCATCGGCGCACACCAGACACGAGCTTGTCGTGGAGACGTGAGTCCCTTGACACGCTGCCGTGCCTCAGATTCTTGATAGACTTACCGGCAACTGACAACCTGCCGCTCGAATCGTCGATGTAGATCGTGAGCTCTTTCAGATTCATGGCATGCGATGCGAGCATGCGCCAGGTGGAGCGACCGTCCCCTTCGAAGTTCTCGAGATCGATGTCCCATATTTCGAGCTTACCAATGCGAGTAGCGATATCCTCCAATGTCTTGTGTGGCATCGCAATGCCTCCGTGGGCCTATCAAGGTTAGATTTACGTCGCGTTTCAACGCATGCAGTCCACTCACGACCTGAGGGTTTGAACCACCGAAGCTGCTCGCAAGGTATCCCAAGCGCAGACACAGCATCTTCGGCTTGAATCCAGCTGCATCGACGTATTTCAAGTCGTCGAAGTAATCATGAGAGATGTTTTCTGTCGTCACTGCCATGGTGATAATTCTGGGTTGATATGATCGGCTAATCGTAGATGATGCTAACTGCTTCAGGATGTATTGTTGTCTATGGTAGGTAAAGGACTGGAGAGTGCGATCCTTCACGTGTGGCTGCCCGTTCAAGATGCGGCATGTGTTTACTGAAGCTCTCACTTCGACTATCCGACAATAGGAACATGTTAAGACTGCACATGAATACGCGAAATCATCCAATGGTGCTAGGCTGAAAGTCGTCACAGCGGATATGTCTATAGCCACAGTACGCACCAATATTCGTGCTCGATGTGCATGGCCATACAAGGTACGGTTCAGTGCCACGAGACCGTGAGCTCCTGATCAATTCCGACTCAGTCATACGATCGAATGTGCTGTGGACAGGTAAAACTTCACTCTGCGAGGCATTACAAGCTTCAATGGTTCACTTTTTGCTCGGAAGCATGTAGCGCCGAAAGACGGTGCACTCGTTGTTCGTTCTTCCGTGGATTGGGTGCGTCCTCGGACACACACTTCTGATTGATCGCAATCCGAAGCATTTATGCTGTATGATTATACCAAGCATAGTCTTTTGTATTGTTCACTGCCTCTCATGGCGTGCTTTCGTCGATGTCGACTGTTATTTTCTCCCGTGATATCGCCTGCACTTATGCGGATCGAATGTCGTTTAGGAAGCCACTGCCACGCTAGGCACCTCCATAGGCCACACTGTCGATCCGTTCTGTCGCAAAAGCAAACTGGCTCGAGACTGGATCCTGGAAGTGTGGTTGAGTTGAAGCAAGACATCGGCGGGGAGAACGGAAGTGCTCAGACCACGGCATCACGTGCCTTCATACTTCCAACCTGCACTTCCTGAAGCATCAACCCGTAGACGTCGATACCACCTCAACAAAACAGTCAGCGACCAAACGCAAGAAGCCAAGCAACACCGCATCTCAAGACGCAATGCCTCCCAAACAACAGCGCTCCAACTTGATAGGCCGCACCGGCGGCCCTCGTCGCGGAGGAATCGCCCGCGACACCTACCAATTCATCACATCCTCAGAGAACAGGAGCGTAGTCACATCAGTAGCGTTCTTCGCCGCTGGCGTAGCGTTTCTGCATAGCTCTTGGAGCGAGATCTTATTACCACCGTGAGTCGGACAAGATCCGAGGCCTTGGACCCAAAGATAAGTTACTGATGGAGATGCAGGCTCTAAAGCAAGGATGAGGTCCACACGAATATATGCCTGAAGTGAAGAGGATGCGCGTTGAGAAGAAGTAGTTCCAAAGTTGTGATCGGGAGGAAAGGTTCGATGGCGACAAAGAGTTGCGTTGTAAGATATGAATGAGGTCTACGATCATGGAGGTCGAATTGGAAGCCATATGGACATGGCACCTATGATCAAACGCTTCACAAAGGCCCAGCATTTGCAGCAAAAGGCAGAAGCGCGAAGCTCGAAGGTGGAAGATGCTGTAAAGATATCATTCCCACTCGGTCAAAAGATCATCATGATCATCTATCGATATTCAGCATACACTTGTCTGACGTGTACGCAATCATCTACGCTCTTCCGTCCTCGAAGGCGCCCAATTCTTCAGCCACAACCTCGCCCCATCGAGATCGCCACCTTCAGCCTCCAGAGCGCCAATACACCATTCCATCGCATACCCTCCCTTGCCAGTCGGACCACCATCCTCGGCCGCCAGTAATGCAGCCAGACTCCTCCTTTTCTGACTTCTCTCATCCACACAAAAATGCAATGGCGTCTCATGCACAGCATTCATTAGCCCATCTAGAAGCGGTTTGATCATAGGCAGCGCCTCTTTCGTAGCTACATCCGCATTGAGCTCCAGATTCTTTCGCCCAATCTTGCAGAACTCATTTTTACACCAAGACTTTCCGCAGCCTGTGAGGAGTTGCTGCAGATAACGTCGTTCGATTCGTCTCCGAAGCGCTTTGTTTTCCGGATCGTACATGCTAACATAGAGTGGTCCAAAGCATTGGCTACAAAGTCCAATGTCGTTACCAGGACCCTGACCCATGCGAGTACCGGCTCTAGTATCTCCGTTCTTTGCGCAAACATCTAACGTACGGCCGCAGTTGACGTTACGACATGGTATGGGTGTTTGTCTCGAAAGACGGTCCATGTCGTGGTTCTTTAGATGTGTCTCCATATCGCGAAGGCGGACGATCTTGTTGCAAAGATGACATTCAGTTGTTCGAGCGCCGTCTGCAAGCTCGTGAGGTGTCATGCCAGACAGGAGAGCTTCGGCGTTCGGTACGTCCGGATCACCTTCTTGAGGCACTTCGAGGTGACAGAAACGGCATAGGATTATCTTGCCAGGGCAGGTGGATGTCCGATGTCGCGCAAGAGAAGGTAGGTCCGAAAATGTCTCTGACGTGCTACAATCGCCGCAGCGCAACACTGCTGATGGATGAAAGATGCTATTGTGCTGATGGTGAGCCTTTTCTGAGTTGCCATAAAAGTCATCGTGAGGACAGTGCCAATGTGATGCAAATTCCGGTGACCGCCTTTGGAAAACTTGCCCGCAGCCTTTCGGACATAGAACGTTGTTCCTCAAGCAGAAGTTCTCGTGGAGCATAAGCCTTCCAGAGGGTACCCACTGTCCACAATTCTTGCACCTCATGTCGCCTTCGCTCGGTACCGTCTCGTTGTCTTTTGTATTGATGATGCTATTGGCCTTATCTGCATTGGTATGCGAGACTCGTAAAGTGAAGCGTCGAGGTCGCAGGTCGTCGCTTTCAGGGGTTGCATCGCCATTTGTGCTCGAGCTTGCAGGCCCGAAGGCGTGTACTGATACGTAAAGCGCTTCTGCATGTTCCATTTCTATGTTTGTTGGCTCTAGCCGTAGTCGCTTGCGTGGTCTGTTGTCCAGTCCTGCGAACACGAATTCGTCAATTCTTGGCTTCGAACGTGAGGTGGTCGAAAAAGGGTTCACGAGCAGAGTCAGGTCTTCCTCATCGTCTCCTGCTTCCAGCTCGACCTCTAATGGCTGCATCCTGCTCCAAGACGCCAGCTGATAATCGACGTAGTCTCCAGGCAATACTTGCCCTTCTTGTGCCTTGAAGAGATTCAGCTCTCCTCCAGCAGAACTACCTTGTTCTGTACCTGGGGCCTTTGCCATCTTTGCATGTATGCGCTCCAGCGTCTCCCGTGCTTGCTCTTCGTTCAAAGCCTCGATATCAACCTCCAAGTCCGTATCGACAACGCAAATACCCTCTACTTCAGGCTTGAAGCCATCAACCAGAAATCTGAATTCTTCTTTCTTGCCCCCCGTGCCTCGACCGCCTGGTACCACAAGCACTTCGCCGTTTGTCAAAGTTGTGTAGTTTGATCGCATATGTTGCTCAAGCAGAGCTTTCCAATCTTCTGGATCGTATCCCGGCTCAAGGGGTCTCAGCTTGACAAATGTGCCTTTAGGTAGCTGCTTCGCGTGTACTGTAATTTTTGGTCCAGACTTCTGAATCATAGCTTTTATGCCCTCTGCGTCTTCTTCGATGTTCATGGTATTTTCATGCTCCTGCGATTCCTCCGCATGCAGACCAAGCGTTTCCAAGAGGAATGGGCTGAGTATGACTTCTCCTTCGCCTGCCGAGAACTCGCGAATGCCAGCATATACGACTCGTTCATTGTCCGGATTGACCAAACGGAACATCAGAGGGTGCGGCAACTGCTGCTTCTGATCCTGATACTGCGACTCGGCTTGGCGGTAAGCCGAGTACGTGGCAGAGTTATACGGGTCATATTGTGGTAGATCGCGTCGTGCGCTTTCGGCGGCTGCGTTCGAGGATGCACTAAGCAGCTGTTCGAGCGCTGAAGGAGGTAGCAATATCTTGTCGCCAGGCAGCTTCTGTGTTCTCGATGGCGCGGTGACAGCGAATTGGGCTGACCACTTCAGCGATGGCGTCGGCGACTCGGCCATGTTGTCGCAAGTCTGCAACCCTGAAGAGTCGTTCGCTGCAGAAGAGCTATGGCGATAGCGCGCTCTGCTGACTGTTAGCGATGGCACGAAGCAGTGTCGTATATGCTGCATTACTGACCTGAAGAGGCGAAGAAGAGGTTCTGGAAGCAGCCATGGATACTTAGAAATGTAGAAGTCCGAGCGCCGATGACGCACAGAAACACATGCTAAATCGCAGGGATTCCTAACTCAAAGTTTCACAACAGTACTAGTGTGAACCACAGATTGAGATACAGAGAGACATCACTTATTCATTGTAGCGTGTGTCTATCGCTTAGGAATGTCATCCTATGTCAATTCAAGAAAGAATTGTACCGCTCATCGATTGGCTTCTGACCAATTGCCATGCACCTTGTGAGATTCCAAGCTGCGCCGAGTCGACTCTCCCTCGTTGCACCGCCTAACATTTGCCGCAGATATTTCGTCTTATCAGCATCTATCAGTCCTTTCATTTCTGCGCCATCAATGAGCTCCTGAAAGACCAACAAGGTGAGATCGTGCATGAACGGCAAATGGCTGATACTGGACAGTCTCTTCTCCATGCAAGTCTGCTGCATGCTGGCTGTCAAGAAGTACTCGTCCAGTCTAGGAGTCCATTGTGGCTGAGGTGTGTGCCGACGCATTGCCGCGAATTCGTCCTCGAGCTTGTCGATGCATTCTTGAGGCCCCTCCGGACGAGTTTTGGTAAAGTGGCGATTAATGACATCCCATTCATCCCACTGCAGCCAACCTCCTGGCTTAAGCATACTCAGTAGTCTGTCAAGTAAAGTGGTCGGATCATTGTCTTTCACAACGCACACGAAGTGTCGGATGTGTATGATGTCGTAGCGAGCGACGAGCTCTTCTGGCACTGGTCTTTGCACGTCCACAAGCTTCAGGCTCACGTTTCGAGGGAGCCACTCTGGTGGTGGACATTGGCTAAAACTGATGTCAAGGCCATCTAGCTGCGTCGATGGTGGAAGTTGCTGTGCCACGTCGAGAAGCCATATGCTGAGCACTGATTAGTACATGGCACCGTAGCTGGATGAGAATATGCAGTTTGACCGTCTCACCCTGTGCCTGTGCCAATATCTGCGATTCGCAGATCCTCCTTCCCGGAGACTGCACTTTGGATTCTTGGATGCAAGTTGTACCCAAACGAGCTTTGCCAAACATAGTGCGACAGGTTCAATCTGGCGGATGCGGCAGCATCTCGTGTCAGCACGTAATCATCGTGAGACACATCAATTGCCGAGTCTGGTCTTTTAGAATTGTTCTCCGCATGTGCGCCACTGGTCATGACATTGTCTGGGGGAGTCATTACGGCAGCCTGGAGGTCAATTCCACAGACTCGAGGGCGTGCAACGCTACAGACAATACGTCGGGTTGAAGTACTTGTTAGTGATGTGGTCCACGTGAATGGCAGGAGGCCACGGTACCGCAATGCCGAGCAAAAGTCGCGGAAGTGGATGCGGCGCTGCGTTGTCGTTCAGGGTATTCGCGTTAGAGGCCGTTCGGTTGGAAGATGGGGCCAGTTTGTCGACTTTTGATGGGCTCAGGAACTCAGAGGCGGGCGCTAGATAGTTTGCTCCTTCGTTGCTCGCGACTAGCACCGAGGGAGTGTCACGCTAGACATCTGCAACGCATGTGATGTGTCCAAGCGCTACTATAGAATATGTGACCATCGCAGCTGCTACACTCTCGTACGTGATCCGCCAAAGGCCGCTGACGCCCTGGCGGGCGAAACGTAGAAGTGACCATTTGTCATCGTGGTTGACATGATATAATGCTCATGAAAGCATCGTGCACGGCATCTTGATCGGTGCTGCAGGACGTGCAGTACAGATGCAGGACGGGAAGAAACGTGAGAGGTCGATCGAAGAATAGCGTCCGTACAGGCATGTCGCTCACTACTGCAGCGAAAGCGACCCGAGTGCCGCGAGTTGCTCAAATTCGTCGTGAAAAAGCGATCGCGTTCGGATTTGAGGTTATCACGCATCTATATGAGTGAATAGCTTCTTATGTCCATGTTTGATCGCGCAAAGCGAGAGATGGACGATGCCGAGAAAGTGGTTTCGCGGATTTTGGCTTTTAGGCCTCAGGCACCAAAACTAGTACCTTTTCGGTACCCATGGCGACATCGATTCGTTCTTGCTCTGTGCTACGCGGACATCGACATCTCAGTATTCCGTCATGACTGCACAGGAGACAGAACGGCTTCCTATCACACTCCTCGATCTTCTATCAAATTCTCTCATACTGAGGCAGACTGCGCCGTATATTCCTGTACGAGAGTTGAGACGACTCACACAAACGAACAAATCCTTGAGAGAGCTCATCTACTCTTCACCAGATGCTTGGCGCTATCTCAATCTATCTACTGTCAAGCGAGCCATCGTCGACGCAACACCTATCGACGTTGGTGGCTTCTCATGGCGTGCTGAGCGAATGGATGAGAGCCTCACGGAGGACGACTTCTATGCTGGACCACTTCGGGGCATACTGAATGGTTTACACTCCAGGCGGGTGCTAGAGCATGTGCAGACTTTGATTCTCGACGGCCTCTCTGTTCCTGCTGATCTTGTACGAGAGATAGTCGCCGAAGATCGGTACCGTGTCAGGGTGTTGAGCATTCGAGAAGCGAAGAACTTGAACTCTGCAAAGCTACAGCAAGTGCTTCGCTACATTTGCCGACCAACCAGAGCGCAGGGCACTCCAGTCTTGAAGGCGCTATACGTCTTTGGTCCTAAAGATGCACCTCGTGCTATCTCCACAGCACTTGAAGCAGGCCCAACCTCACGCGAGCTTGGCATCATGAGCTCTGCTGGTGCACAAATAGGTGCAGAATGGAACCAGAGATCTTCCACCTCGCTCGCATCACGCCTGTCGGACGAAGAGACGAAGTGGTATGGTCGCACAGGTAGGGCGATCAAACGACCTTGGGGCGACTGGCCAGAGACACTTCAAGTCTGCAGAGATTTGATCTGCTTCGATGCTGTACTTTGCAGAGGGCCAAGACACGACATCACAAAAGTTGACAGCAAGGACTTCCTTCAACCAACAATTGCTACTGTAGCACTTGGGTCTGGCGGCTGCGAACTCTGTGGAACAGCTCCTGAAGGTCCTGCGCAGTTTGGCGAAAGTTCGGAATCAGCATTACCACTACTTGGCCCAGTACCCTTGCATTCGTCCACGCCTCGTGCTGCCGTAAGACCCAGCGTATCTTCAGCGGACCAATTTCCGAAACTTATTCTGCGATGCGAAGATTGTATGCGTGGACGTTGGTGTGAGCAATGTAATCGCTGGTGGTGTGAACAATGCTACCAAGAACCCGTGTCCAGAAACCACCATCTGCGTACCGAGATGCAACAGCTGGAGCTTCGAGACGAGCTACAGCGTAATGGTTGGGCTACCGTGAACCACAATCCGGCAACGATGAAGGTAATGGTCTTCTCGAAACTGTGCGTTGAGCATTGCTTGGTGAACGAAATGATGGCGGGTGCTGGTAGCAATGGCATGTGGGGCTGATGTTCCTCGAAAGAGAAAGTATGGGCTTCATGTCTCGTCCCTCCATTACGCTCTCACTGTTGCATCGAGACTGCATATTCGTTCAATGTGGCTGACGTGCTTGTTCTAGATGGGTGTGCACCGAGACTGCTGGGGCTGTGGCATGACTTGTGAGGACTGCTTTTCAGTCCTCGTTCGCCAGTGCAAAACCTGTCGATCTGAGTATTGCCTACCCCATGACGAAGGCTGCTCAACAATAGAGGTATTGTCTGACTTTTGCAATGCCAAGAATCAGCGGGCTGACGAAAGCAGTGCGGCTGGTGCAACTCGTCTGGCAGAAGAACCCGAGAGCTGTTTTGAAACATCGAGATATCGCCTAGAGGCAATCTCGTTCGACATTGTTATACCTCAATGCTGATAAGGCGTTCGGATCTGCCAGCGTACAGGTGATCATGTTGCCCGCATTCTCACGAACGGCTGCGTTGCCCGAGACCACTCGGAAATGTTTCTTTTGCCTGCACGTGCACGGCCAAACCTAACCTTATCAAGAGCTACGTAGCTGACCGCGGAGGCACTCGGTGATCTCCTAGAGATGGATTACAACATATTGCGCAGGTTGTCTGTTCACAGCTTGCGGAAAACGTGCAAGTCTCTAGCGAAGCCACCAAGGCTAACTCCTTGTTCGCATCAATTTTCCGCCACTGCCAGAACCATGCAATACAGCTCGATCGCCGAGCTCCAAAAAGCATACCAGGATGGCAAGACGAGTGTTCGGGACGTCACACAAGAGTATCTGGACACTACGAACAGACTCAACAATGAGCTCAACGCCATTACCGTGATCAACGAGGCAGCTTTGAGGGATGCTGAAGCGTTGGACGTGAGTAGCGGAACTCCTGCATCAGTTGTCTGCGCAACAGTGGATTGCGAGATGTAAGCGCAAGGCAGTACTGACGATAACGATCCAGAATGTCCCCCACAACGAGAGAGGGCCATTGTTTGGCGTGCCTATGGTGCTCAAGGATCAGATCGAGACTTTGGGGATCGTCACGGCACACGGCAGCATAGCGTGCAAAGACAACGTACCGAACGAAGACTCCACAGTAGTGAAGAAGCTCAAAGATGCCGGTATCGTGGTGTTAGGCAAGTCCACTATGCCTGACTGGGCGGCAGGCTGGTATTCCACTTCATCTCTGAGCGGCACGACAAAGCATCCCACGGACCCGACCCGAGACCCAGGCGGCTCCTCCAGCGGAAGTGCTACGGCAGTAGCTGCCGGTATGGCGTTGGCTGCAATCGGCGGTGATACTGGAGGTAGTATCAGATTACCATCATCCTTTTGTGGCCTTGTGGGAGTCAGAGTCACACCAGGCAGGATTAGCCGGGATGGCATGTCATCCTTGGTCAAGACCCAAGACACTCCCGGGCCTATGACTAGAACCGTAGAGGATGCTGCTCGAATCCTCGACGCTTTGGTAGGATTCGACGAGAAAGATGACTTCACGTCTATCAATGCGATGACTGGCCGGACGGCATCTCCCACGCAGTTCCTGGACGCAATCAAGCAACCATTCCTGGAAGGCAAGCGATTGGGTGTTCTGCGTCAAGCTTTCGGCACTCACCGAGGCGTTAACAATGCTATGCAGAAAGTGTTGTCAGACCTGCAGCATGCTGGCGTCCAGCTGATCGACGTTGCACTTCCAAGCCTGGATGAGTATCTGGTCAGTACTGCACCGTATATTCTGCGATCTAAGACAGACATCAACCACTTTTGTTCATCGAGGAAGGAGCTGGCCCACATCAAGATCGAAGAGCTTCATGCGAACGGGAAGTGCCATCCTTCGCTGGACTTGATCAAAATGTTGGTCAAAGGGCCCTCGGATCCTTTCATGAGTCCTCATTACGCAAGAGTATTGGCGAAAGTCGGCGAGTTTCAACGGATGGTTGGCTCATTGTACGCGAAGCACAACCTCGATGCAATCGTGTACCCCACATGCAAGCAGTTGGCGCCGAAGACGAAGAACGTGCTTGCGATGGAGTGAGTACTCCCTATGTTCCTGGCAGGTCATCACTGACAGAGATAGCTCGCATCTGAATACGGATATGCCAAATACCATCATCGGCGCACAATTACTGTATACTGCATTGTCTGTACCCATCGGCAGGGCGAAGGACGACGATTACCCCAATGACCCAGAACTGCCTGTGGGGCTAGAAATCTTGGGTGTTCCTTTGAGTGAAGAGCGGATCTTGAACATTGCTGCTGGTGTCGAAGCATTACAGCAGAAGCCGTGAAAAGCTGCTGAATCACGATTTGGTCTCTGAGCTGTTTAGGTTATACGGCCACTTTCCTGATCTAGCTTACAAATTCGCTTAGCATCATATGGTCGCTAACATACCACTCTTCACGCACAGCCCTGGGTATAGCGCCCTCCAATCGGTTGCTCAAAGCCGAACATCAGTTGTCGCCACGAAGGTACCGAGCCTCAGGTATATTCTGGAAGGAATTGACACCAGTGCAGCTTCGCTTGCCTCGCAAGTCTTGCCGAGACAGCGCTGCTGTACACAGTCAACGTGTATGGAGCGTGCGGGAAGCTTTGACCGGCTGCGACTTGAACCATGATTTCGAAAGAAAGCTTGGCAGAATCCGTACTAGTCGCGCGTTAATGCTTTCGTTCCTCGAGCTGAATGATCATATGAGGCTGGCTCCACATGACGACCGCATCGTGAGTCAAAAGCGGGCTTCGGTGCAATGAGATATCGCGAGGCGACAGCTGCGCATGTGGAATGATGGTACGAGTCCCGCAGAAGACTCGCCAGCGCAGCGCCTCCGCCAATCTCAAGCTGAGCTGGAGCCAGGATCTGCTAGGCAAAAGAGGTATGGCTGGTCGTCACGTGATGACTGCTCCACGTGTCAGACACATGTCTCGGAAGGCCTAGTAACAATGCCATTGATCAGCAATATCATGACGTCTCGTGTCAGCACTCTCTTTGACCTTTTCCCAGCATGAGGCGAAGCGCCAGTGGGTTGATCCGACGGATAACGGCAACACGTCCGAGACAAATTCTAGGTCCGATGCGACAAGCAGTATGTGTGGTGCTTTCGTTGTTGCATCGACTGATAATGAACATAGAGTTCGCTCTAGATACCTGTACATTAAAGCAGAGTTGCTCGGTCGAGGGCTTGCCGGCCTGTCTCGCTTCCAGGAAGTTATTTCACATGGCTCCACTCCTCGTGGAACCCCGAGAATAAGTTGGCGACAACACCCTGCCAAGACTCACGAAGTATGCTGAGGATATTGCAGAATACGGGCGACTAGATAAAGTATGAAGTTCGGAAAGACGTTGCGAGGACCAATCTCTGTGCCTTACGACAACGGTAGCGCCATCGAGCATGAGAAGAGGCGCACGGCATGTAACGTAAACGGTACCTATATCCCGTCTTGTCCTTTCGGGTAGACTTTCGAGAGCCGAAAGGTTGTGGAAATTTATGAGCAGCCCGATCTGGAATGGTGGCGTTCCAGCTTCTGCGTGGTCGACGCATGCAAGCACGCTAAAGCCACGATAGAGTTCAGGCTAATGACCTTTTCGACCTCACCTTGTCGAGAGCTCTTCTCCTTGCACCTCACATCGACTTGCTACATCCAGTGCGTTTCGCGCGTATTGTACACTTGCCTTACACTGTACGTGCCATGTAGTGCCAGAGCCCCGACCATGCGAAATGCTGGCGAACAGTGGCAACAATCCGATTGACTTTGTGCACACACATCCTTGGCGCCCTCCTCAACCCTTATTGTATCTTCGGCATGGTGGTCTCGAATCGCCAGGCGCGGCACGTCATGTCCAAGCGATACCTCAACACGGCTTGGATTGGACCATCGGCATGTCTGTGCAGCTCGAAATATCTCGATGTATGGCAGTATATTCGCTTCCTTCCCGCATGGCAACACCACACAGTGGCTCGCGTCAGCCGTTGATGAGGTTACAGCCACAAAAGCAGTACAGTATCTGCGAACATGCATGTGCAAGCACGGTCTTCAGAAGGATGATTTGGGGTTCTAGACAGCTGCAAAGGTCTCCTGATTTGTAGTGATGTTGGGTCACGGCTTGAGGCTCGTGGTCTGCGCCATTAGAGGCTCAGGTGTGCGCTGATCAGTATATAACCACCAGCGATTGTTTTTGGGTTGCTCTGGTCGCAAGGTGCCATTCGCTTTGTTCTGATTTTGTTCTTTTGACACCATGACATTCTCACTGAGGAGAGGCTTGTCCTCACTGAGTGCTTTGCTCTCCATTTCTCAAGCTCATTTGATCACCAAGAGAGATGGTCTAACACCCGCCGCAAATGCGTCTCTGCCGACCAATTGGAGCTATGTGGGATGCTATAAGTACAGGACTTTTCTTGTCGCCGACCTCGGCTTGAGCTGACACTTTCAGTGATTCTGTCACTACCAGAACACTTGCGGGAGGCGGCTACACTGACGATAATGGCATGAATGGCTCTTCGTGTGCAGGATACTGCGCCAGTAAGAACTTCGTCTACGCTGGTACTGAGTACTCGAAAGAGTGCTACTGCGGCAATCTGCTAGGGGCTCCCTCGTCACTTCAAAATGATACACAATGTAGTATGGCCTGCTCTGGCAATTCCAGTGAAGCTTGCGGCGCCTCCAACTACATATCCATCTACTTCGCGAATAAAGATGCTCCCAAAGGCCCTCAACCGAATCCTGGTCCACCGGGTTGGGCCTCCTACGGATGCTGGCAGGATGGCAACCCTAGAACTTTGAGCAAGACCCAGAGCACGCCCGGCGGTGCCAGCAACATGAGCGTCGCACTTTGTACGGCGGCATGCGGTAATGCCGGCTACGAGCTAGCGGGCGTAGAGTATGCTGGAGAATGTTATTGCGACCACTATCTGGCCGGCTCGGCAAAGAATGCTTCGATTGATGACTGCAATATGGCGTGTAATGGCAATTCGTCCGAGTTCTGCGGAGCTGGTAACCGTTTGAACCTGTATGCCACTGCCGACACGACCCCTGGACCTAAGCCGACAAGTAAAACACCACAGGCTCCTACCAACTGGATCAGCGTGGGCTGCTACCAGGACAGCGTGCAGTCACGAGCGCTGTCATACGGTGCAAATGTAGCTGGTGGCAACCAGAACATGACAAATGCCAATTGCATCGCAGCTTGCACGAACGCAGGCTACTCAGTTGCCGGCACAGAGTACTCGGGTGGGTGCACCAACAACTTTGATGCGAAGTATGACTGATAGCGTTAGGCGAATGCTTTTGTGACAACAAAATACCCTCCACTGCAGCTACGGATGGGCGATGCAGCATGACCTGTAATGGCAATCAGAACGATGTGTGTGGTGGTCCAAACGGTCTTACTGTCTACCAGTTCAATGGCTGGTACGATCAAGGCTGCTGGTCGGACAATATCGGCGGCCGCACATTTCGGTATGGTCAGAATGTCCTAGGAGGCTACACCAACATGACGGTGGAAAACTGCATGAATTCTTGCCAGAAAGCTGGCTACACTTTAGCTGGTGTTGAGTATAGCCAAGAATGCTTCTGCGACAACGCTCCACAAGCTGGCGGTGGACCAGCCTCAGATGGTAGCACGCAGTGTAATATGGCTTGTTCAGGTACGTGTATGTGCTATGCAGTGGAAAGCTGACAAGCTGATTGCCCATAGGAAACAATGCGCAAACGTGCGGTGGTCCGAACAGACTCAACGTGTATGCATACAAGCAGAAGACCTATTCTGCCTCGAGCAGCACTACTTCGACGTCGAATGTTGCATCCATCTCGCCTTCAAGTACTGTGTCGACCACTTCTACAGCAAGTGACGGCAGCACATCCACGAGTACTCAGACAACGCCGTCGCCCACACCTTCGAGCACCGTCAATCAAACAACTATTGCGCCTTTCAAGTATGCTGGCTGTTACACCGATACCAGTGCGAATGGACGTTCGCTCCAGAATCAACAGGCGGACGATCCGAACATGACCGTAGAGTCGTGTATCAAAGCATGCTCATCTCAGGGCTACGCCATCGCAGGGATGCAGTATGCCTCACAATGCTTCTGCGACCATTTTGTCCATAACGCTCCAAGCCTCGTTGATGACAGCCAATGTAACATGAACTGCGTTGGTAACCCAGGCGAAGTTTGCGGTGCTGGTGGCAGAAATTCAGTCTACGTCAACGGCACTTTGACCAACGCTACGAGTCCCGGCAATCTTGCCAATCCTCCTGATGGCTGGTCATATGCTGCCTGTGTTGAGGACAACATACAACCGGCTAACTCTCGGACGTTTCCATGGATGATGGCAGATTCTCAGACAAATTCTAACACTGCATGTATCACTGTGTGTGATAAATTTGGCTACACGGCAGCTGGTACCGAGTATGGCGTTCAATGCTTCTGCGGCGACATGTCGGATGTCGTCGCGGCTGGCGCCCGAACGTTGTCGAACTCAAGTTGCAACATGCGTTGCTCCAACGATACTCAAGGTAGCAACGGTGGCGAGATCTGTGGTGGCCAAAACGCCATCTCTCTGTATACCCAAAGCACGCCACAAAACAGCTGGAGCTATGCGAGTGGCGATGCTGCTGGTGCGTATGAGTTTTTGATCGGCGGTGTAGTCATTCCCCTCATCACTGCACCAGCTAGAAATGGCAAAGTGACCTATATGGAGAAATTTGGGACGTCGGAGAATGCTAGCAGCACTGGAGCGTACGAGCTGGATCTAGCACAGTTGGCTAACTTCACTGGAGCCTGGAGACCGATGCACGTCAAGACCGATGTATTTTGCTCTGCTGGGTTGACGCTCCCAGATCGAGCAGGTCGTCAGATTAACGTTGGTGGTTGGTCTGATCCATCTACTCATGGCGTTCGTCTCTACTGGCCGGATGGAAGTCCTGGTATCTGGGGTCAGAATGACTGGCAAGAGAATGGCGATGAAGTTCGCCTCATCGAAGGTCGATGGTATCCCTCAGCCATGATAATGGCCAACGGGTCAATCCTGGTCGCTGGTGGCGAAGAGGGTTCCAATGGTGCTCCCGTCCCAAGTCTGGAACTTTTGCCCTCGCCATCCGGAGAGGTCTTGAACGCGCAGTATCTGGAGGACACCGACCCATACAATCTTTACCCGTTCCTAGCAGTAATGCCCTCCGGCAACATCCTCATCCAATACTACAACCAAGCAAAGCTCCTCGATCCCATCTCCCTACAGCCTGTCCGAGACTTACCCAACGCCCCAGGCGCCGTCAATAACCCAGGATCAGGCAGGACATACCCCTTCGCCGGCGCCATGATGATCATGCCCCAATCCCCACCCTACACCTCCCTCACCATCCTAATCTGCGGCGGCTCAGGCGGAGGCGAAGGAACCGCCCTCGACAACTGCATCTCCATCAACCCCGACAACCCCGCATCCAACTGGACCCTCGAACGCATGCCTAGCAAACGTGTCATGCCTTGCATGACCGCCCTCCCAGACGGTACATACCTCATCCTCAACGGCGCTCACCAAGGCGTAGCAGGCTTCGGGCTCGCCTCCGATCCAAACCTCAACGCAGTCCTCTACGACCCCTCCCAACCCATCGGACACCGCATGACCGTCATGTCCAACACGACAATCGCCCGACTCTACCACTCCGAAGCAGTCCTCCTCGACGACGGCCGCATCCTCGTCTCCGGCTCCGACCCCGAAGACCAAGGCAAACACCCACAAGAATACAGAAACGAAGTCTTCATCCCGCCCTACCTCATGGGCAATCCAGCCCGCCCTTCCTTCAACATCTCCTCCCTCGACTGGTCCTACGCCAGCACCAATCCCCTCACCATCCTCTCCCCGGGCTCCGGCGGCCCCTTCCGCATCTCGATGCTCGGCGCCGTATCCTCCACCCACGGCAACTCCATGGGTCAAAGGACCTTCTTCCTGGCTTCGTCCTGCGACGGAAGCGGCAGCACGTGTACGGTCACCGCGCCGCCGGACGCGAATGTCTGTCCGCCGGGATGGTTCCAGCTATTTTTGCTCGATGGGAATAATGTGCCCAGCACGGCGATTTGGGTGCGTGTGGGTGGTGATCCTGCGGGGTTGGGGAATTGGCCGGAGAGTGTTGATGGGTTTGATGTTCCGGGGATGGGGGCGGTTGAGAGGCTTTTTTAGGGTAGGTAGGTAGGAATGAATCAATCAAGCAATCAATGAAGGAGTGAGTGGGGTTGGGGAGTTTGTGGGTTTTATGGGTAGGGAGGATTTGATGGGAGTATGGTGGATGGATAGGGCCTAGTCTACGAAGGAGTTGGCAACTCTGCTCTAATTGATATATTACCATCAGCGACGTTCAGAGGAAACGAAACTTAGCTCGGAATACCGACTTATGCACATCAGCAGTTCAATGGTGTACATACTGCCAAGACCCGAATCGTATATAGGAGCACCGGATAGAGCCGGACAAACAAAATACGTAGAACTATGATCTTCCAGATTAAGTAATCCCTTCTCATCTCGCGCAGCTCCAATCGCCTTCCTTACAACTCTCCTGTATTTAAGTCCAGTCCTTCAAACAGTAGAACCAAGTCCTGATACGCGAGCAAATACTTCTGCATCGCAACGACTTCCGTGCCAAGCTCCAAGGGCGACATTCTCTGCAAGCGTACCTGAGGTAACAGGTAGACCCTTACGACCGTCAAATCGAAGCGTTCTCGCGATGAATTTCTGTTTCTGCCTTGATGGTGTTGTTGTTGAATCGTGCATTCTGAGCGAGTATTGGATCTGTATAGCAGCTGGGCGAGCGAGGGGAAGAAGAGTCCCTACAAAGCAGCGGTAGGCCTGGACGGCGAGCCTTTTACGGAAAAGCAGCAGCGCGTAACGCCACAATTGGGACTTATTAGTAGTCGAGATGCACAATATCTGTGAAGTGGCGCGGTGCTGAGGCGCCGGTCGGTAGGTAGGAATGATGTTTCTGCGTACTCTGAGTAGTATCGACACCTTCAAGACCAGTTATCAGAAGCCTTGCCGTGCCGTATGTTCAAGGTGGCTACATTCTAATGCTCTATGTACAATCATTCGCCTTGATATCATCGCATTGCCATCTCTGCGCTGTCGATCACGGTATGTGGCAGGACTTGGCGCCGTCGGGGGAGTTCCGACTGCTCGACTTCTCGCAGGATCATTGCTGTACGGTCGGTGTTGATGTGTGGTGTGTCATGGGTATGTCATGCAAGACATGACATCATTGGCGCCGCCTCGTTGGCACCATCGCTCTTGTTCGGAAACTGCGACCTGCATTTCGCCCGAGAAGGGAAGGCGCAGTCGACCAGAACAGACTCGTGCGACGTAGGCGGACTGCGCTTCAGTAATTGTGAAGGACGCCGCCATCTGGGGGAGCCCGATGCATGCCAGTTTCAAATCTGGTGGTAGAAGATGTGCTGATATAGGTTTTCAACAACTTGTCTCGACTGGTCGCCAGTGCCTGGTGCACTGTCCACGTCGTGCAAGATATCCAGACATGGTTCTTGCTGCTGCTAGTGGCAGAGGATGGGGTTTGATGGTTTCAGTGATTCATGACTCCGCACGAATAGGACTCACGAAGCAGAGAGCATTCATGATCTTCTTCTCCTCACTACCATCACTATACGCAAAAGTCGTCGATCCAAAGTGCTCCCATCCGAGCTTGCGATAGAGTCTCTGCGCTCCAGGATCCTTCTCCAGAACAAAGAGCACAAGTCTCTGACCTCGTTTGCCGTTCCACTTCTCGGCAGCAGCAATAAGACTTGCTGCTACGCCACCCCCTCTGCTGTCCGGGTCGACAAAGAGTCTTTCTAAGAGCGATATTGGGATTGGGCCAAATTGCTGGCGCCACAGTTTGACAGCGACGTCAAGCGGATCGTCCTTGCCAACGGCGACATGACCGACAATCTTGCCGTCGCGCTCGGCGATCCAGGCCTGTTCTTGAGTGGGAAATTTGAGGAAGCAGTGAGCGTTTGCTACGCCTTGAACGGGATATCCGTTGACTTGGTAAACTCTTGTGAGCACTTCGATGCATGCTTGCAGATCATCGTCGGTACGCTGCCTGATGTTAACTGCCATGATGACGACAACATTGAATGATCACTGTTGCATTCAGCACCGAGCATATTATCCGCTTAATGGATCAGTCAATCCCGAGAAGCGGCGATACTGCACCGATTTCGTACGATGATAGTCAGAAGGTGCGAGGCAATCTTTCGCGATGACGCGCCTCTTCGCGACATCGGCTATTAAAGCTAGCCCACGCAGCCTAAGGCATATACCAAAGACCGACATCATACCCAAGGCAGACCCGACATGTAAACAGCAAAGAGCTTGAGGCGCCGTCTGTCCCAGTGCTCGGCAGGGACTGCTGCGTCGATATACTGTCGTAGGGGCGACCACCTTTGACAGCGGTCTGTAAGGTATAGCGGTGTACGTGGAGTGCAGTACATGTATTAGACGTGTGGCATGAAAGGCAGCCAGCTCACACCTCACACCTAGACGTCATCCGATACATGCATTAGACGCATACATGTATTATGGCAGATATTATTCGCAGCCATCGTGTCCACTCACTGCGCTCGTGATGGGATGATGCGTGTCCATGATTGTTTCACACCATCAACGACGCGTTGGAAGTTGGGCATCGTCCGCACGCTTGGGAGAGAGCTCGGCCAATCCCGTCCAAGTAGCATGGCAGGCCTTGGGAATAATGGCCGAAACGAGATCCTGGATCCCACGTTGACGGCATCATGAATGAAATCTTCTACGAGTCACTACACCAATTTTTGTTAAGCAGAGTGATGCCACAGCGGAAGACGGAAGTTGGATACTTGTGGAAGAAATCATAGCTTCCCATGCTCGTGCTCGTGCCAACTACGTGTATGAGTACTCGGCTTGGGCTCGACGTAATAAAGTCAGAGCTAGTTAGTACGAGAATGGCAGGACGTCTCATCTGTGACCAATTCCACGTCTGCCCTTGGTGGCCTCTCTTCCATAGTCCTTGACCATCCTTTTTTGTTATACAAATACCGGATTACCTCAAACGTAGTTCGGGACAGTACAGTGAGAAATAATCGTCAAGAACAGTAGTGAAAGATATCTTTGTTCTGTCTAGTGCCGATCTTCAGCCGAGAGGAGATAGCCACCTGCAAGGCAACACGCGCCGTGCACCTCATCAGCCCAGAGGACCTGCTGCTAGTGCGAGTTCCACTTCCACCACGAGAGATTGCTGCGACCACACACAATCTTTGCGCTCTGCCAGCGCGGGCAGAGAGCTGCTTCTCTCGCCAGCACATCTGCTTCCATTTGCATCTCCTCACACCCACCATCCGATCCATCACCCTCGGCGCAGCCCACCACACAGCCTCACCGTCGAGCGACGAGCAAACGCTTCCCTCTCCGCTGGCTCACGCACTTGTCTCGCCGTAGCCGCTGCGCTGGGACAGTCCCACTGCTGTCGCTCCCAAGCACGACGATCGATCGCAGTCCAATGGACAGCATTGCCACCAACCATCACACCGACGCTTCTGCTCGATATGCGGCCAACGACAAGCAGCACCTAGCTCAGCCCGCCTACGCCGAAGAACACTCCTCGCATACCCACACCCCGCTGCTCTCCCCTCCCGCGAGCACCCTCCCCCAGCAGGACCAATACCTGCCCTCGACGCCCAACGCCGCCAGCACACCGGCTTCCGCCGCGCCAAAGTACGAGGCCTACACTTCGCCCTCTACGGGTAACATTGCAACGCGGACGGCGTCTATGAACATTTCGACTCCAACCACGGAACAACCCTCCCACCTGCGATCCAACATGGACTACAATGGCAGTGAGATGGATGTCGACACGGACCTCGACCCGTACAACAAACAGAAGTATGCCCGGACACCCAATACGAGTCGGCTCTCAGCGCAATACCTGCCCGCCAATGCGCACGATGAAGCAGCTACGCGACAGTCGCGATATTCACCCATGAATACTTCGCCCAGCAACTACGTTTCCAGTCCGACGCAACCGCAACAGCAATCGGCCAGCCAATACATGTCGTACACTCCGCAGCAGACGGCTCGGCAGTCGCCAAGTCGCCTGAACCAAAGCCAATACACGTCTCCAGCACAGCAGCGGTATTATGCCTCGCCGCCCGGATCCTCGCGCGCACAACATACCCAGCTGCCGCCATTACAATCGAGCATGTCGCCCGGTTCCTACTATCCGCAGTCGGCTACGCAACAGCTCAACTCGTTGTTCAGCAACGAAGGAGAACCTCAGAAACAATCACAACAACAACAGCAGCCGCAGCAGTATCAACAAGGATCTTCTGCCCGTGGTGACCAGGTGCCACAGTTTAGGAAGGTGTCGAGTGTCAACGATCTGGAGTATCGCGTCAACGCTCAGCCACCATTTCGAAGAGCGCATCCCGAGGGAGGCTTTATCAGTCCTCTGCAGGCGCTGACGACACATTTGCCCGCGACATACCGAATATGTAATCCCGCCTTCCAGTACGAGTCCTCGCGCAATCCGCGACGTGTCTTGACGAAGCCGAGCAAGGGTGTGAAGAATGATGGCTACGATAATGAGGACAGCGATTACATTCTGTACGTGAACGACATCCTCGGGTCAGAAGAGACGAATCACAAAAACAGATATTTGATTCTCGATGTGCTTGGTCAAGGGACCTTTGGACAGGTCGTGAAATGCCAAAACCTGAAGACGCAGGAAGTGGTGGCAGTCAAGGTAGTCAAGAACAAGACGGCATACTTCAACCAAAGCATGATGGAAGTGTCTGTGCTGGACTTACTGAATGGAAGAATGGACAAGAACGACGACCATCACATCCTGCGACTAAAGGACACTTTCATCCACAGACAGCATCTGTGTTTGGTGTTTGAATTGCTGTCGGTCAATTTGTACGAACTGATCAAGCAGAATCAATTCCGTGGCCTGAGCACAACGCTGGTACGCGTCTTTGCGCAACAATTGCTTAACGGGCTTTGTCTGCTCAGCAAGGCGAAGCTGATACATTGTGATCTGAAGCCGGAGAACATTCTGCTCAAGAAGTCAGTATATCGCGCACACCCTCGTTGACAATCACTGACAGTGTTTAGCCTCGAAAGTCCGATCATCAAGATCATCGATTTCGGATCCGCCTGCGACGAGCGACAGACAGTGTATACCTACATCCAATCGCGCTTCTACCGCTCTCCCGAAGTCCTCCTTGGGCTTCCATATTCTGCAGCAATCGATATGTGGTCACTGGGATGCATCGTCGTGGAGCTGTTCCTGGGACTGCCGCTATTCCCAGGTTCTTCGGAGTACAACCAGGTATCGCGCATAACCGAAATGCTTGGACTACCTCCAAACTGGATGTTAGAGGTTGGTAAGCAGTCTGGAGAGTTCTTCCAGAAAGTGCACGACGAGTTTGGGAGACGAACATACAGCTTGAAATCGATGGAGCAGTACTCGAGGGAGCACGGCACGAAAGAGCAGCCAAGCAAGAAATACTTTCAGCAAACGAGACTGCCCGATATCATCAGAGCTTACCCTATGCCACGCAAGGGCATGAAGCAGAACGAGATTGAGCGAGGTATGTCGGGCAGGAGACTATTAGTGGGAAGACTCTAACATGATACAGAAATGGCCAATCGCGAAGCATTTATTGACTTCGTGCACGGTCTTCTTAACATCAACCCGCTCGAGCGATGGACTCCCCAACAAGCCCGTACACATCCATTCATCACACAGCAGAAGTTTACCGGACCTTTCCAACCTCAGATGAGCTTGAAGAACAACAGCCGATCGCCTGCACCGGGTGTGCAGCAGCAACAGCAAGCTGAAGCTCTGTCGCGACAACGAGCGCAACAAGCACAAGCCGCCCAAGCTCAGCAAGCTCAGCAAGCCCAGCAAGCGCAACAAGCGCAACAAGCCGCTGCGTACACACAACAGATGCACATGGGTCCGGGCTATCCAAGCAGCCCGCATGTCGCACAACAGCAACAAGCCATGTACGGTAGCAACATGTACAGTCCGAGCCACCAAGGCGCACCACCGCCATATCCATCAAACCAGCCATCGACGAGCGCGTATGGCCAGCAAGTGCCGATGATTCAGCAACCTCCGCCCGCAGCTGCAATGCAGGGTTATGCACAACAAGCACAACCCAATTTATATGCGCAGGCCACGACTCGAGCAGGACGACAACGAGCGAGCACGATGGACGGTAATGGCATCCCAGCAGCACTCCAAAGAGTCGTCAGCCATCTTGACCCCAATGCGCCAATCAGACTACAGCCGAGCCCGGCATACTATCCACCGCCCGTGGAAGGCTCCTCGTCAGATATCGGTAACATTGGCGGTCGACGGCGCACAAGCAGAGCCAGTGGTCAAAGACAACAGGGAGGTCAGGACCGCAATTTCGTCCGGATGCTGGAGGATCGAACACTGGAGGAAGGATGGAACGGTGGGAATGGGAATGGGAATGGATGGCCCGGTGCATGATTTATCAACAAAGAATGGTGTCTGACGTGATGCAGAATGAAGAATGAGGAAAACGAAGGAAGGGACGGCCGGCCGGCCAGCTACCTACCTACCTACCTACCCACCTATTGTTATGATGAAGCAGAAGCAGAATTCCATGGCCATTTTCTCCGTCCGCCACTGGATGGATGGTACGGCGGGCGCACACCAATCCCCTCGGTCGGAACAACTTGCTCATGCAGCTGAGCAGCGAAACGGAGCCGAGCCATGTAAGAGTCCAGGCCGCGGGACGATTTACCATCGGGAATTTGATCACGAGGGCATCCATTGTTTCGCCGTAGATTACGCTCAGGTCGCGGCCGCCAGAGGACGAAGAGGAGAAGAGGATGAATTCGAAGGACCTCCTCTGCTGCTGCTGCTGCTGCTGCTCTTGTTCCTGCTGCTGTTTTGAGGGAACACTACCGTATCAGCACGGCTTTACGCGCACCAGGACCAAAACCAGACCGGACTGGACGGAATGATGACCCGGGTAGCTGCATGCATGCATGCATGGCTATCCACAAGAGATGTGTTTGTCTGTGTGTGGCAAGAGGGGAAGGAAAGGGAAGGGAAGGGATCGAGTGTTTGGGCGACTCTGCAGCAGGAGCAGCAACAACAGCAGCAGCAATATATGCTTGGAGCGGTGGTGGCGGTGGCGGCATATTCACTTTTTTGGAGCAAAGCGAGAAAAGAAGGGTGGAGGAGAAGAGAGGAGACATCATTATTGTGACCCTCGCGCTCGCAAATGAAGAAATGGAAACATCTGTCAAAGACTCCATCCATTGCGATCCCGGTGGTGATATCTATTCTCTCAATGCTATCGTTGTGGGTGAGTATCATACTCCTACTCCTGTCGCACAGCTCCCGGCGTGGCATTCAGACACGATCTCTCACACTGCAAATCTACTATCACTGTAACACTTACATGATAACATGCTGCACCATCAGCGGCGGCGCACTCCTTCGTAACTCCTCCCGTTCCTGCTGCTGCTGCTGCTTCTAGCACTCAACCTCATCTCCCAAAGCCGCAAACCCTGTGGCTCCATGAACCGCAGCGAGATCCTCACGCGCCGCCTTTTCCTTTTCCTGCTTTTCCTTCTCAAGCTTCTTCTTCTCCTTCTTACTGAGTTTGGGCTCTTGAGATTGCTGCTGCTGCTGCTGTGGTGGGAGTTTGACTTTTGGTTGGGTTTGAGCTGGGGAAGTTTTTAATGCTGCTTTTGATGCTGCTGCGAAGGGGTCGATTTTGGCGGCGGAGTGGCCGCCCAGGACGGGTGTAGCTAGGGCAGGAGTTGCGAGTGGGATTGGAGGCGAGCGTGGGCCGCGTTGGTCGAGGGGTGTGACTGTTACGGGGAGGATTTCGGTTTTGAGTTCGCGGTTTTTCTTGGGTTTTGGGTCCGGAGCTGGGCAGATAAAGGGTCAGACGAAACTTCATACGTGCTTTTTTTTTCTTCTTGTCAAAATGAGATCGGATCAGATACATACCTTTCTCATTCTCCTGCACATAGAACCTCCTCAGCAGCATGATCGCTTCCTCGCGAAAGAGGCCTCCGTATACTGGATAAGGTTTGTCGACACCGGCGTCCGAATGGATATTCATGACACCGCCACAGCCACCGAAGCGGTCATTGAGACAGCCGAAATACACGGCGCGGATCCCGTATTGACGCAGGGCTGAAGCGCACATGATACATGGCTCGACTGTGACGTACAAATCGGTCTCTTTAATGATGCTCTGAGGATGCTTGGCCATAATTTCGGCCAGAGCGACAAACTCGGCGTGGCGGGTACCCTATATGTCGTCCGGTCAGCGAAGTGTCCCGTTCCTATCGCGTCGTATGATTGGAATAGCTAGCTGTGGAATCATGTCCGTATCAGAGAAGTATGGTTGTAATCAAACCCCATCAAGGATGATGGATGGGTCAGACTCTTCCTATCATGTATATATTTTGTATCTGATTCATCATGGTGGAAGCGGAAAAACTGAGAGGCGAAAACGGCGAGACCGATACATACATTCAAGGAGGCATTAGTACCATTGATGCCGCGTCCAATGACTTCACCATTGTGTACAAAAACACATCCGACTGGAGTCTCATCCGAGGAGAGGGCAAATTCAGCCATATCGATGGCTTTGCGCATGAAACGCTCATGGTATTCGCGATTCGGTATTGGTCCGAACACCATATCTGCAGCTTTGCTATCGCCTTTGGTATTGCGTGGGAATTTCGAGGCCAGATCCCTTAGTGAGGTGGGTGTAAATTTCTGCTATGCGTCTCACGGACGTGTCAAGGTGGCCGGAGGTACATGTAGAAGCGTGAGAGAGTGTTTGCTGACATTCACGCAGAAGTTTCGAGTTGGTGTGAGGCTAAAGCGTCACTGGCAACGGTTGGAGAAGGCACATGTGAAGTGAAGGAAGTCGCAGCTCTAAAAAGAGAAAGTGTGGTGCATAAAATTTGCAGGGTTTAAAGCATGCCTGAGGCAATAATAGCCGGGGCTTGTGCTTTTCCTTCCTACACTGTCTGATGACATACATCTTGATAAGTTGGCGCGCATCTAATTCAGCACCTTAGTCTAGATACCTCATCTATCTGAGAAATCATCGTGCAGTTCCTGTAGGCCTCCAGCAAAGCGCGACGCCGCCTCCCCGCTGTGTATGGATGCCAACATGGATCGCACAGACGTACAAAATTGTTGCCAGCCGGTCCTGGACACGAGACTGGAGATAGGGTAATGAGACTGGTGCACTATGGTACTGAGGCAGTCTTCGTATATTGATATGAAGGATAGTGAACTTGATGGCGTTTAGATGTGGCCCGCCTGAGACAATTCGTCTCGTGGTGGTGCATGATGCTACCTCGACCTCTTCGACCGGCATTGCGTAGCAGTCTGGCAAACCAATAATCATCTGGCAAAAGTATGATTCCTGTATCGGACCTCCTTAGGTAGGTCAAGAAATTGAATCGGCCCCCGTTCGATCAACAATCTTGTACCCAGCTTACGTGAAATCCACCCGTGGCCACACCTCAATTGATCAGCCTCCCAATCCCACGTGGCCACAATGTCGCGTATCCGCTCCGAGTCCTTTGTCTTCTTTCTCAAGCCTGGCAATTCGAGGATGCTTTTCAGTACGATCCACTCAGATTTGATGCCTCCACGGGTCAAATACTCAGCGAGACAGCGCAGCATCCAGTCACGATATCCAAGCGAGCTTCGTACCAGGCCATAGTAATCACGCTCTTGTAACTTTTCGCGCGTGTCATTGAGCAGCTCACGGCACGAAGTTGGCAGGCCAATCATCCAGGCGGTACAGACCGCCCAATGCTTTGTGTCGAAGCATGTGTGTTCAAAGTACAGCGGAATGCTTTCAGCTCGAATTTGGCGGCAGACTCCCAATAAGCCAGAATTTCTCTTCTTGAATCCCGAGGAAGATCGAGGAATGGCCACCTTCTTGAAGACATGGTGGTACATCAGATCGCGAAGCTCCCTTGGCAAGTCCAGGAGGCGGAACACATCGCGCCTGCAATCGTATCTGAACCTTTTAGCTGGCTGTTCTGCTGCAAGTGGATCTGCCTTGCTTTCAATGCAACCTTGCACTTTTCGGCGGCGTGAAGACGTTGTCAGAGAAAGACACATTGTGACATGGTACGGTATTTGCACAAACCCAGCGTAGTAGAAATGATTCTTCCACAACTTCTACCATGTCGCCTGCCTACCGGAGCCGCATACAAGTAGCATACGCCAAGTAAGGCCGCGTAACATACAGGACCTGAGATATTGCGTGAATACTGTCGCCTAAGGAACACACGCAATAAGCTTCCAGGCACCTGTTTTCTATGGGAGGCCATTTGTAGTCTGATTGTACTTTGGAACTGATTGAGCGTAGACGGAAGATGGAACTCGTGAGCCACTAAGCATTTTCGTAGCTCGCTGTCCTGGCGCTGAGCGTCAAGATTGTGCCAACGCACGTATGTTAACGCTCGCAAGTCATGCCGACAGCTTTACCCAGCCGACTAGGAGCTCCTTGAGAATAGTCTCATGGTGCTCCTGATCTTCGCCTCGCAGACTTCCCATAGCCCTATATGTGCAGTGCTGCCGATTACACGCAGTTCGCACGTGGCATGTTGGACGGTCTTGCGTTCAAGGTCTCGAATCCAGAACGTACAGAACCGCTGCTGCTATGAAGCGCTTGGAAAAGGTTGTTTGTGCGCCTTCGCTCAACGCATCCCAGCTTCGGGTCGTCGTTTTTCATGCAAGATGGTAACCCTTCGGGAGCCTCTTGGTTCCTGTCAAAACTCAAGCAAGTGCATTACCACGAGCCGTTCATGACTTCGGATCAAAAAACATCTTCTTATAATACCTCGCCTCCTCGATACTCTCCAATATATCCGCCTTGGCCTCGTGCTTTCCCATCTTCTGCGGACTCTTCTTCAATATCTCCTCACTCGCCCACCTCTTCGCAAACTCCTTCACCGCACTCACGTCCGCGATCCGATGATGCAGATGCCTCACGCACTGGTTCCAAGGCTCTTTCACCAAGAACATCTTATCAGCGTGTACAGTGTTACCTGCCAGTAATGCTTTTTTACGTTCGGGGGCGTACTGTTTGATGTATTCGAGGAGTTCCGCGGAGGCTTGTTCGGCGGTTGTGGTGGAGTTGAGGCAGGCTTGGGTCAGGCCGGAGTCGCCGTGGTGTTGGGTGCACCATTCGCCCATGGCGGAAAGCTGCTCTTGCGAGTGGTGAATAGTTGCTTCGTAGCCTGTTTCGTCGAGGAGATTGAGCTCCGCGTCAGTCACGAAGCAGGCGAGGCTCATGATCGTATCCTTTTCGGCGTTGAGGCCGGTCATCTCGCAATCGATCCATACGAGCGGATGTTTCGATCGCGATTCTGGCATGGTGGGTATTATTGTAAGAAGGGCAATTCAGAATGCATTGAAGGTGTCACTCAATTTCATGCCGTATTGGTTGAGCTGCCTTAAACGTTTACCCGAGTTAATTCGACAGGCAAGGTACAAAGGCTCAAATATCAGTGCGGCGCTTCTGCGCTCGACACTCACTGAAGCGATGCACCGCTCCATACTATGGCTGCCTCGAAGACTGAGGAATTTGTAGATCTCGGCGCGTGGTCCCTTGGCACTAAGGCCTTTCTCTTGAGTGATGTCTAATCACGCCTCAGCAACCAGGCAATGCCGCACATCATTGCTCCTTACTCTCGTCTGCTTTGTAGCGCAGCGCGAATTTACGATCAGGACGTGTATGTTGCTTCCGATCACGAGTCCTGCGTAGATCGAACCATTGCAGGCAGCAACAACTGATGTCCGACTGTCTTACAAGGATCCACGAGATCAAGCCCGACTTTAGCGATTGAGCTGAGCATACGCTATGCGAACATGATGAAGTATGTGTGACACAAGGATGAGGAGGATACTTGCGAAACCCAGGCCATGCCTTACCAAACGCAGGTAACTCCGGCAGCTACCAACATCGGATCACCCATGTGCCACAACATTGCCCTTAAACCGGGTACATTGTCATCAAGTCGCTTCAGGCTGCCGAATCATCCACACACGCTTTGCCGCGTCCGCGTCGTAGTCATAGTCGATACCAAGCAACCTCATATTAGCCTTGATCACCTCAACCACTGAAAAGCCATGAAGTCTGTACAAGGACAGACCAGCAGGTGTCGACTCAAGTCCGAGCAGAACTGCTCTTTTATCCGCTTCGCTCGTGGCGTAGCTCAGCAATTTCGAGCCAATGCCTCTTCGATGGTATTTCGGTAGCACAAGTAACAGATCGACCACTGCTTACTGATTAGTCTGAAGACCTTTGGCAAGTGACGTGAAGCTTCACAGATATACGGCTGTCCGTGGAAGGACTTTTGCAGTAGTTTATACGTATTGATCTTGAAGTACCGCTTGAGCTCCCAATTGCCGCCTTCAGGCCAGTCTGCTGGAGGCAACTCGTTTGGATCCGGTGGCGACTGTGATGCATTCTTCGCTGCATCCAATGCGAAAGTAATCTCAGAGACGCCTACAATCTCTCCGCTATCTTCGTCGACCGCCTTGATGAAGCGCACGTCCGGGTCATCGAAGTTTTTGCATTTCTCAGATTCGTAGTACCTGTACAGATCGTCCGTACAGCCTCGTGGCCATAGCATCGGGATCCTCGGGTGGGACTTAAAGGCTTCGAGCTCGATGCGAACAAAGGTTGGGATCTCGTCCTTTTCCATGGGCAGAATCTTGACACCCATCAGACGATATAACGATCTGCTACAAGTAGCAGATATCATACAATGGAGAGAATAAGCAATGTCACTGTATTCGTTGACACGGGCTTATATTCAAGGGCTTACGTGACGCATAGCATGTGACTCATCGATCGACAAGGCCATGGGCACTTTTGATTGCGGTATATAATGCATAAAATCCATGGGCCGTCGCTTTCAGCACATTCGCTTCTTAACGTTCAGTGATGCGCTGAGATGTAGAGCTTGGAATCGTCGTTTATACATTATGTCGCTCTTCTTATCGTAGTGCCCGTGCTTCAGGGCTCATGACTCCGTGAATGCCAAAATAGCCACTCCAGCTTCGAGGATCTGGTGCCGCGTGGAGCGCGCCAACACAGTGCCAGGTCTATATAGTTGAGTCAGCATCTAAAGAGACCGCATTGCTTGTGGAAGAACGTCGAAGTCATGTTGGGCTTCCTGCACGATCTCTGGCAATTTATCGCGAAGCTCATCCAAACCTCGAGCAGCCAGGATCTCCCCGAGCTGCTCGACAATGGGACCATCTACACCTGGCAATGCAGCTAGTCGGCGAATGCCCCAAATTACCATTCCTCGTGGCGAGGTATCGACTACTCCCATTCCGTCATCATGCTCAGAAGGCATGTCTTTCATTGCATCTAGAGATTTCATTGATTGAATCGATGATTCTCCGATTGGAAACTCGTCAAGAGCTTTTCGAAGAATGATCAGGATCGTCTCTACGTTTGGCACGACAGCGCCATACAATACCAATTCGTTGATCCGGCCAGTACCATCGGGACCAAGACGGACAGCTATTCGCAGATCTTTGACACTGTCAAGATACCGTGCGCTGTATGTCGCGGTTTTCGCGTCGCCGAGTGCCACGCTTGTGAGTCTTCGAGAGGCGTTGTTAAGACCACGAGCAGCATGCGGCCAGAAGATGCCCAGTAAGCGACGTCCAGAAGCACTTCCACGCGCCGATACAACGCCCTCCAAGACGACATTGAATACATGCGCGGGGAGCACGCACTTGTCAAAATGACGGGCCTGCAATCTTGCGCGGCAGGATTTCTGCCAAGAAGGATCTACGGCCGCAAGCATGACAATGAGGTTTCGAACACAAAGCTCGTCGTCATCGCCTGGGCGACCGCCAACGCCATACCGACCCGCACACATGTCTTTCACAACCGAAATGGCCTGCATGTATGGTCCTTGAGGGTGACTATCGACGGCCTGACTGGAAGATGTCTGTTGCAGCATGGTCCGCATCGCATAAGCAAGGTTCAAGGCGGACCATGGAATCCTCTGCCTTGCCATATGTTCCAAAATTCGCGAGACTGATTCAAATTTTAAAGCGTTGAATTGAGTATTCAACACAGCTCGCAGCGATTGATGCTGTAACTTGGTGCCTTTGAAACATTGGAGAAGTGCTTGATCGTTTGTATCGGCAGCGAAACGTATGATAGCTGGCTGCATAACGCGATCATGATACATATCCTGTCTGATGAGAGGACCGTCAAGGTCATCGTTATAAAGCAACCACCTGCCGAAGTCGTAATGCTGGGAAGTTGTGGCGAGATCGAGGAGAGGCCCAAGCACGGTAGTCGGTATCTGCACATTGAAAGCCGGATACTCGATGCCTGACAAATTGCTCGTGAAGATATTGTCCTTTGAGACTGTTCGCATTACAGACTTTTGTTCCTCCATGAAACTCGACAGAGATTGCCGCATATCACTGTCTGCGCGGTTCTGGATCTGGTTGAATGTTGAGATCGCGGATGTGAATCGGCCATTCATGATTTTGCCATACAATACTCGATGGAGCATACCTTGGGTAGCCATGCTGCCATCGAGGACATAGGCCGGCAGATCCCGTGTGTTCTCCTGGTCTAAACCTTGGCCAAATCCAGGCGACATGGTCACGAGCGCTGAGGCTGCATCAGGATTCGATTCTAACATGATGTTCTGCGCTTCAATGAGGCGCACTATCAGTGCATCCCAGGTTCCAGTACTCAAAGACAATTTAGGAGCAGAAATATCAAGAAGGTTCTTGAACTTCCGCAATAGGATGATCGCACTTCTGATACTGAGTCCCCTGCCACCAACGCTAACGCTGACAGACGTGACGAGAGCATCGATATAAGCATTGATGACTTCAGCACTGACTGTCCTATCGACTTGGAAAGGTAGGCCAGCAGGCGCATCCATTGTCGTAGATGCGCGTGTCTTGAAGACGTATTCCCACGTCTCGTCTAGCCGACTACTTGGCGCCATCGATCTCTCATACTCGCGCCAAGAAAGTGCTTTCCAACCAGGATCATCGGCAATAGAGCGCAGTATTTCGGCACCCTGGTTGATCCAGCCACCATGAATGCAGGACCACAATATGAGCTCCATCCAGACTTCAGGACGTAGCCCAGCCACATGCACTCGGTAGACAGACCCAGGAATCTCGGGGCGAATGGCAGCATACTCACCACCACGTGCTTTGGCTTCATCGATCACCAATTTCTCATGAGCTCGCCATGCAGCATCAGACAAAGACGTCAATATGCGTGATGACAGGAATGACAGCAAGGGAGGCTGTTGTATGGCAGAGGCATCTGAATGTGGATGACTACTATAGATCGAGACCGGCATGACTTCTTTATGGTGTAGGTAGGCAATGATCTCGAGGGCTTCAGACCGGATCTCGCTACCTGTGCAGGCCTTGGTCATAGCACCAAGCGTCCGCCATATTTGACCAAGCGCGTCGTGTTGCAATGTTTTCGGCGACGAGTTCTCGGCATGGCCAGCTGTGAGCATATCAAGCGTGGTTACATCGACCAGCCCGGACTTGGGTAGGCTCTCGGCCATATTCAGGTCATATCCGCTTGGCTTGCTACTGCCAATGAAGTCCTCGAAAGACGATATCTGGTTCCACATGGCGGTGGCATTTTGAAGGCGGCCAGTCTGTCCGTGACGAACGGGAAACTTCTCCACCAATCTTTTGATTAGCCATACGACTGCGGCCCAGCGGCCCTTTTCGAACCCTAGGTAAAACAGAAGGTCGAAGGCTTCTTCCTTCGGGTTGCGTGGATGTTGTGCAGCTAGCAGAATTTCCGCTACATCCACCGTGCTCAAGGTGGGCGGCGAGGTCTGCCACGTGCGTAGATGAGGCGGAAGCGCCCCATCAAGAAGGCTTGCCCAGTCATCCACGCGGCGCTCTGGAGGCTGGATTCTCGTGAAGACATCATATCGTTCAAAGCCTCGCCGGGTCTCTTGCTTTCCTGCAGTCTCCGGTGTCGATTCTTGGGACGAGTATCGCAAGGAATGATTCCGGATAAGCAATGCCTTAGGCCTGAACAATGACTTTCCTGGCCTCCATTCAATTGGTGGCACTTTGGCTGCGTTCCATCTTCTCATTGGCGCAGGCGCATTAACATGTAGTGTAATTGAACAAGAGCAGCAGGGACAAGGAATGTCGTGACGCTGTCATTTCGGATCGCGGCCGAGTAGAAGACTGGGGCGGCCTGTGCACAGGCGCGGCTTACGTACAGCGTGATCAAGCTTTATTGATCGCCAATGAAATATCCATCGATATCGCGTAAGCCCCAGTAAGTGTCGATGGAGCTGTACACAAGCCGGTGCCGCGCCAGACTTCTATCTACCGTGGGCGCGTCTTCTAAGCACGCCAGGCAGAGCTTCGCGTTCAAGGCCTCCAAACTCTCACGATTCACTTTCACAAACAACACAAAACCACCAAAGACACAAAGCAGATAGTACCAGACGGCTCGATCGGCTTGCGGCAATTCCGCGTTGCGCGACTGATACCACACACTGTGCGACATTGTATGCGACCTGAATATACCTAATGCTTCCACTAAACCCAGAAACAAAGCTCTAAGTGCGCGCGAAACAACGAATCGCGCTTTGTAGCTAACAAGTATCAGAGCAGATCAGCCACTATCATGTCGGGCAACTATCGTGTTGGTGAGCTAGACTCGAAGATCCAACACCTTGATGACCTCCTCGCTGACTTGCACAGAAATCGCCAACCAAGGTCGAGCGACATGCTCAAGCACAGAATGTAAAAAGGCAGGCATCAAAATCGGCAAAGGCGAACTCCGTGCAGGTGTCACTGTAGTGTACCAAGAGCACACCTCTTGGAAGTGGCGGCATTGGTATGTTGTCCTTCACGCTGCGTTGCACCTCCCTCGCTGACATCGCGTCTAGGGGATGTGTTACACCCAAGATGCTGATCAACTGGAAGGAGAAGACGGACGGCGACGAAGAACTGATCGACGGCCTAGAGGAGCTCCCGGACGAGCTTCAGGAGAAGGTCAAGAATGCTCTAGCTAATGAGCACGTGGACGACGATGACTGGAAAGGCGTAAGCAGCCGCCTAACAGCTTGCCGCGGCATATCTCACACCATTTTAGGACGTCGAGATGAACCGCTACAACCCGGACAAGCCGATGCAAGGCATGTTCTTGAAGAAGACTTCAGCCAAGAAGGCAGCAGGAGTACGTTTGCGAGGCGCGCACTTATCACGAGGCCGACTGACGTGTCACAGGACGACGAAGATGGTGATGGTGGCGAAGTCCAGAAGAAGTCCAGCAAGAAACGTGGTAGCAAGAAGGCTACGGACGACGAAGATGGTGATGATGGTGAAGCCGAGAAGAAGCCCGCCAAGAAGAGTGGTCGCAAGAAGGCTACGGACGAAGAAGACGGTGATGATGGCGAAGCCGAGAAGAAGCCTACCAAGAAGCGTGGCCGCAAGAAGGCTACGGACGACGAGGAAGCTGAAGAAGCACCAGCACCCAAGAAAGCTCGTGGTAAGAAGGCTAAAGTCGTCGAAGACGAGGACGAAGACGCAGCTCCGGTGCCAGCAGAAAAGAAGGCCAGAGGCAAGGTGAGTACAATGTCCGCCGTGGCATTGCGTCAGCTTTCCACTATCACGCAAACGCAAGACTTATCGCAACATATATGTTCCAGCGCGCCCGCGCTTTTCTTGCGCGTACACAATGACTGATAATGCTATTTCCACAGAAAGCAAAGGCCGAGGCTGTGGACGAAGCTGTCGCAGCGCCTGCGCCAGCGAAGAAAGCAAGAAGCAAGAAGTCCAGTGCTCCCGAAGCAGAGGAGGAGGTTGACCCCGAGCCAGAAGAGAAGCCAAAGCCAGCTGCAAAGAAAGGCAGAGCTAAGAACGCCGCCGCTCCACCTACTGCCGATGACGAGGAGGCTGCTGCTGCACCGAAGCGTAAGGGTCGCTCCAAGAAGGCTGCTGCCGCTACGGACGAGGAGTAGTGTTTCCGCACGGAGAAATGCATGTGTGGTACCATGAGTTGGTGCAGGGCACCGTCGAATGTGCCTGCGCAAGAGCGAGACTCTACTGCCAGGAACAAGGACCTCAGCTCATGGTTCACTATGTTTGCTTCGTAGTACGAAGCTGCACATCGTGATTGTGCTACTGTCGCACGCTCCAACCGCGCAACACACTTCGGTTCCAATAGTGGCCTCGAAAGAATGAGAAGTGTACACGAGATGGTCACGGCGAACTGTCCTTCCTGCTAGTAGCTGTACAACATTGCGATCCTTTAGTCGTTTAGCTCGATACCCAGCGCTGAAACTCAGCACAATGCAACAATATTCACGATCTTGGTCTCCTTTGGTGTCATCATTTACACCCGTCATCGCGAAGTGTTCTGTGTGGTCATCAGTCAGGGTAGCGAAACGCTGCCATCTCAACGCGACTCTGTGCAGTACGCGAGCGCGATCATCATCGGTAGTACTTGCATAGAGTTCATGTTTCATGTGCAAGATCTCGCGCGATCGGATCGGCTCTGCGATTTCATAGGGATCGTTCCTCTCCGACGCTAGGTGTAGATGCGAGATCGAACTCTGTTCCTGCGCTAGGCTACTTTACACGCATCATTGACGTTTCGTCCCTCTGTCAACCACCGACCACAGCATAACAATCTCAAATGTTGTCTAGCAGTTTCTCGTCATAGCGACGTACCCTCCACATTCAGGTGGCTGATCAGACCGCACCTCGGTTCGGCACGATGCAGCATAGTTCGACCACGACTCAAACTTATCAAGATCAGCCGGCCGGAACCATATAGCGTTCTCTCACGCGATTTAATGCAGTGTCTGGGACGATTGACATCAGCATGACCGCTTCATCACTCTGAGGAATATCGCTTCTACGTGTATGCTATAGTAGCGGAAGTGACGTCTGACCGGATCACACGAAGAACACACCTACTCAAGCCTACAAGCTGGGTATAAGTACGCGAACCATTTCTCGTACCTTTCCAAGCCGAAGCACTTTCTGCCTACAGTTGTACTCAAAACAATAAAGTACAGCGACCAAGCTCATCAATATACAACAACAATACAAACTATCCCCCTCCAAACATCAATCACTCTTGACCATGTCTTCAATCTCCGCAGAGACACGTCGTGCTGAAGACAACGAGGAAGCCTACAACGACCAAACCGGCGGCGACATCCCAGCAGGAGACGCCCAAGACAACGACTACCAGAGCCGCACAGGTCAGAATCAATACGGCGTCCCCGTGCAGAGCGACAATGCTCCAGTTGAAGATGGTCTGAATGATCCCAAAACTCAGAACTCTGAGGAGCAGCTCGGTGAGTTTAACGCTTCGACGTTCATGAGAACAATAAAGATGTCCAGTATGATGTCGTGCTGATTCTTATTATGCAGAGCGAGACGATCGCGATGCTATTGACCAGGACAATATCATGGATAACCGTACTCGTGGCGCAGCCAAGCAGAGTGGTACTTACACCGAGCCGGGTGATGAGGAGGGATTGCCAGGTGCTGAGGATGGAACGAGTTCTGGGGCGCAATGAGATGCTCCGAGTATGAATCGACGATTGCGATTGTTATTCTAGTAACGAATATGATATCCAATACTTGCTGTAGTCGAATATATGTTGTCATCGAGTAATCTCCACAGTGATATGTTGTGTGACACGTGATGATTTGTAGTTATCTGGCATATCCGAGAGAGTGTCAGATTTTGGTAATTACTTCCCTCACCTGGGTATGATACAAACTCACACGTGGTCGAAAGACTGACCATATGTATGTTGCCACAACGTTATGGACATGGTATCATCTTTCCCGAAAACATTGCATATTACCATCAGCAACGATATCCGACCGGTCATGGTTAGAATTATCTGTTGGTCGAATCGTCAGGCGAGTGTAGCCTTTCTTGTAACGCGCCCACTTTCCCATATATACAATACTGATCGCTCGTATCTGTCTGACACCATATGTACATCCCACAAGCATACCTCATAAGGCCGCCTTCGGCCCCGGCATCCCCTTCCCTTCCTTTTCATACCCTTGCAATCTCTTCACCTTCGCCGCCTTAACCAACCTACACGCCTCGTCATATTCAACACTCGGCATAGTCAACACATCAATCTCCTTATCAGGAACACCCCCCTTCGCATGCACCAGCTTGCCACTAGTCTTAATCGTCTGGGGTTCCTCCACACATCTCCTAGCCCAATCGCCCCAAGACGCCATACACGCACGCGAAGTCGCCAGATGCGGACACAACATAGCAAAACAGTGCGGCATAGCCTCGTACTGCTCAAACGTCACCTTAACGCCCTGCTGCGCCGCTCGACTCGCCACAAGGATATCCTCGTCCGCCAACATCTCGTAGCCAGTACACATCCACATGGGCGGAGAATGTTCCCACTTATCCGCCAAGACGACGGAGCAGAGCGGGTGGTCAAGTAGAGACAGGTCGCAGAACAGGTCACCTCGAGGTGGATCCGCAGGCCATATTTCGTCGTGCGGGAACTTCGAGACGCTGTCGGAGTGATCTGCAAAAGGGAGGTAGTCGTATTGGGCGTTGCGCTCGATGCTGGGCATGGCGCGGGATATGTCGAACCAACCACTGTTGGCGCTCACGCCGGCAGGGAGAGGGACGTGGACGTCGCGGCCGTGGAAGTTTACGACGGGCACTGCGCCATCTGCAAAGCGATGCATGTGTAAAATGAGTTGGAGTAGTCCGAAAGCGAGGTTCCCGCCTGCCGAGTCGCCGCCGAAAACGATATGTTCTGCTGGGACGGCTTCGTGCATGCTGTTTTCGGGTGGGTAGAGCAGGCTGAGATAGACGAGAAGGGCATCAACGAGTTGACCAGGAAATGCGCTCTGTGGCGCGAGGCGGTAGCGAACGGAGCAGACTCGGCCCTTGCTTTCTTTTGCTAGGTGTGAGGTAAGTGCTCGGTGTGTGCGAGGATCGCAGAGGTAGTAGGCTCCGCCATGTACGTAGAGGATGGTTGTCTCGCTCGTCCTGCTGGGCTCCGCCATGAGTCGCCTGTATTTCTCTTCTTCACTGATATCTGGCATACGCTCATCATTTCTGGCACTGGGCCTGTAGCCAGTCCATTCGACCTCAATGTCCGCCGTCTTCGGCTTCGTAAATGTGACATCCTCTTTCTTCATATCTTCCACAACCTGGCACACAACATCCTCGAGCCCGTCCGAAGCCTTCATTACAGCATTCGCGATCCATGTCTTTCCCTTCACGCCAGGTTCTCGAATCGTGCGAGCTTGAACTTTGCTTATAGGCGGAATGTCCTTTTTCCCCTCGCTGCTCATCATGTTTCGCAGGACATGCACTGTAAGCGCCGTACGCATATCCCAGTACTTCGAGCCCGCCGTCATGCCGAGGGTGTGCTGTGCCGCCGCCCATGATATCGAAGGGACTTGAGGGACCAAGAACTTGATCAAAGGCCAACCTGCTTCCATGATGGGAGACGCGCGAAATGCCCAAGCAAAGACCAAGGAGAGAGTGAACAATCGGAAGTGAAGGGTCGCAGAGGTACCTACCAATTGACCACCTCTAGTAGAAAGTGTCACATGTCAAATGGTCCGATGCTAGAGGCACCCAAAGCACAGCCGCGAACGTAGGACTGGCTGGCATCCCGTCTCGCACAAGAGACGGGCGATGCGGGACGTCATCAATAGACTGGTGCAGTACCTCGGCTTCTGGCATTCCGTTGCCACTTCAGGAAGATGCACAATCGATACACGTGCATGCCATGTCCAGATGGTCGTACTTCGCTCCAATATGGGCGTCCAATTTGAGCTTTTTGGGAATGTCACTGTGCAGAAGGGCTAGGTATCGTGCAGATCTGGAGTGCAGTCTGGAGGATCCTGGTGATGTGTGGTGCACCGTCGGGGGAGATCTTCGGGCAGCACAAAAGTCCCAAAGCAGTAATTGCATCTTTTGACGACACCTATCATAATGTTTACGCGTTACTGGTAGCTTGTCATATCGCATAGCGGTCTCACAGCAGACCTTATGGCACACGCTACCAGCATGAATCGTATCACAAAAAATGCACGTCAGGCTCAAGGCGCAAGAACTCGACAGCACATGCAAATTGATTAATAGAACAAGCAAGGTGTTCATATCATGTCCATGACATTAGCTAGTCTATCGTACGCACATATCTGAACGCGTGCAACTGCAATCTTTGGGGGAGTATCATTCTGGGCTTGACGGCAAACGCATGCGAAGAACGCCCGTCCCCTTCCTACAAACACAAGTTTTGGCTTATTCTGGGCCAACTCCCACCCATTTGTTTTTCAGTTTTGTATAAGACTTGTTCGAAATAGATTTTTCAATGCTTTCGGTCTTAGGCGCTGGTTTGCCTCCGCGACGCAAGAAACGCTAAAGAGTGTCCACAATCTTGGGTCGCAAATCCCTGTTGGGTGACCGAGCCAGTGGTGGTACCTCAAATGGCCGTGTTTGTGAAGCATATCATATTCATAGTGGTACCATTTTTCGCTTCGATAGCGAGAAAGACTCAAAGTCACATTCGCAGTATTCAAAGGCTCGATCGCAACTGATGAACGCGCCTTTATCATTTGATATCCCTAGGTACGCGACGATTGCACTTCTTGCAATGTCTGTCGATCCAGAAAGGCCGAGAGGTGTGCCTTGGGGTCGAGCTGCAGGTCTGCCGCGATACTAATTGGGCTTCTGCAGCTTCTTGATATCTGCACCACGGGCGATGATATCCTGAGTGAGAAGTTGCTCGTAGTCCTGGTACAGCAGCTTGTACGCGTGACGGATAGTGCTATCGCTGACCTTCGCGACCTGCTGCACTTCCTTGGCACTCTTTGGCTGATTCATCAGATGGCTAGCCATGTAGATGCAAGCAGCAGCGGCGGAAAGTGGTGAGCGACCGGCAAGAGCGCCGGACTTGGACATATTCTCGGCGATGGCAATGGCGACATTGGTGGCTTGTGTAGACATGTCAAGCTGGTTGCACCAACGGTTGCAGAGCTCGGATGGGTTGGCAGTAGCGCTGCCCTTGTACTGTTCGGTATACACAACAGTACCTGTCCAACATGTTAGCAACAACCTCTGCTCAATTTATCTGTTTCTCAATGAACTTACCTCCACCAATCATGCCGATGGAACCATTGTTGCCACGTTCCTTGTCCTTGCCCATGAAGTATTGCTCCAGCATCTTGAACGTACGCCCAATTTCTTTCTTGCTCACCTTGGTCAATTCCATTACCTCGCGGAACGAACGTGGTACGTTGTTGCGACGACAGGACAGGAAGACACATCCCGCAATCAATGCATCCTGGCTCTTGCCCTTGAAGATGCGGGATTCCTCGGCATCCTTGTAGAGATGCTTCGCGGTGTCGGAGACGGCGTTAGGGAGCTGCCAGCCGTCGCAAAGTGCTCCAATCTGCTTGTATGCTTGCAGCAGAGACTTGTTACCTTTGTCGACGTTCGATTTGTTCTGAGCCCGGTGAAGTTCCTTGCTGCGCATGCCACCGTCGCCGAAAGCAATGTTTGTGTTCAACTGCGCGCCGTTGAGTAGTGCATTGGGTCCGTCGCCGACTCTGCTGGGATCGTCATTGCCCTGATCGTCGTTGGCGAATGTGCGCCATTCTGAACTCGTGTCGATGCCGCGTTCTTGCAGGACCAGTCCACACTCTGCACACACGAGGTCACCACTGGCATGGTCTTCAAACAGCTCGGGAGGATCAGTACGGCAGTCCTTGCAGACCAGCTTCACGTTGAGGTTCTCACGCCATTCTTCTTCCTCAGGCGCCGATGGCGCCATGGGCTGTATCGCACCCGGCGAGAGTACTTGGGTCATCTGCTTCAGCGGCTCGCGCGGTGGTGTGACGGGTTTCTTGATGGCGAGCTCAAACCGCTGAGTCTGGCGCTTCTTGATGCCTTTTGAACTCTTCTGGAGTTTGTGGTTCTTTGCAAAAGAGCGGATAAAGAGTGGAGAATACGTGGTGGCGGTGTTGCCTGAGAGACTGGTGAACAGGGCGCTTCCCACGTGAGCACAGCTAAGTGATCACCCGAGTTAGCGACTCGCGAACATGTGAATAAATAGGGAAAACAATTTGTGGATGTCTCGTAGTGATTGTGAATTTCTTTTGTTTGTGCCGCACAAAGGCGTGAATGGGCTTTCGACGTGGGCGTCACTTCGACGAGCAGTCGGTCGCATCGGCCGTGAGATGTCACTCAATGAATGCTGTCGTTTGCTTGAGCGAGAGAAGCGACAGGCACGAATCTCAGTCGTAGCGTCGCTGCCACGAACTTCATGGCAAAGTATCGCGAGTTGTGTTTGGGCACTTCTAGTCTAACTAGGAGTTTTCACTCACCCTCACACTCCAGGAGTTTGCGACCAGCTATGGCACCCAAAAGTGTCTGTGGTATTAACTGACTCTTAGAGAGCGTGAGAAGTGGAGAGAGCGGTATGGATACGATATCGCTGCAGTGTCCGGCCTTTCTAACCAGTGAAGGCGTCCTTGAGAGCGTGCGACGAGGGATTTTCGCAGTATCTCGTGGAAATCGGCCGTAGATCGCGTTCGTCGGTCGCTAATTGCAGTTGCCAGCAACTTTTCAGCAGTTTGCGGGAGTATTTTGCGAAAGACGAGCGGTTTCTGTGACACGCAGTTGCGGATGTAGAGGGGTGGAGGGTAGAGAGGTGGTTGGAGAGAATGGAAGTGTGGAAGTGTAATGAGCTCTGACGCTGCGAACGTTCTGGGTCTCGCCTGTCGGCAAGCGGAAGTGATTAGGTAATCTCAGAGCCAAGCATCTCGCGCTTCCGGCAGAAGGAGCTTCAGACAATGTCGTAGCGAATGTGTCAACAGTCTCTCGCGACACCACTCCGACAATCACCGCCATCATGCTCGGACAATCACTGAGGGCCTCGGTATGGTATGCAGATCACGCTGCAGCTGTTCATGCTGACATTGACAGCGCCAAACACTCGCACGAGCCGTCCTCAAGCACAATGCCGTCACAATGCGCCGCACCTTCATCACTCCAACCGCCGTGAGACAGGGTACGAAAAGGACTGCGATCGATACATACACAGTCAGACTCTAACAGGATCTGTAGCCGATCTCGTCCAGGACATGTACCTCAAGGAACTCAAGGCATACAAGCCACAGCCAATCAAAGCCAACGACTCCGAGGGTCACGTTCAGAAGTTTGCCGTACCAAAGGCACCGCAATCGCCAGAGGAGGCTGACATCCAAAACGACCTCTCAGCCTACGAGCAGCAGACTCCAGAAGTTGAGGGACAGTCCAGTGCTGCGGGCTCTTCTGAGCCGGTTCAAGACTGGTTTGATGAGAGCGTTTTTGAAGATGAGGACGTACATGGATCAGCTGGTGCAAGTCACTAGAGCGGAAGCGTTGAAGAGCAGTGTGTGATATACAGCAGATGCAATGCGAAAACCAACGGTCCGACAGTTACAACAATGATGCAGCCATATGAAGGGTTTTGGCCCAAGAGGTAGGCTTATGGCATTATCCCCTTCCTCATGCTGATATCGTGTCTGCCTTCGTGTTATCGGAAGGTCTAGCACTGCATCAATTTCCTGCATCGCAGGTCAAAATAATAACGTCGAATCAGACCAGACACGTCACGTGATAACATTCACCCTACTAAACGCTTGAGCTAATAAGCGGGCCATACCACAATCTTACCAGCACGCTCGAGAAACATGCGAGCTTCCACGCAGTCCCGATCAAATACAGTAGCTAGCCGTATCCTTGCAATGTCCCCAGGACCTGATGATCATAGGCTGTCTCCATTGGCTTGCCGTTTCAAGAGATATCTTATCCGAGGACGATACAATTCGCATTTCGAGGATAAATATCTTGTCAATCCTGCCCTTCTCCATTTCGTCCATAACACATCACAACAATTCAACACAATTCAACTGCTTGAAAGATCAAGATCATACACATTGGACTGATAATGGCAAATCTTCCGTACACCAACAGTGCTATTCAAGCTGATGCTATGCTCGCTGAGGGAGCTCAACGCCTGAATATGCCATACCGCCAACGTCTAGCTAGTGACGACTTCGACGACGTGGACCTCGAGCTTGGCGAGCTCGCACCGAGAGACGATGAATGTGGAGACCTTGGACAGAGAGCCTTGTCTGCCACACGAGAACAGCCTCCACCCTACGCAGTCCACGACTCGGAGACTACGAAGAGAAGCTCTGGTACCAACTACCGTCCATCACATCTTGAGGACGAACCAGAGCCAGCCCATGACAGATTCGACACTACCAGGCCTATCACTAATCACAGGCCAGCCGCCACACCTCAAGAACTCTTAAACGTCAGAGACATGATGCTTGCCTACCGCGCTCAGGCCAACTCCATACCCCTGGAACCTACTTTCCACTCCGGCGAAGGCGTCACGGTCCGCGACTCCACGAAAGCATCAGCAAGCCTCCCCAAACGCAAAAGCCGGAGTCCCAACACCACCGCCACCACGACCAAAAGACCCCGCAGCGCCAAACGCTGCTGCCGATCCCTCATCTGCCCCGGCCTCATCCTCCTCGTCCTTCTAATCCTCGCCGGCGGCATCCTCGGAATCTACTTCAATATCGGCAAACCGCATCTAGAAAATAGTACCCTGGGCAGCACCAACGGAACGGCCACGGACACGAACACATTCCCACGCATTGGCGTCAGACAGGCCCCATTTCCACTCGCTGTTGCTACGATTCCTACGAGCAGTTGCTTCGGTTGTCTAGCAGCTGCGGCAAGTAAGACGAGTGGCGCTGCGGATGTATGGGCTATGGTACCTGGGTGGGCTAAGGTGATTGGACCTTTGTTTGTGCTGCAGATGGTGTTTTTCTTGTTCTTGTAGGAGAGAATCATGTGCGCTTAACGAGAACTATGATGGGAGTGGCAAGACTTGTGTCGGAGGCTATAAACTGAGGGCGTTCTTGTTAAGTTTCTTCTTGTATACGATACTACGTAGGTAGAGGAGCAGAGCAGTCTCCCTCCATGTACTAAACGCAAACATGTCATATCCAACAAGTGGAACTCTAATATGTACTGTTATGATATCCTAGGTATGAACAGTATGTACAGGTTATCCACCCACAAGCTGTGTAACCACTGTCGTCGCCTATCGTGCTCTGAGCACCATCTCATCTCGTCGAAACTACCCAAACGGCACAGCCCTTCAATGCGCCGGTGCAATCGGCCCATGCTCAGATGCCTCACTTCTCACCTTCTCGATCGCCTCTCCGATCTCATCTGCAGGTATGGCACCACTCTCAGGATCCGCCACAAATTCCTGCGGATGCTTCTCACTCAAGTTGACAGCAGTGAAGCTTCGAGGCAATTGCACAGTATGGAATTTGTCTCTGAGTGTCTGGATCACTTCTTTCCATTCTCCATGCGTAGTCAATGATCTTCTGGGCGCGCACCCAATGCAGTGTTTACTGTCCAGCTGCACATCCAGTGGGTCGAAAGTATGGCATCCGGGAGAAACGGTGATGCGGATACTGTAATTGAATTCGGAGTCCGCATTGTCGGTGGGCGAGTTCTCGGATTCGTAGAGTTCGAAGCAGATTTGAGAGAGATAGTCGAGCTCTGGGATAGCGTTGCGCGCGATTTTGGTCGGAATGCCGCCTTCGAGAATGCAGTTGAGTAAGGTATAAATGTGGGACTCTTTGGTGAAGTAGATGAAGCTTTTCGCGTCCTCGCAGGCTTGAACTACCTCTAGATCCTTGACGATTTCCTTAAGGAGCGGCAAGGACGTCAGCAATCCAATCTCGAGCTTCTCAGAATCTGTGATGCCGTATTCCTGTGGTCCGATGAAGTCGAATAAGATCTTGCTGAGATTGTAGAGCTCATTGAGCTTCTCCAGGCGGACGTCATTCTTGACCTTGGACTGGTTGGCCGGCACCATGCCTTTGTACAGGTTGAAGTAGGAAGCGGATGGGCCATCGTGAGGTATCAGTGTCTTGTTCACAGCAGTCACCAGATCAGCGGAGCGACGTCTGAGACCAAGTCTCTGTGATAGTGAAGGCTTTTCTTTAGCATCTTTGTCCTTCGTGGATTCCTGACTCGCGGCAGTATCAGTGCGCCTCGGCGGTGGCAACTGGAGACTATCCATGTCACCATTGGGCAGTGACTTGACAGGCGCTTGCCCTCCGGCAGGCGTATCCTCGTTGGCTGGTGCTTGTCCATTGTGAGTGTGTCTGAACTCCTCGCGGGCTTCGGTGCTCTCGGTTCTGTTGAGCCTTGAACCCACTTCCAGCTCATCTTCTTCGGCCAAGATCGCTGTGCTCGGCGTAAAGACCCATTCGAGAAACTGCCGATTGTGAAGGGCGTCGAATTTCATGGTGTCGTAGAGCTCGGAGATCTTGCTAGGATCGACCTTCTCGGCATCTGTGAACTCGTTGAAAAGCTTCTCCCATCTTTCCTTGAAAAGCTCCGCATCTTCTCCGGTACACCATCTAGGTTGAATGATAGAAGCCTTCTCGTCAGTAGAGTTGCCACTGACAGCGCCGTTGCTAGGCGTGGACGAGTCACTGTTTAGGTTACCCGAAGGACTTCTCTGGATCTTCTCAAGGGAACTGACAGCAGACGAGCTTTGCAATTTGGAAAAGTTGTTGCGCATCACTCTACGATGAAACTTCATGAGTTCAACGACTCTGCGCGCAACCTGGTACGGTTCCGGAGTGCCGTCCTTTGGCCAAGCGAATTGACTCGGTGCTTGGTGACCTTGGCGCAGGAGCCCTTTCAGCTTCTTCTTCACGCGATCCATCTCGTCTTTTGCAGCGTTAGAATCATCGAGCAAGTCCTTTCTGACATGAATTTGATCGTCATCAACGTCTTTCTGCTCCAGGAAAGCAGCTGCGAAGATCTGTGCACTGGTCTTGACACGTCGTTCCGAGGAAGTGTAAATGGAGACGTCGTCGAGCACGTGTCTGTTCATCAGCAACAAATCATTGCGCATGTTCTCGCCGAGATCCGTCGCCTGGTATCTAGCGGAGTGTGTTGGCTCGCCACCCCATTTCATAACGAGCTGAAGTTTGTCAAGTACCAGATTCTGGTCGGTCGCAGTGGCCCGTGACATGGTGACTTCTCCTATGGAATCACTCCTGTTCGCCTCTCGTGCACTTGATGGGCTCAGGTGATCGTCTTCCAGAGACTTGTCGGAAGCATTCTGCTGCCACTTTACTAGCTCTTCCGTATCTTGGACCATTGGAGTGCTGTCCCGCTTCTCATTCTTCTTTTTGCCTAGGTCTTTATTCTTCTTATCGTGCTTCTCCTGCTCGTCCTCTTTACCATATTCTTTGGGCTTCTTGAACATTGGCTTTATTTGCACTTTTGTCCCTGCCCAAGCACCTTTCTTTGCCAAAGCATTCTGCAATGTACGCAGTTTGTTCATGTCTTCGACACCTTCAGCCATGGCCTGGCGCACAGCCATCTGAACACTGTTCAAGGCTGCCTCGCCAACCAGTAGGACTTCTTCTTGATGACCTTTGAGCAGGTCTACGAAAGGCTGGGTATGAAAGGTGAACTTGAATTTCTGCTTTGGGGTGCGGTCAGCGTGCCTGATGACGGCCACCATGCCCTTCAATTTCCACTGGCTCTTTGGAGCCGGGGCCGGAAGGGTTGCAGGCGGTTCGGAGTAAGTAAGAGAGTCAAGATCCATCGACTGCGGTCGATCGTTCTCCTCAAGGACCTCAGGCTGTGGCACTACTGCAGGTGGTGGCAGAACCTGCTCGTCAGCAACAGAGCGTGGCACGGTCTTCGAGCGACCTTGAAACGAGGGTTGAAGCTCAAGAGAGTGGTTCGGCGGTGATATCAGCGGGCTTGTAGTGCCGCTGGCACTGCGCATAGATGTTGAATGACCAGCTTTGTGAGCAACATGATGCACGTTCTCCCTAAGCTGAGATATGCTTCTACTACGAAACACTCTCTTAAGTGCACTCCTATGCGAACCTGCGGCATCCCTGTCCTTGCTGAAGGTCGGCTTCCTGATCTGGATTCCCTCCTTGTCCGGCACAGAAGACGGTGAGAACAGGCCTCGCTTCTCAACGTCGTCGCTTTCGCTAGGTGTAGCGGCGCCTTCCCAACGAAGCCTTTCTCTGACGAACATTGCTTTAAGTATCCTGGCGCATTGATCGTAGTAGTCATTGTTGTCCTTGACGAAGCTCCAGCCGTTGACATCAATGACATAGCTTGCAAGTGAACCGTCCGGATCTTGCACACGAAGCAAATCAAAGCCACACACTCGCTGCCCAAAACCTGATGCAATCTTGGCAGCCATGACCTGCTCTTCCTTTGTCAAGGTCGTAACATATCGAATCTCCTTTCCATTTGGATTGCGCTTGACCACACCGTCCACGACCGGCGACTTTCTTGTCTCGGCGTGGCAGAAGTCTGGGCCAACAGTATATGCTTTGACGTCTTCCGCATTCTCAACCTTGAGAAACTGCTCGTAGATGTACGATTCTTCGGGCTGCGATATGGCGCGTGGTATCACGAGATTGTCATCCTTCTCGCTTGACTTGTTGTTGACCTTTCGAAACAGCCTGCGCCCGCCGCCACCCTGCGATTTCGGGTAGTAGATGTTGATATTGTGGTCCTCGCCGCTCGTCGGCTTCTCCACGAACGGCTTGCTGAGCTTCTTGCCATCCACGACCAAGGTATCATTATCGTCCTCCATGTGTACATCTTCAGACGGTGGCATACCTCCTCCTCTGCCATCATCGGATCCAATAAGCTCAACTCCAGTCAGCTGTTTCACCCGCTGTGCTATATCGGCTGTATCAGCCACAGGACCTCCGTCCCGATTGACCTCTACTCTCGGCGGTGTGGGAACGCCAAGTTTGTCCAATATCGCCAAGCACAGGCGCCTGTCCCACAGGATTGTTTGCATGGGAACATCGTTGACGCAGAAAGGTCGCCGCAATTTGACATATGCAATCGCCTTGTGCAATGGGAAGCCGTCGCTGAAGAAGCATATCAAAAAGTCGCATACCGGCCAGTCCTCCACTTTCTCGTCCAGAATGACTTTATCTCCAAAGATGATGACATCGAACTCGTTGTCCTTACCAACAAGCCGATTCAAGATGTTCCGAGAAGGTTTACTTCTTGCTTTTGCATCTAACGCACAGATTCCAATTGTCCCGATCTTGTTAGGATTGCTTATGGTGGATCTTTCTGTAGAGTGCGCAACGCTGTTCGAGTTGCTCGTCGACACTCGACGGGAGGTGCCAGGCGTTCTGCTTCGCACAGTCCTCCCTTGTCTTGACTGATTAGGTGCTGGAGAGGGGGGTGAGACTGTACTAGGTTGAGGTAGAGAGCCCCCTTGCAATGCTTTCGCTGACTCTAATGACGCTGGTAAGGATGGGAATAGGGCGCCGTTCTGACTCTGGGTAGTCACGGAAAGGTTCTGAGTAGCAGTAGTCGCGCGCTCGCTACCGTCGTGCTTTGCTGTGTCCGCATCAGCATCGACAATTGCTTTCAAGCTGTCGAAGTAGCGCACACCATCATCCGAACCACCTCCCACACTGCTCGGTCCACTGACAATAGCACTCCTCCCGCTACCATACAGCGAGGAGAAGGACATCCTGTTGGACTCGAGATCTGGTTCCGACCTTCGCACTGCACTTGGTATGTCTGATGTAGCACGGTTTCTGACAGCCTCAAGCTTGGCTGCCACCTCTTCTGCTTCCGCCATAGTCGCACCGCTAGCACTAGCAGTATTGGCGGGGCTGTGTTCGTGATGGGGATTAGGCGTGTTCAGCGAAAGACTCTCGGATATTCTCGACGATCGACGGGAGATATTCTGGTAGCGAGGATTAGGCTTCGTCTGAGGCGGTGGCATAGAAATGCTGGCTCTATTGGTCTCGCCGACTGTAGTGTCAATGTCGACGTAGCGACCTTTACGCGAAGAGTGTGCTGCTGAAGCTGATAGGAGGTGTCCAGATGAATGAGATCGGACAGAGTCTGAGGAGATTTGACGGGAAAGAGGCTCCATTTTGCTTGCCCCTGCCGAAGACGAGGCGAGATGGTGAACAACTACTGGGAAGTCGGGAAAGCAGATAATTTCAGGCCTAGGAAACAACGAAAGAGTGAATGATGGACATGATGCTGTACCCGTTGAATAACAAGCAGAACTCCTCACACCATGCTGTTTGAGACAGTGAAGCTGCCCTTGCTTTTCGCACGAGGCATGTGAAAAAGAGCCCGAGGGGCCCGTTGAGTCCGTCACGGTGGTGATGCAAATGGAAACATCAAACCCCCGCATCCCGGAGCATTGGGAACGTCTGTGCTTTCGCTTGCATGCATGCAGATCGTTCAGCCAAAAGCTTATCTGAAAAAAGTCAAGAAACATGGATCTGCCGGAGGATATCTGCTCGAGTATATTTCAGCGGTGGCAGTGAATATGGAGGACGACAGCGCAAATGGACGCATCGCGAAGCGGCAGAAGCTGTCAAATGGCCTGGCCAAGTCACCATGTCAGCCCGGAGAATCTCGCATTTTCGCACCGTATCGCACTGTAGGCCTGGTCTCGCCCACTGCCGTTCCCTTCACAGCTGTCCCACTTGGCAAGACGACCTTCCAGATCACGACATCCGTGGGATGCAGTCTGCAGACATATGACTTGCGACGAGGACTCAACCTGGTCTTCATCACGCGACCGCAAACTCCCGACGTCATCACTGCGACGACGGCGTGGAAGGACAGACTCTTTGCCGCTTGGGGAGGCCACGGTCACGATGCACCACGCGGAGTGTGGGTGTTCAAGCGAGGCAAGAAAGAGGCTGCACTGGAGATACCGTCAGAGTGTGGAGAGAATGTCAAAGCATTCTGCGTGTTCGGTGGATGGGTGGTCGGAGTGTGCGACACACAACTCCTGGTCTGGAAGAGCACAACCGGCGAACTTTACACATCTTTACGTGGCATCTCGCCCGTCTCCTTCACCAAGTGTATCTCAAGTCTGCCTACCTTCTTGAACAAGGTCATTGTAGGCAGACAGGACGGAAGTGCCGAGATCTGGAACGTGTCAAGCGGCAAGCTAGTATACACCATTCTGCCTCCTTCAATAGCGTATGGAGCAATTACTGCTATCGAGCCGACGCCTGCACTGTCGCTGGTTGCTATCGCATTTGAGAATGGTCCACTGCTCGTGCATGATGTCCGCACTGATCAGACGGTTCTTCAGCTAGGTACACCCAGTGGCGCACCGGTGAACTCCATTTCGTTTCGCACAGATGGTATCGGTGCCGGTGAGGACGGGCGCCAGGCTGGAGTCATGGCTACTGCTTCTACAGCCACAGGCGACGTGACGTTGTGGGACCTGAACAATGGTGGCCGCAAAAGTGGTGTGCTTCGTGCTGCTCATGCTCAGCCGACTGCGACCACTGCTGGAGGAGTCGGCAAGATAGAGTTCCTGCCGGGACAAGCTATACTGGTGAGCAGCGGCCTCGATAACAGCCTGAAAACCTGGATGTTCGATGAGACACCCTTCAGCCCCATCCCACGACCACTGCACGAGCGACGAGGTCATGGAGCATCAGTTACAAAGCTCTTCTTCCTGCCGTCGGCATCAGATGGAACAGCAGAGGATGGCAAGTGGCTTATGTCGAGCAGTAAAGACCGCAGCCTTTGGGGTTGGTCACTGCGCAGAGATGGGCAGAGCACGGAGGTCAGCCAAGGAGCAGTGCAGAAGAAAGCAAAGAAGCAAGGCCTTCTCTCAGGCAATCGTGACTTCGACGAGCTGAAATGCCCGCCGATCACAGGTATGGCGTGCTGCTTGAATCGAGATGGCGGCGTAGGTGCTGTACCCGGCAAGCATCCGATCTGGCAGCCACCTGGAAAAGGTAAACAGACGAATGCTGAAGTCAGTGCCATGACCGGCTGGGAGAGCGTACTCACTGCGCATGAAAACGACAATAAAGCTCGAACCTGGTTCTGGGGTCGGAAGCGAGCTGGACGATGGGCTTTCCAGACTGGCGACGGTGGTAATGTTTCTGCTGTTGCAATGTCACCATGCGGCACATTTGGGGTCGTCGGATCCGAGAAAGGAGGTATTGACATGTTCAATATGCAGTCTGGTCAACAGCGTCAACGTTATCCCGCCAGACTTACGCCAATGCAGGCAAAGCAGTTGCGACTCGACGTCCAGCGGCATAGTCTGGTCGAGGAAGACGATGGCAAAAAAAAGTTCTACCGCGGTCAGGGCAAGCACAGCGCAGCAGTCATCGGCTTGGCGGTCGACAGCTTGAATAAGACCATTGTTTCTGCTGGTGCAGATGGAAGGATCAAATTCTGGGACTTCAATAGTGGTCTGCTCAGATATCAAGTCGACTGGTCGAGCAGTACTGACATCACAGCCATGCGCTTCCATCGAAGTTCAGATCTGGCTGCACTCTCTTGCAGTGATGGCTGCGTACGAGTGCTTGACGTTTCGACTCAAAAGCTGGTTCGCGAGCTGTGGCCATCACGAACAACCATATCTGAACTCAGGCAACAGAAGATCTCAGACTTCGCCTTCTCGGACGACGGTCGCTGGATCGCTGCATGCGCAGGCCGGCTCGTGTTCTTGTGGGATCTTCCAACAGGTCATGTCATCGACGCCTTTAAGCTTAAAGCACCGTGCACCAGCCTCGCAATCTCTCCCACCGGCGAGTACCTTGCCACAGCAATTCGAGACAGCGTAGGAATTGACATCTGGACAAACCGTACCCTTTTCTCCCACGTTCCAACCCGTCACATCGGTTTCAAAGAACTCTCCGCCATCATTGCCTCGAATACATCCCAAGCGCCTACAGCATCTGGCGAGAATGGCATAAACCTCGTAGCTAATGCGACGACTGACGAGTCGGAGGTCGAGCACGACACGGAAGACCTCGCACTTCCCGACACAGAAGTCGACCAGATCTCTACAGACCTGCTCTCATTATCTTTAGTACCTCGGTCTCGCTGGCAAAATCTCATGCACCTCGATCTGATCCGCCAACGGAACAAACCGATCGAACCGCCCAAGAAGCCGGAGAAAGCACCGTTCTTCCTGCCCTCTCTACAAGACAAACAGACCCAGAAACAGATCGCGGATGCGCAAGGTGGCGCGGAAGAGCTCGAAACAGAACGAAGTCGAGTCCTCAAGCTGACACGAGAGGGCGGGAGGAGCGAGTTCACTGCGCTGTTGCACGCCTCGTCCGGGACGCAGGACTATGAGGCATTTTTGGAGCACCTGAAGAACCTTTCGCCTGCCGCGGCTGATATCGAGATTCGCTCTCTCTCGTACGAGAATGAGGAGTTTGTGAATTTTGTGCGAGCTCTCACATATCGGCTGCGACAGAGGAGAGATTTCGAAATTTGTCAGGCATGGATGTCGGTGTTTCTCAAAGTCCATGGTGATGTAGTTGTCGGTGATCAAGATGTCAGAGAAGCGGTACAGGAGTATCGGGATGTGCTTCAGGTGGAGAAGAGGAGGGTGCAGAAGTTGAGTGGGTATGTCAGTGGACTTGTTGGGTATTTAAGGGCTGCTAGGGTGTAGAATTGAGGCTGTGAAATTGTAGTGACAGGCAATCTGATGATGAGTCCTCTGGTGTCACTGCGTGGACCTGTCGTTCACGCCTGAGAAGCTTAAGCTTCCGGTGCTCAAGCGCTTTTTCCATATCGTGCGGACCATATTGCCCTACTACCACTTAAGGATGATTGCGCTGCACTGTTCGCAGAGCAGACATAGAGAGAGAAGAAGTGGTCACCAATCGAGAGGTCACTTCCCTGACCAACATACTCCATACCTACTGCAGAAGCGCGCACGCAACCACCCCTTAACGTCACTAGCCGTCACTTGATTCAGCACTTGCAGCTGCATATTACAGTCTTTTTTTTAAAAGGACCTAATTCAGCGTCTCTGCAGGCCTCGTGTACACATGAGCATCTGCCGTCAGAGCAGAAGTTGGGATATGGAACCGCTCGCAGCGGAAGCCGCAGGCGATGTCGTTGCTTGAAGAGTGCTTCGGAGAATTCATGCTGTCGACTGATGGCTCTGTAAGCATCAGCCCTCACAGCCAAGACTCGAGTTGCCCAGTCCTGTCACGGTTGGCTACTGTGGTCTTGCTTTGTGGCCGCTGAAGTGGTGATGATGGTCGGTTGTACTGTGAAGACTCGCTGGTGATAAGGATTATCTGACACCATCGACAAGCTCTGCTTAGCAAATGTACCGATTCCATGTGCTGTGGGTCGATATCCCTCACCTAAGGCTTGAGTTGCAGTCATAGCGGCGGCGAAGTATACGTCCATAAACTGATTGCGATGGTCTTCATGGTCTACAGCATGGCGCGCAGCATCGACAAAGAACGACGTGTACTTGCGGAACACGGCGTATCCCATGCGCGTGTTGTATTACGCCGACTCTCGGCTGTTACGATCGACAACGGCCTTGGGTGAGTTTCGCAGACAATAGTACTGCACTGAATGGCTCAGAGCCATGGCCGGAGATCTCTGCTCGATGCACACTCCCCCGTCGTACAAGCCAGATCGTCGCGATATATGCCAAGATGTACGAACTTCGGACGAACCAAAATGGTCATGAGGAGCATTTTAAAGTGTCAGACGCGCTAGCTTCACGCGCTATGGCGGCGCCCCGTCTCGCCTAATGTCGCTACCAATCATACGGTAGCGATAGCGCAGGACCTGGGATACGATCTCACGCGTTATAACGGTAAAAAAGATCGGGGCATATGAGCGAAACGGAGGATACAGTCATCGATGCGTCGCGTGTCGCTGGCTCGTACTCGGACGAAAGTCGTTGTCACGGAGCAGAAACCCCGGATATGATGTCTACGTCTGATTAGTGTAGCAGTCCGGACGTGATCTCGCTCGTGCTGTTGGCAAGTGAAATACTATATCGTCCTGGGATCGGTGAACGTAGATCTGGTCGCAAAGCTGCCATTACTTGAACACTGTGCTTCTTAGTCACGATCACTCATCCTATAAGAATGCAATAATCATGCTCTGTAACGCAATGAGTAGCTAATTGATCGAGGTTCGGCATCTTCTCTTCAAATATGTGCGCCTTTATAGTATGCGATTTCGAAAAAAAAAAGTGCAAGGTGATGCAGTTCCGAGCAAAATGATTTCCTGTGTGCAACTACAGCAAGCCGGCTAGCATGGATGCAAAGCGAGCAAGTGGCACCAAGTGTATTTGATGCACGTAAGGTACAGAATGATTATTCGGTCTTCCTGGATGTCATGCCAGACGACAAAGCATGGATTCTCGTATTCAGCGCCAGCTATTCTAACGGCAAGCGAGTCGCCAGGTGGCTTTAGGCTAATTAACGCCTGTAGCATCTGCATGCGTGAAGATATGGCGTGCATACCCAGAAATCGCTCACAACGTGCGCTCTGGCACTGTAGGGTCCAGCTATCGCGCGTATTCGCAGAAACCCATGTAGTCCTGTTAGCTATGTGAGTCTGCCATGCAGAACCCTGTTACCACGCGGCTCGCGGTCTCCTTTCCTTGCCTCGTGGTTCCCGTGCCTCGACTGCAGCAAGGATAAACGGTTCTAGGCTTTCATATAGCCAGAATGTCCATGCAATTTCGGGTGTCGTTCTCCTGCGGTGAAGAAGCGGGACCAGAGTGAGATCTTTCCGCCTCAGTGTCGCACAGCCACTTTCGCCGGACGGCGGATACGTAGCACTAGGCAGTACAGCGCCCTCGTAGATCAAGCTTCCCGACCAGGTCTCCAGATGTAAATGCGTGGTAGCCGCGACTGCAGAGAGTAGTAGGGCGGCGTTTGTCTCGTCGACCAAAGTGTGCTGACAAATCCGCCTGCGCCGTGTCCAGGTGTTGAAAGGATCAGGATAGGTAGCGGATGGCTCCGGATAGTTCTATCATGTAGCCCTAATAAGGGACATTATACTCCTGTATCTGGCTTACGTGGATTGTCCCTATCGCCTTCGTGTAACCACAATCTGCGGAAAGCAAGGCTCGTGTTGGCGAGGTAGAGTGCTGGCAGATTTCTTCGGAATGATAAGTAAAGCGAGTGAATGTCAACGTGCTTCGGGCGGGCCGCGGTAGAATAGTGACGCCAGCCTCCGAGGCGGCCCCCTCCTGACAACCTTGCCAACATAAAGGGACGCGTCTTCCGTATCATGTCAGCATTGACTCATCAACGAGAATCGCTGTCGCCAAGTTGAAGCTGGTAGGTCCCATCTCGAGTGTGACGACCGCGAGCAACGTGCTCTGGCCGCCATGGCAGGCATAACGAGAGGGAGGCTGCGATCGCGCAGTACATCTCCAAGCGACATCACTGACTCCTGGTGCAGCAGAAGTTCATCGTCGCAAAGGCAACTTGAACGGCGCAACCAGACCCGAGCGCATCCGGACCGAACACGATCAGAACAGCGCTGGGGATACAGCTCGAGTTATCGGTATCAGACAGAGTAAAAGCAAGGCTGTTCTTGCCCCTAAAGAGTAGGACCGCGTATAGGCCAAGAGTGCGACTGCAATAATTCTCCTGGAGCAAGGATTCTGCTTCCGCGTCGCTAGAATCCTGACAATGCAGCACGCGCGAGGTGCAGCTCAGGTAAGCACATCCTCCTAAGTCTACATGGAAGCACGGGGCTGTTCGAAAAGATACAAACTCGTCACATGTCTTTGCCGTTCGAAGCAATGCTGACTGTACTTGCTCTCCCAGCCTTCCGACGTCGAGATGAGTAAGTGATGATAACCTGCTTTACCTGCCTGGTGCACTGCTCAACCTAGGAATTGCACACACAATGTGGACGGGGCTGACCGGACTGTCTACAATAGGCTTACGAGATCAGCTCCTGGCCGTCACGGGCTCTGCTGGCTCTGCGCCATCTCCTTATCCACCAGCGTCTGCAGGTCACCACTCGGGCCATGAGCAGCCATACCCGCCATCAGATTCGCAGAGCCCGCACGACCATCACCTAGATCCAAACGTGTCTAATCAGCAGCATCCTTATGCTATGAGTGGAGACAGCACAGCAGACGATGGTCTCAGTCCGGATGCGCGCAGCAAAGGTAAGAGGGAACTATCCACAAGTAAAAGAGCGGCGCAGAATCGGGCAGCACAGGTATGATGAAATGTTCGACAGAGGTACCGTGCGATGCTGATTGGGCTCCAGCGAGCATTTCGTCAACGCAAGGAAGGCTACATCAAGAAGCTCGAGGAACAAGTGAAGGAGTTTCAGAACATGGAGGTTGGTCATTAATCTCTGCTTGTGTGTCGTTGACCGCTTGTTAATACTGCATAGCAAAACTACAAAGCGTTACAGAACGAAAATTATCAGCTTCGCGAGTACATCTTGAACCTTCAATCACGCTTGCTCGAGAACCAGTCCGATTTTCCGCCAGCACCCTCGCACATCAACCTTGCTTCAAGCGCGCAAGCACCCGCAAGTCAGGCCGCAGAATCCTCTTACGCAGCGGAGCAACAGCTACGGCGCGAAATGGAATCAAGACCGCCACCTCCAGCACCTGTAGTCGCTCGCGAGGATGGATCGCAACGTGATGGAATTAGTCAACTGCAAGCGGCAGCGGCGGTGCAGCACGAAGCACGACCACAGCAAACTTCACCATACGGTCTCGGCAACGACTTTAGCCAGACACGACCAGAGAACTCAACCCCAGCCAATGCTGACACGAAACCAGCAAATTAGGAGCTTCCTGGCATCAGTGCTCCGCATTACGGCGGCTACCATCGATCTTCGTTTGAAGATGACCGCATTGGCGAAAGATCGGGCACAGAGCACCGCTGTCAACCGACTGAGAAAGACCGCGACGAACGTTAAGCATCTCGACTGGACGCCTAGACTCAGACATTTTCCGTAGTCGCAAATGACGAGTGCGACAATCAGCCGCGGTGGTACGCTGCTATTTGTCCAAACGTTCTGGCGCATTGGCATTGTGGTCGCGGACTACAGAAGGATCCATGAGGAACGCACAAGGCCACACCAACGCCACGGCGAAGAGCACTACGCATGATGCTGTACAATTCAAGGACAACGGAAATGTCCTCATGTGCAGATTATTATGCCGTTCATCAGACACGAGACCTCAACGTGTGACTATTGTTTGTACAGTGTGGTGCATTGAGAGGACTTGATAATGGTGACGGGGCAGTGCAGCCAACTAGCAGTTCAAGTGAATGACTATCACATGTCAGAGCGAAGCTGGGCCGATCGGCCCGCAGCAAGAGTCGGCGAGCCGGAGGTGAATGTGTCGAGTAAACATCTCGCCAATGACGCATCGAACCAGTGCGCAGATATGTCATTCGCGATCTGTTTGGTGTGGCCTTGCTGCCTTCGCAACCTTGCAAACTCTAAAACTTAGGCTTCGCGAGCACCAATCCAATAAGCTGCAACCTATAACTTCTTCTCGCGTTCAAGATTATCTCGACGTCGTATTGCCATAAGCCAAGCCGAAGCCGGCGCCATCGTGCTGGTCATAGTGAACAATACTGGCGTGCACGGAGCTGACGCGCGCATTCTCTTAACAGGACATCCTTCGCCATGGCGCCCTTTGGCAGACTTGTCAACTATTTGCCCACCGGCTTGGTAGAGAAAGCTCGATCGGCCTACAACACGGTCGCGGGAGACGGGTTCAACCAAAGAGCCTTTGAGGCAGCGCATAGGGAGAAATGCAAGTTCGAGGAACAAGATGTCGAGGACGGCGAGGTCGGTGACGAAGATGAGGAAGAATGGACGGACATCGTCAAAAGACCCTCGAGTGTTAGCGGAAACGTACGAAACTCGCTCGCGCGTTCCAAACTTCGTCCCAGCTGACAGCATGTACAGGAAGAGGACAATGACCAGGAACTTCCAGCGAACATCTATCCCGGCAGACCACGCCGACTATCAATCTGTCTTTCCGAAAAGGCCGCCGAGAAGGCCGCACAGGCTGCCGGAGTCAGCAGAGAGTATCTGGGCACCGCACTCAAGCTCGTAGCACTCGAGATGTGCCGTGATGTAGGCTGGCTCATGAGTTGCAAGACTGCCACCGACGCAGTCCGAGCAGTCAAGAAACGATTTCCCGTGCTTGAGGATATGGAGAGGGCCTACAAGGAAGGCGGCTTGAACGCGAAGCCACTAAGCAAGAGCAGCAGCGGTGAAGAAGATCAGGAGGCACCGATGACAACATCGACAGGAACTGGTGTTTGCCCAATGGCTTCGCCCGCTTCTGTTCCCACTAGCGGCCAAGATCAGCGCAATATCACAAAACACCAGGTTGTACCGATCTATGATCCGAAGGTGCACGCCGGAATCGAGATCGCGCCTACAGGAGACTCGCTATACTCCGACCACGAGGACTTGGAAGAAGAGGAAGAACAGGGATGTGGCATTGAGGGCCTAGAGGGCTTCTCAACATCACTTTAAGCGGGGATGGAGTACGGCGTAATGGACATGTGGACAATGGCGTTTGAGGAAGTGATATGCATACAAAGATCCGTGGCAATGAATCATGTGCTTTCCATCTTGTATAAGCAACGCGCAGGCTAGGAAAGGTCACTTGATGTTTTGGTGAGGAACTGGTAACGGTACTGCGCTCACGAGGCGCAGGCAAGCCTCTGAACGGCGAAAGAGGGCCCAGGCATCGTTGGGAGAGGTATTCCAGAATTGAAGAGCGCATTTCCTGTAGCAGGACGCGATCTGCTGGAGACGCGATTCTCGACCAGAAATACATATGTTACCCGAAGAAGATACTCATGCAGAACTGTGCACCACGATGCTCCTGCGTGTACAATGTTCGGACCACGTAAGCAATGCGCTTCGATGCTGACTGTAACATCTGTGCTGTTACATTATTGCCTTGCTCTGATTACAGCAGCACATGATCGTCAGCAGACGCGGTGCACCCCTCGTATAGGCAAAACCTCAGCGACGATCACGCGACTGTGAAGCACATTGCTGACCAACGTACATGGGTCCTGGCTCTCGCCATACATTTGTGCTTCTTCTGACTAATGTTGCTTGTTCGATCATTGGATAGTGTTTCGTTGCTTATGCGTCCACGTTCTAGACCGGCCTGCTACAGTGTCGGTGGCACTCCATGGGGTCGTATGCGAGGCGAGAACGATAGCTAGATAGGGCAGTTGGTCAATGGATATCGATGACTTTTGCTAGTGGTATGCATCTATGAGCCAGTCGTTTGCGTCGAGCACACTTTGTTCGTCAGCTAAACAATGCGTCTTTGGAGAAGAGGAACGTTATGCTGTCATGGTCTGCAGCCAGTGCCTTATACTTGATGCTCGTCTGCAGGTTGTCGAACCATTTTAGCCGTTTGTGCGTTAGTTCTCTCGTGACCCTGTGCATGGTCATTACACGATCATTTGGCTTCATTGCCTGGCTATCGACTCCGGCATCCAGACTCGTCCGGCCTGCGCTGTATACACAGACACAGGACATGGCATATGATCCGCCTATATCTTGATCAAGGCTGAAGTCCTCGGTCTTCTGTAGAGGTAATCATAGTGATGCTGTCACAAGGTAGTGCTGCATGCAACGCTACATCATCACGAGTTCGAAGAGCCGCCAGCACACTTCGAACAGCCAGTCGATCCAATCGGAGAGTCTCCAATGAGTGGCAAGCTTGCGGCGATTCGAAGCAGTAAGAATGAAAACGCGACTGTGCGGTTCTCGGCAGAATAGACTGATGCTAAGGAGTGCTAGACATGAGCATGGCACGGCGTCGTAGCCGATGGTGCATGCTTTAATCTCTGCAGATTCTAATGTTGCGAAGAGTGCAGACAACAGGCACGAGTGCGTGTGTAGCGGAGTCTTAGCATGGGAGTCGTCTTGTTGGAACCGTATCGTAGGCATTGTTGGGCAGATCTGCGGAAAGAGCTGACAGTTTCTTGTGGGTCGGCTAAGTATTTGTTCGTGGTCTCTCTCCATTTTGGATCTCTCTATTGCTCCTGCCTCGTATCATGGAAGGTGACTGGATACGAGGGCGCAGGAGGGGTCCGGCTCCCAATACTCGTCTTTGCTCATGAGCTCTTATTCTCTATGGTTGGAGTTTGTTAGAATCACGTGTTCAAATAATCGACTAGTCATACTTTAAATCCTGACCAGCAGCTGACATTTCTCGAACTGTACGCAGAACGAGAGCGCTTTACTTGCATTATGCTCGCTGTACTCGTCTGTCAGGCTGCTCGCTATGAGGCATCTACTCTACTTTGACAAGGCTTTATGCATGGACTCATATCCAAGATCGCCGCCGCCAGGGCTGTGAACTTCGGGACGCCTACCCCTATCCGAGCAGGGATACAAAACGAGCGCAAGTACTGCTCTCGAAAAGTGATAGAATTCGAAGACGAAGCATCGCGATCCGAAACGACTAGCACTGTTGTTCGGTGCCAAGCCTCCTCTTGAGTATTCGAACAGCTCTTTTCAACAGGCCTTGATACGCATACATGCACCAGCTAAGTCCGTCATGACGCGTCTCAACAATCTCTCACACCATACAACGGACGAGTGTCGTCAGGCTTCCAGACACAAGCTTGATGAGTTCGGCGACAATGGAAGCTGCCCAGGTAGCTAACGGCAGCAAAGATTGCTTGAACTCATCATCATATGCATCCCACTGCTGCAAACAAGGTATAGTGCTGGATACCATCGAACTTGTACAGCCGTGACAATTTATTGACGAGGGGAAAGTTAAGCTATTAGAAGCAAGATTATTCCTGATATGCTCAGAAGTGGAATGAACGCCAGCACAATATGTCTGGAAGGCTCGAACGCAGGTCATGTCGGAGATTGTGTCCGTGCGCATTCGGCCGGTCCCGCTGCACCTTCCAACCGACCAACCCCGCCAAAACTGGCGACCGCTTCTCACTTCACTGGCACTTGCTCACACCGCAGAAATCTTCGAATCACTTCACCACACCCAACTCACAACCACTAACAACACCCTGCTCATACCATCTCCATCAAGCCATTATATCCCAAGGTATTGACGACGTTGGATCACGCAACGAGTTCTAAGCCAGAATTTTGGGCTCGATCCATTCATGCACCACTTCTGTATCGAAATTGCAGTAACATTTTGACATGCAAAAGATATATGCAACATATCACATGATACAAGCTCGATAGCCTAGCCGCAGGCATGGCGCCCACTACGGTGCCTCCTCGGCGCCATACTGGTAGACTTGCAAGCACAAGAGGCCCAGCGCGACCGCGGAAGGCACCGAAAGCTGCTGCCGCTGCTGCGAACGCCAAGAGGACATGCAAGGCATGTGGAAGTACTAACATTGATGATACCGATGGTGTAATAGCGTGTCAAGACTGCTATACCGAAATCGAGTCAAACCTCATCACTGCAGAAGTGACCTTCGAAGAGAATGCTGGCGGCCGTGCAACAGTTCAAGGTGGTACAGTCAATGAGAGCGCTCGTCACGCGAAGACTCTTGGCTCAGCTGCCTACCGCAAGATCGGTGGTGGTGAGCGAAATTCACTTGCCGATGCCCAACAAGCTGGCAAGCGCGCTTTAGACAGCATCTGTCCAAAGCTTGGTATCAAGGAGAATGTCAACATACAGGCTCAGGCAATATGGGTCATGGCATCGAATATTAACTTCACTGCTGGTCGACGAACAGATGAGGTCATTGCAGCTTGTCTTTATGCTGCGTGTCGACGTCAGAAGGACAACGAGGTTCTGTTGATGGATATCTCCGAGCAGCTGAAGATCAATGTTTTTCGGCTTGGCGAAGTATACAAGGACTTGTGCAAAGACCTGTATCTTAACAACGAGAGCGTCGGAAACCAGAATTTGGTCGAGCTGGAGCCACTCATCAAAAAGTACTGCGATAAGCTACAATTCGGTAGCATGACCAAGACTGTTGGTCAAGATGCGTTAAGAATCATCAAGCGGATGAATCGTGACTGGATAGTTTCAGGCCGTCACCCAGCAGGTTTGTGTGGCGCCTGCATTATCCTTGCAGCACGTATGAACAACTTCCAGCGCAGTGTGCGTGAGGTTGTATACGTTTCGAAAGTAGCGGATGTGACGATTGCGAAGCGTGTCGAGGAATTTCGTCGGACGAAAAGTGCCGGCCTGAATGTCAACGACTTTCGAAAGCATGCCCTGAAGATCAAGCACCAGCATGACCCTCCATCGTTGACCCTGGACAGCGTGAGGGAAGCGAGGATGGCAAAGAAGAGGAAGAAGCGCGAGGAGCACATACGTGCGAGCATGGCAAGAGACTCGCAAGGCCAAGAGTCTGGACCTATCGAGATTCGTGATGATACGACAGACGCGTCTTCGCGACTGAGCTCGCTAGAACCGAGCACTGATTCAGCCCCTCTAAGCATAAGTCACGACGAGACGCAGTTGCCACAAGTCAATGGGTCGCGACTAAACACATCGCAGGTCACTCAGGTGCAGCAGCAAGTCTTCCTGCCCGCTCCCGTTGCTCAGATGGTTGCACCTCAAGAAAACTCATCGCCAACACAACTCGATGCTGTTCAAACGCTAGCGAAGGAGTGGACGCCTGGTCCACCAATTCCACAACTCACCCCGCCAGTGTCCCTAGAGAGCTGGAAGCGCAAGTCTCCCGAACACGATGGCGGCGAAATAGTAGAAGCTGCCAACAAGCGATCACGCACCATCTCTCCTCAAGCTACCGACACAGGTGTACCTGCTCCGACTCAGCCGCCAACGCGCATCGACGCTGATGGATTTGCGATTCCGGCCTTGCCAAGACCAATAGATCCGGCACTTACTGAGTCCAACAAACAAGAAGCACCTAAACGTGGTCGTGGACGACCAAAAAAGTCATTTGAGCCTCCCCCGATTGACATCTCTCAGGAAGAGCTTGCTGAAGAAGACTATCTCGAAGAGCAGATCAAGAATGCTCTAGAGAATGGTGAGGTACAAGAATCACTCAGTGAGGTCGAGCGGATCAGAGAAGAGGAAGAGCGCGAGAGACGTGTACAGCAGGAGGGTGAACGAGCGAAAACGCTCGCTGCGCAGCAGGTAAAACTCGAATCCGACAAGATCAAAGCTGGCCGTGAAGCGCGTGGTCTCGACTGGTGGGGTGAAGCACCAGAATGGCAGCCGGGTGTAGTGATCACTGCCGAGGAGCTCGAGAAGGAGTTTGAGAATGACCCTGAAGTCGAGAATTGCTTGCTCAGTGAGACGGAAGTCAAGATCAAAGAACAGATCTGGGTGGCATACAATGAAGACTGGCTTCGCAAACAAGCCGAGCGCGAACTACTTGCCAAGACAAACAAAGCCAATGGCAGTAACAAGCCCGGGCGAAAGAGTTCAAAGGCAGATAAGGTAAAGAAGAAGCGCGGCAAGATGGGCGATGGCTCAGTCTTGACAGAAAGCAATACGCCTATTGAGACGCCAGCAGATGCAGCCCGAGCCATGTTAGAAAAGCGCGCACCACAAAAGTCTGCTCACGTTGACTTCAGCGCTCTGCAGCGTATCTACAACCCTAACACACCATCGCGAGCGAGCAGCTCGACTCCAGATGACAGTGGAGCACCAACACGAGAGCAGACGCCAGCTTCAAGCCATGGCGGAAGGGCTACGCCGGCACTATCAGACGTAGGGCATGCTCGGAGTCAACGCCGTGCAAGTGTGAGCACCGAGGCTGGCGCTGAGCAGGATGAAGCCGGCGATGACGAGGAAGACAGGGAAAGCGGAGAAGACGAGGAAAACGAGGGTGACGATGGAGAGGAGGAAAACGAGGAAGCCGACGAGAACGATGAAGACCGAGACCAGCATCCCATTTCACAGCCAGTCAATGCATACGATGGCTTCAATCCCGAGAATCCGGAGGAGGATGATGATGATGCGGGAGAACAGGCTTTCAGAGCAATTGAGCAAGACGAGTTTGGACCCGTGGATGGTGGCTATATCAGTGACGATGATGGATCCACCCGAGGAGGACTTTTTGACCATAGCACCGACGACCGTTTCGAGGTCGAGTAGATCTGTGATGGGTTGATGAGGTTTGGAACGGAGTGCCACGTCAGAACATAGAGAGAAGTGTGCTTGCATGAAGGCGTGCCCTTGACAAAGATGTATTCTTGTGACGATCAGCTTGATAGTCCCTCATCAGGAGCACGGCAATGCAGAGATAGCGAACATAGAAATCGACGGCGTATGCACCATGCTAATATGTCGCTCTCGTGTTCTCTTGACTTTGAAATTGACTGTCAGCATTGTGATTGGCTGCAGAGGTGCACCCATCGGCCGAGACTGAACCGAGGCCGAATTCTTTGTCTGTTGCGCGTATCTCGCATCCATTGCAACGATAACTACCATTCGTTGCGTACATTAATATCACTATATACCTCCTGTCTGCTAACACTGCTTCGTCGTCAATGAGCCTGCCGAGCCGACGTTATGGACAATGGGACCGCCTCGACTGGCGGCAGCAACGACCGCCGTAAGACTGTCTCGGGACCTTTCCCTCAATTCGACGTAGACGAGTCTGAACAAGATGGGCACATCAAGTTCTCGTCAGAGACGATGCGTTTTCCTTGGAGCTTGCCCTCCGCTCCATCATCGCCGACGTCGCCAAATGCGCCAGCGCCAGGACTCTTGGCTGCCGCCAAGTCATCAGCTCATAAGCGTAGCTTGAGCGGCAGCATATTGGCTAAGCTGAATTTCCTAGGACGACCACCGTCGAGAGGAGAGGTAGATGGAACACAGGTGCCCAAGAGTCCGAAAAGCATGAAGAGCAGAAAGAGCATCGATGACGATCATGAGAGTACTGTGGTTGCGGTCTCGCCCGTGAAAGGCGAAAGTGCCATGGCAGCTGCACTGAAGCCCTCGAAGACGCGAAAGCGCAAAGGGTCATTGCGTAAGACTGCTTTGCTTGGTGGCAGAAGGCTTGTCACGGAAGGTCGTGAGAGGAAGAACAGCTTTCTACAGAGAAGTCCTTCATCAAAGACAACACAACAGATGCCGCCTCTGCAGCAACCTCTTCTCTCAGGACCTGTACAGCCTGTCCAGGCTGACTTTGACCGACCGATCTTCACACACTCCAACGATTCCGACACGAGTCTTCACAATAAGTTCAGCTACGAAGCGGGCGACGCCAACCACAGCAGTGACAGCGGCTGGTCAGAATCGGCAGCAGCTACATCTGCTCGTTTAACACTTCTCACCGAACACAAGTCGCAGCTTGATGACCGTACGGTCTCGACAGAACTCACGAGTCCGCTCGAGCTCAAGAGCCCAGTAAGCCAAGCCAGCTATACCAGCACCACTGACGATGATGATGTACTTGGCTTCGACCAGCCAGTCAACAGCTTTGCGAACCAAGGTCGAGATGCCTTATCTCTGCTTAAACCTCTGTCTTCTGCAGCAACGAGCTATTTCCCGGTGACCGGGTCTGTTTCAGATGCATCATTATCGCGACGCCTCGGCTCAAAGAAGCGATCTTCACCTCTGTCCCACAATATTACGAGTTTGTCATCTTTTTCGGAGCCGGAGCCGCACGACTATACTGAGACGGAGTACTGGGGTTGGGTGATTTTGGTGGTCACTTGGATAACGTTCACTGTAGGGATGGGAAGCTGTTTGGAAATTTGGAGCTGGGCTTGGGATGTTGGCGAGACACCATATGCGCCACCTGAGCTGGAAAACGATGATACCTTGCCTATTGTTGGGTACTACCCAGCGTTGATGGTGCTTACTGGTGTGGTGGCATGGGTCTGGATCACTGTTGCTTGGATAGGGATGAAGTATTTCAGGCACGCGAAAATCGAGGTATGAGCCTTAACTGCATTGTCACTTCCATCACTCGTCAGTCTTCACTTCGCACTACATGTTTGTGAACGACCAGTATATCGCGCTTTACGCTGCCAGCTTGGTACTCCTCCAACAACACCGGCTATAAGCATAGACTACGATTTCACATCACGTTCGAGTGACTAGCAACGCCATCGATAACATCACAAGCACGTTACCTTCACTATCGTTGGAAGCCCCGACACCTCGACTTCTTGACAAGACCAGACTACCATGAAGCGCCCCTTACCAGACGAAGTGCGCTGTGCTACTGCAGAGGGCCCAGTCACGAAGAAAATTAAGTAAGCTCCATGTGAACTAACGCAGTATGCAGCGCAATGCTAATGTGATGTAGAATCGACTTCGCTGATACGATCAAGATCGTGGTTGGCCGTGACATCGTCGGAGCGTATGAGCAGACTTTCGTCGTGCCCAAGAATTTCATCACTAGTCGTACTGAGGCCATCAGCCTGCTTTACGATCGCCCGACATACACAGGTGCTGTCGAGATCAAGGATACGGACCCGGACCATTTTTCTACATACCTTCAAGTTGTGCACACAGATCAAGTTGTTCTGGAGGACTCCGACGGATACCTGGACTACCGCAAACTTTGGGAGCGTCGAGTGCACTTGTATCTGGTGGCAACCAAGCTGCGGGACCCTGCTTCGATGAATATCATCATGGACGATATTTTCGAGACGCTCAACACGACCAAATTGTCGCCCTGGACGAAATTCATAGCATATGCCGCAAACGAGATCTTGAGCTCGGATAGATGCAACACATTCGTCAGCTACGCCGTGGAAAAAGGGTCTGTCCCGTTGTTCGCCGAACGAACATCGAACAGGATTACGTCTCGAGTTTCTGGCAGATGTCGCAACGGAGCATGAAGCGCGCAGAAACATCGCGGGCCTTCGCTTGGGGAAATAGCCTGACCATGGTATACATGTGCCATGACTCAGGAAGATGCAGCACCGCTAATCTGATTTGGGCTGAAAGTTGCACTGTGTAGCGAGACGACAGAGCCGCAGAGGCATATTAGGCAATTCGGCGGAAGATCCGATATCTCAGCAGCAATTGACCACAACCAGCACGACACAAGCGAATGAAGGATCCAGAGCAGCCTATGGCGGTCTTGCTTGCACCACTCTTTGGGATCTGTAAGCAATATCTAGGCCAATGACGGGATCTCCAGAACGAGCTCATCACACCACTGCTCTCTTCAAAGTCTGGCCCCAGCTGTGGCGCACCTGAATTGCTTCTTGGCAACGGAACGGTTGGTGGGGTGCGATCATCATGCCACTGTGATGCAGCACGAACGTGCGTTAGGCGCTCATGATTAGAAGATCGAGATCGTGCAGTCAAAAGCACAATGCTGAAATGTGTAGATAGACGGTGCTAACGACGGGATTTGGTCTTCTGTCAACCATGATTGATGACATACGATCCATCGCTTTCCAGCCAGTGTAACTTGTCTACATGCATTGACGTTTGATAGCAATAGCGACTCAAGACGACACATGAGTCTAACTCGATGACAGAATTGAAGAGCAAGAAATCAAAGTCGCGGAATGGCTGCAAAGAATGCAAGCTCAAACGGGTATGTTGTGCCCAGCCAGGCCAGGAAGTTCTACTGACTTTCACTCAGCTGAAGTGCGACGAGAACAAACCTGGCTGCTACCAATGCATGCGCCGGAGACGGACATGTCCCGGCTATACCAAAGTCTACAAATGGTCCGACAAGCACGAGAAGGTGCGCATCACAAAGAGTCCATGTGATGTGAAGGACGAAACACGACCCGACACACAGCAAGAAAGACGTACACAGTCCTCGAATTCTTCGCCATCATCGGCACAACACGTTGCCTCTTGCAGCAGGCCGACTATCAAGCTACCGCCTCTATCAGATGTCATCGACATCCATGCCCTTTCCCCCATACAGCGATCACATAACGGTGCATCACCTGGTGGATTCGCGCCAGCATCGCGGCAGGGAAGCACGTACTTCGGTTGGAACGCAGTCCCTTCTCTAGGCCCAGCAATCTCCAGCGACCGTGTGTGCGGCCTTCAGTATGACTACCGACCATACTCAGCTCCAGGAAGTGCATACCCCTGGTCATCGTACGACCATTCGCGCCCCGTAGCCGCGCCCTTCGTTCCGCACTGGTATCTTAGCTCCGAACACATGCGCTTGGTGCATCAAGCGATGGCTTGGCGTGCAGGACCTCAATGTCTGTGCGAAGGAACTACGACGACGGCAAGGGAGATGGCGTTCAGACCTACGGGATGAGAAGAGCTGTTTTGGGCTCGTTGACACGGAATATGGAGGCGCTCGGACATATGTTTGTCTCTACACCACTCCCGGATTGCAGTCTGCTTGCCAACAACTGCATGGTGACCAGATACGGGCTCGCTTCCTTCCCATAACGCCACCGCGAGTCTCGAAAGACTCAAACTGGTCTTTGCGAGCCTTGTTCCGATTTGAGGCACCAAGTAGCATGAGCTGCCCGTAGGTATGGATACGAAATACTTCGCCATCGGATGCTGAAGAAGATTGACCAAATTGCTTGCTCCCAGCATGGACACGCTGCATAGTTCCCGCACAAAAGCCCACTCATGCGGCGCAGCCTAATCACGACACCTCAATCTTCAACGCGACCGCTGTGGACCATGGTCGGGATATGGCTTGACTCACCAGACGCGAGGTCATCAGAGAAGATTTGAGGCACATCCTGCGTCATCCGAGGTGGATCTCTATTATCGTCGATGATTGAGCGGTTGACCTCGCTGCAGTCCGGTCCGCAGGTCCTTATCGCGTCCGCTGTCATGCTCTCTCCATCTTCCTCTCTCTCTCAGAGCGAGGAATGGGATTTGCTCCAAGCACCAGCTGCGGCTGATTCTAGCGTCGAAGTCGGGTTTATTAGTGCACAAGTCCCTCATGTTCGGGAACTCTCTGCGCGCTAGCCAACAGACCTCCTAGCGAAGATGCTGAGCGAGCACGATATTGGACTGGCGGCTTTGGAAGTCATTCCGGTGATGCAGATATAGACGATGGCCTACTTCCGAATTTTCGAGTGACCGCTACATCGCCTTCATGTCCGAAGCGATACCGCCTCATGCAAGCATTAGTATCGGCGGCCGTGGATACATAGCCGTGAAATGAGAGTCAGGGAATAGAGGCCAAAGAGGTCGATGTACGGGGCACGCGAGTCGATCGTGTTATCTGCGGCGTACGTGTTGTAATGAAGCAGTAGTTACGGAAGCAGCAACAACCATTGTACCATTGCCTCAGTAGTCAAGCTCTACGAAGCGCTTCACGCGACTCCGAGATCTCAAGTCTGTCTCACTGTTCGTTGTCTTGTGACGGCCATTGCGCATGAAGATACCAGTGACGCCCACAGTGCCTCTATTACGGGCCTCTTGTGCAGTACGAGGATGCAACGCAGTAGTCAACGACTTACGCTCGTGTTATATCGACGTGGAATGAAACCAGCACGGACGTGCCCATAACTTATGTAAGCGCAGGCGCGCGTTCAAACTACATACACTACTTCTTCAGCTCTCTCGTCGCCGTCCTCAATATGCCAGCAACCTTTTCCACTTGCTCTTGCGCAAGCGTAAAATTGCCCTTTTCAAGCGCATACATCACCGCGGGAAAGTACGCCATACCCTGTTGTCCATTCCAGCCCTGGGGTCCAAAGATAACGTGCTTGAACTGCTCACGTTCCGGAACGCCATGGAAAGCCGTATCGATCGGGCCGTTGGGTAAGTCGAGGAGATCGCGATCGAAGTTTGCGAGTTTATTATTGTAGGCCAGTCTTCTCTTTGCGAAGCCTTGAGTTTCGAGACCTCCTACACCGAGGACATTGGCAGTCCAAATGTCTTCGAAGCGATGGAATTCCTCCGCTACACTAGATAGTTCGTCTGCTGCTTCTCGAATTGGGTTGAGGGAGAAGTTGTTGGATTCTAGACTGGGATGCTCCTTCACGAGCGTGGCTTTCGCTTCTGCATAAGCTGTCAATTGTGCCAGATAGGGTCCTTTGATGGCATCAGCATAAGACCTGAGGTCGAAGGGGAGTATGGGACGGTCAGCAATCTCGAGGATGAGAAGTGCCCAGACTTGTGCCAGGGTCCTGTGCCATTGCATATCAGGGTCAGAGTACTTTTGGACCCATTCGAGATTCTCGTAGCATGAATGTGAAGGGAATCCGTTTTCGGCACCATGTAGTCCAAAATCGATAGAGCTTGTCCCAGCAAGCATTTGAAAGGGCGCGTAGTCACCCTTCGTATCAAGACCTGAGAACTGTGATTGCTTTTCCTCCCATATATGCTTCAGTGTCCATGCAAGAGGATCCTGTTCATTGGCCTCGTGGTTAGGCGCGGCGACACGGCCCAATACGTGGAGCATTGCTCGTTCCCAGACCGGAGATCCTGCTGCCCTGAAGATCGGGTTCGGGCCGTACATGCCAGTATCGACATTAAGGTAGGCAATGCTGTTATCCTGCAGAAAATTGAGGTTATCTTCCACGTACTCCGTGCTCCCAATGACGTTGTATTCTTTCGCGTCCCAACTCGTGAACTCAATCGTCCGCAAAGGACGCCACCCAAGCTTACGAAGCTCACCGAAGATGTGAACGACTTCCATCAACACAGCTGAACCACTTCCTGGATCTACAGCACCGAAGCACCAGGCATCGCGATGGCTGCCGACCAGGATCTTCTTTTCTGCCTGCTCGAGACCTTCTATCAAGCCGTGAAGATTCCAAATTTGTTGCTTTACACTAGCATCGTCTGAGTTCTCCAAGTGTACGCGTGCACCATCAGGATCATCCGCTGACCATTCTTTAGAGAATCCTTCGTCACCGCCTATCCAATTCTCCGGAACCATGTTGGCTTTGCCCCTTAGCGATTCTAGCAAGACTTTTGCATCCCGCCAAGCCAAGGGCAACGATGGTATCTGATTAAGTGCTGGACTTTCATGTATGCTCAGATGGTCGGCGTCCTTGGTACTGGCGTAGAGTGGTGTGAGCGGATCTCCCAGGACTCGGTCGGACATGGCGACGCTACCTCGTTGCACGGAACTTTCCGGTCTCCACGGTCCATCGGGCCATACTGTACCCTTCACTGATCCATCCTCGCTAGGATCCGAATACAACAAAGCACCGACACAACCCGCAAGCTCGGCATTCCTGACCTTCAGCGCTGCATCTTCCTGCGTACTGTGGTACCGCATGAGCGCAATGCTTCCATTCATTGTCACCCCATTATCTCGCAACCAATTAAAATCTTCCCAACTTCCTCCATTGGCATAAACCAAATGTCCTTCAACCTGTCCGGACATGCTCAATCCGTGCCAGGCAAGCGTCTGCACTTTCGCAGGGTCTACGATATCCTCTTCCAACCTCGCCGTCCATTTCTTGTCCCCCGGTCCCAGAATACTGACTTCCCGTCCACTCCCATCAGATCGAGGATAGTTCAGGTAGACGTAGTAGCTGACGAGCTTGACATCGTCCAGCAAGCCTTCACTGAGCCATCTTTCCCGCATCCACTCAGCCATGTAGAGATCTCCTGCTGTTCCTGCCACGTGGTCGTAGCCACTAATATGGGTCAAGTATTCTTCTATCCTTCCTGCATCGACGTGCTCATACACGTATTGACGCACTGATTCCGGATCGAAGCGCGTGCCCATGAAACCACGTCCGTTTCCTGGAAACACATCCAATATGAAAAGTCCATATATTATGAGCGCAATGAATAGAAGACCGCATAGCCGCGCTATGGTACCAGCGGACATGCGATATCGATCGGGTATAGTGAAATTACGTCGTAGCTGTGATAAACGTGAAGGAGTGGTGGCCGTGGAAGAGGTGTCGCCTGCTGATATGGGTGTATAGAACGATCGAAAGGAAGGTAATCGTATGGCGGACAGTGTTGCGCCTAGCCATTTGGTACGTATTCGTGCTCGGTGATATAAGGACTGTCTCGTCACTGGCTCGGGTGCTGAGGGATCTATGTAGTCCATCTCTTCAAACATCCTTCTGTCGTCATCGTCATTACCGCTGCCACTGCCATTGCCTGTGACTTCGGGGAGGTGTAAATCGCTATCTTCGCTCGATCTCGCTGATTCCACTGTCGGTGGACGATATGCGCTCTCCTGAGGCAATAGTCCTTGCCGCTCAGCATCGTCGCTGACTTCTTCGCGCCCTCGGAAATTCTGCGATGAGGAGGGTCTTGATGATGTCGCTTCATCGTATGTAGGAATTGGTATGTTGGCATATTTGCCATATTTGTCTTCGTCGTTCATCGCAGGGTGTGGCGGAGGTGGGCTTTCGGAGCCCGCGCTGTTGGCAACACTTTTGCAACGTATGTACTACGTCTGTACCATGTCGTTGTCCACCAAGTAAGACCGTAGTCAGATTCCACTGCTACTTCGTTGTGATTATTCAGAGTAATCCACAACTGGTGTTCGGGCATTTCCTATCTTACGTAGTCACCTCCAGCTTCCTCCGTACCTGCCACACCTGCTAAGTTAGGGTTTGTCTCGGTGATGACGGCCTCGGCACGCGCCAGTCTCAGCCGGAACTCAAAACTCGACGCGATCCGGAAGCGCGACCATGAGCCCGCAGACGCAGAATTGCAGCTAATTCCCGCTTCGTGACTCCTCGAGCTGCTCAAGCTGCACACTCGACGAGCATCGTATCCCGCATTGCGCGACTGCACATTCGTTGACATATCGACATGAGATTCGCCTGGCTAGCTAACGCACGCGAAGAGCACGTGGGCTTTGCCGCTCATCCAAGGATTCTGCTTTGGCGCGAACTCAAAACAGAACATGTCACGTGCATGTTCATGATGTACAAGAATGATTCAATCTGAGCACCACTACAACCCGTTGCCTAGACAGACACATCATCAATGCTTTCTGAGCCTCGTCTTGATGCCTGGAACGATCTAGTCAGTACCATCGTGCCTGGATTCCCTCTGTCATGGCATGGCATCACATACTTTGTCCCATTAGTTCTGCTTATTACGAGCCTCTTGGTACCACATGAGACACTGCCTCACAATGCACTGGCTACTCTGGTTATGCCAGTCATCATCGGCTGCACCATACACGCTTGGATAGTGATGGGCAGTCTTGATGTAATTTCGGTCGATACCTTATGGTGGTCATTCTTCTTCCTCGTTTTCCGGGATCCCAGAAAGGACTTTAGACGATTGGTAGAACCTCACGGGACCGCAGATACCAGAGCAAAGAAGGGAAATCGCAATGGAAGAAAGCAGGGTGCTCACGAGAACATGACCAGCATTGTAGACCAAGGCTATCCTAAGGATTTCCTGTCTCGCGTTAGATGGGTCATGCTTCTCACTCAAGAACGCCCGCTCACGAGCTGGAAAACAGGAGAGCCGTCCCACGATGCCAAAGTCCTCCCTCCGCACGTTCGACAATCCCGATGGACATTCATACGGTCTCTGATGATCGTCCTAATGTCGGCCTTGGTAATCACCATGCCTCTCGCCCAGCAGCTCAAAAGCAGCGACATCTTCTTCCATCAAGCCGGTCTGCCCTTGGACCTAAAGTATTTCGAGAACGATTCGATAGACAGAGTTGGTCAACCTTCGCGTCCATTACCTGATCAGACTGTACCAAATCTGCCTCCAATACCCCAGATTGTCGGCATGTTGCAATCCCTCCTACCAAGACGAATTCTTCGCCCACTTACTCTAGGTCTCTACCTCTATTCTCTCATGATACTCCTCTTCCTACCACCATTCATAATCCCAGTAATGCTCACATTTCTCCTCCCAATCGGCCACCAAGCGCGTTGGTCACCTCACACGTGGCCACGTCCACATTTTGGACCGTTCTCTTCGGTCCTGGATCATGGGCTAAGAGGACTCTGGGGACAGTGGTGGCATCAGCAGATGAGGTATGCTGTATCGGAGCCTGGAAGATGGGTGGCAAAGAAGCTTGGGCTGAAGGGCCTTGGGAGATATGCAGTCATCTGTATGAGTGCCTTCTTGCTTAGTGGTATCACGCATGCGGGTCTTGTCCCTGCCAGGCCTAGGTTTGCAGAGCTTTATGGGCCGTTGCGGTTGAGGTTGATGTTGGCTGCATTTTTCTGGGTACAGCCTGTTGGAATCTTACTCGAGCTCATGCTGATGGAGCCGCTTACTATGAAGCTGAGCAGTGCTGTGCCACTTTACGGGAGATTACGTCAAGCAAGCACGAGGATATTGAGGCTGTGCTGGGTGCTTCTGTTCATGAGCTCTGCCTTGGTGTTCTTACTGGATCCATTCATCGAATTAGGCTATTGGAAGATATGGCCACCGTTCTTCCTGTCGCAAGAAACGAAGAGTCTATCGAGGGGTGATTGGCTTCCCTAATACGAAATGATGCGGATGGTGCCAGCCAAAATTCGGCAGCTAAGACATTGTTGTACAGACTCTGGGTAGCCAACAGACAAGTCCTTGACGGCAGAAATCATATCGCAAGGCTGCTACACCAAGAGCCGTCTCCACAGCCCACGAGAGTGTGCCGCTCCAGGTCCAGCACACTAATCTGTTCGTGTCAAGCATTTGACCTACCGTGGTAACAAGCAGAGCCTCTCCACCGTACAAATCAAGTCGCTGTTCCCGTCGTGGCTGCTACCCACTTTCTTGTGTCTCAATGATTGGAGTGGCGACCAGTGAGTTCAATCCCGGCATGTTGTTGACTCAGACATTGCAACGGCTGACTCTGTGATAGCGCGACTGCAAACGAAGGCAGACGTGCTCACATCATAAAAGTCGAAGTCATAAATCCGCAACATGATCACCTCCAGCCAGACCAGTGGTCTGCCGGGTCGACTCAGTCTGTCGCTACAGCGTCGTAGTTCTCGGTATTGTCATCTTCAGCTGTGGTTTCTCTCGATGTGGTAAGGTCTTCCACTTTGGTACGGCTGTGTTTTGGCAGCTCTTGCAATCCTTCATACATCATGGTCTGAAATGGCGCGTGATGTATAAATTGTTATCGAGGCTGTCGGGATGGCATGGACAGCGTGACGGCCAGGAGGAAATTATGAGCAAGAAGATGAGAGATACTTGTTACAGCAGTGTTTTGATTGAGAGCACGTTGGCGGCGTGCTTTCGCTCGACGGACAATGAGTCTCATTCAATCTTCGACAGAAGGGCAGGTACGGCGAGAGACACGGCGCGTGTGGTGTAGACAGTCATATATGTACGCGAACCATAGTATCAATAGCATCTCCATAGGTAATTCTCGTGCTGGTCTTAATAGACAACGCGAGAGTTTGTCTAGGCTGGTGACTCAGATAGCAATATCCTCCACTCTGAGCAATCCGTCAGCCATCCCCGCAGCTGCCCAGCCAGCTACATGGAGGTTCGGGTTCCAAGCCACGGCAGTAATAGCGCTCTTCTCTTCGTGAATTGTGAGATAGCTCACATCCTTCTGTAATCTCTGGACCTGACCATTGCTATTCAAGGTCACTGAATACGCTTTATACCCATCGAGGATCCTGCTCAATCCATCCCGACCAGCAATGACCTTCGCATCACTCGGTGCGCCTTCTTGATAACTCTCAGCCGCGAGTCTCTCCTCCTCACTAGGCCTGCGCCAGTCGTGCGTAAACCAATTCTGCTGGAATATGCCATGCTTTGCACCTTTGAGCATTCTCACGAGGGGGTTAGAAACAACTGCTTCGCCCTCGGTGGTACCCAGCAGAGTGGACGCATGGCACGGACTGGTCGCTATGCAGATGCCTTGACTGTTCACTCTACCCACGCCTATAGACGTGAACCATCTTCGGACTGTGAAAGCTCGCACGGTGCCGTTGTCCTCTGGCGACACAATAGCACGAGCTACGTCCAGCCATGTGAAACCGGGTTGTGCAATGCGCGCTCGTTGCGAGACTGCTGTAGCAGAGGGCGATGTCGGCAAAGGTTGTGAGAGATCTGTCATTCGCATCTGACCGTCCACGGCGTATGTCATGAGGAGATGAGGTAGTGAGGGATAGCCAGAACTCATCGCAAAGATGTATGTCGTGCAGAGTGACGTGTAAAGTATTGGCCGCTGGCTGCCATTTGGATCTCTGATGTGCTTATCAATGTCATAAATGGCAATGCATCCGTTGGCGCAACCTACAGCCAGACGAGTCGAGCTGATCCAAGTCAGCGTGGTACACACTGTGTTCGGCGGTCTTGTCTCGAAGGCTGCTTCCTCGAGAAGAGTATAGGTTGTATCAGGATCTGAAGTTGGTTGGGCAACATCATAGACTCTCGCGACGCCATCTGAAGATATGCATGCTAGTAGACCCAGGCTTCCTGAAGCCTCAGAGGGTACCGGACACCAATGCAGGACCCGGATGTCTCCAATCGATGTGCATAGGACACGACTTAGCTGAGGCGCTACCGCCTTATCGATCGAGTTAGTCTGGCTCGCTGTAAATTTCCAGATCTGTATACTGGAGTCAACGGCATGTTGTGGCGTCATGGCTGAGGCATCGTCATCACCTCTGTTGTGCCTGGTAGGTAGTACTGCTACCGTCAGATACTGATGGGCACCAAGTTGGTTAGGAACCCAAGCAAGGCAACCTATCCTGGCGCCCATATTGATGAGGAAGCCCGGCTTATAATTTGGAGGTAAGGGGCTTCTGGCTTGTCGAAATGGTTCGGAGAGTGCCAGAAACTGCCTGGGCCGTAGTTTTATCAGCTTCTTCTGATCAGTCGGTCCGATTACGAAGGCCCGATCTTTTAAGTGATCTGTCAAAAGATAGTCCTTGGCCTCATCGGCAGTGATTTGCCTTGAGATCTGCTGCTGCTGGAAGTTCTCTCGACCGCCATCCTCACTGTACCATCTCCAGTTGCTATAAGTCTTTTTGAGCTCTTGCTCGAAAGCGGAACTATATGCGAAGCCGCCCCTGCCATGCAGGTTCACTGTTCGTTTAGGCACTGTTGGCTGGTCACACCAGCGCTCGTACGCATTTAGTAGTGCTCCATAGTCATCTATAGTCGGGCCGTAGAAGTAGATCTCCCGCTCGGTCTGGGTCACACGGTTGTGGATAAATTCTGGCATCCCACGATTGTAGACAGCAGTGCCTTCGAGGTTTTCGACCCTGACTTTGCGTTTGCGGGCCTGCTTGGTCCATACCGGACCATCATTCTGGGAACCTGAATCCTCAGCAATCGACATGTCATCGTCCAGATCCTGTTCACCAACATCGCTCGCGCCGGGATCAGCGTCTTCGAGAACGCCCATATCTTCGGCCTGGGACATCACATCATCATCGTCGTCCGGCTCGGGCTCGGCACGATAGTCTGCCTCGTCTGACTCGTCATCATCCTCCGCGCCCCCCTCGGCGTCTTCATCCTGACTACTACCACCGGAAAGCAGGTCCCTGTGCGCCTCGAAAGGGTCATTTGTGTACTTCTTACGTGGCGTGGCTCTCAATGACGACCTTAAACCAGGCATTGTGACGCTGTAGGTTAGTGTGGCAAAGGGAGGCTAAAGAAGAAGCACTTAGCCTGTCACTACAAGATGCAGCACTTTATCGAGATGCGCCCATTGTCGTAGCACTGGTCGCGAGAGTCACGCGCAAGGTATGGTGCGTATTGCGCGTTTGCGCGCGGTTGGCGGTCCAACGCCGACAAGACGTCTATTGGCGAGGATCATGAGCTGCCACACGATGTTTCCTGAGGGCTCTGACAGTTTTGGCTTGGGTGAAGTGACGGACGTTTTGGTGCGAGGTTGCAAATGGACGTAGAGATTCTTGCGAGGTCGAACGCGAGATGACGACTTCCAGCCGATTCACTCCGAGACTCATCCGCAGCTTGCCCATGGAAGTGCGACTTCTAACGTTAATGATCATTGCTCAAGAATGTGATGTTACGTTCCCAGTGCCTTCGACAGAGCACCATTCGTGCCTGCAGGAGGTATTCGAGCCATCATGTAGCCGATGATCAGATCAAGCCATTAGATGGCAGATTCATAGGCATTAAGGCCAACATCGTCACCAGAACCAGCGTTGTGCCGTCCACTGCCTCGTCGAAAACGCTCGCCAACTATCACGCACCCTTCCATGCCACAGTGGTCACGCGCCTGATTGAGAATGGCGCCAACATCCTCCCGAACGCAAATATGGACGAGTTTGGCATGGGTTCGCACTCGCAACATTCACACTTTGGGCCCGTACAAAGCCCATTCAGCAGGAACGGTGAATCGCTATCACCCGGCGGTAGCAGCGGAGGAAGTGCTGTATGGGTGGCATCGAAGCTTTGCTGGGCAGCGCTTGGAACTGACACCGGAGGATCAGTGAGGCTACCAGCAGCATATTTGGGACAAGTTGGTTTCAAGCCCACTTACGGCCGCTTGTCAAGGTGGGGAGTCATTCAATACGCCAATTCGCTGGACACTGTTGGCGTACTGTCCAACACGGTCGAGGATGCCCGGCTGCTGTATGCATGTCTTGACGAGTACGACAAGCAGGACCCAACCTCGCTGCCTCCCTCCTTGCGTCACGACATCGCAGAATCCACATTCGAGCGGCACCCAGTACGTCTTCGAGTTGGCGTGCCTGTGGAGTACAACATCGACGAGCTGTCGCCAGACATTCGCGAGACATACATCAGGACACTGGACAAAATTCAAGACGCAGGTCATACTCTACATCCAGTCTCGCTACCATCGACTCGGCGAGCACTATCCGCATATTACGTTCTAGCACCAGCCGAAGCATCGTCCAATCTGGCCAAATACGATGGCATTCGCTACGGCTACCGTCCTGACAACGCCGATGCGTCGCCCAATGCCGACCCGCCACTTCCGCTTTATGCCCAAGCACGCGGCGAAGGATTCGGCGACGAAGTGAAACGACGCGTTCTGCTAGGTGCATATACTTTAAGCTCCGAGGCAATGGACAACTACTTTATTCGAGCTCAGAAAGTGCGACGACTGGTACAGCAAGACTTTGATCGCATTTTCACCATGCCCAATCCTTTGCTGGACGCTAAGCCTGCGCAAAGTGCAGATAAGGTTGATGTGCTTCTCACACCTACGGCACCGACACTGCCGCCGACTGTTGAAGAGCTCAAAAAGCAGACACCAGTGGAGTCTTACATGAATGATGTCTTTACAGTTCCTGCAAGTTTGGCGGGTCTGCCTGCCATATCCATACCTGTGTCTCTGCCGGCTTCAAGGATAGCACAAATGGAAGAGACTGATGTAACAACGGCTGGTATGCAGATCATTGGTCAATTCGGCGATGATGACCTAGTCCTACAAGCAGCTGGGATGCTCCAACAGCTGCTGAATTGAGAGTTCGAACGAGAACGGCATCCTTCTATAGCGTTGCCGCAGGACAGTAAACCTCTTGTTATGGACGGCCTTATCACAGAGAAAGCTGTAACAAAAGAGGCCCGCGCGTGCCCTCGAGACGCTCAGCCTTGCATAATTCACTTCGTGGACTGACGCTGTATGTTCAATAAGTCGTGCAAGTTGCCAAAATGGATACTCAAGTACGCCAGCTATTATGCAATATCGTTTAGCTGACGCACGGTGGGAACTACTCCGTCAATAGCGAGAGGCATAGCAACGTAAGACACCTGATGGCGTTACGGTGCATTCATTTGAAGCCCTTCGTACCAGCTGTATCCCTACTTGTTTGTAGCGTGGTTTTTAAAGGCCTTGTTACTCACTCAATCGTTGTAGGATGCCTTCTAGCCACCAAACATCCTGCTGAGATCTCATCATCAGCTATCTTGTGCGGCGTAGGCACAAAGTTACGCGTATACCCCTCGATCTCAGCAACCTCACCTTTGATATCTATCGTCTCTGGGCGAAAAGGCCTCCAAGTCGTCTTGTGGATTAGCTTCCAGATAATGAGCAGCACAAGTGTGAGAAACACTATGGAGTCGCTGAAGACAAAAGTCGAAGTCTCCTAGAAGCCAGGCAGGAAGATAGTAAAGCCACCAACTATTGACATCACAGCTATCATGAAGAAGGGACAGTTACTCGACGTGATCAGCTTTAACTCGGTTGCCGGTCCTTGGCAGCAGGCGGGACGTATATATAGATGAGCCTAAAACATAACGTAGGGTCACAGTGCTGCGCTTGCTATGCCAGACTGATATCGCCACCGAATCCGACAGGCCTCCTCGGCGCCTGTCCTTGGGCAGCGGGCTTGTATGGCAGAATCGCAAGCACATGGTACAATCGTCCCATGCCCTGGGGACTCCGATCCACGAGCCTCTTCCATCCAGTTTCAACGCGCTTGACAATCTCTGTCAGCTCAGCCTTGTCTTCTCCCGTAGATCCCGAACGCTCTTTGTCGATTGCCTTCTTCACAAGCTGTGACGCCCGCTCTTCGATGCCCATCGCCGTCAGGAACCTCGCTTGGTCGACAGGGCCGTGAACCTCAACACCAGGGGAGGAGTTGATGGCAGCCTCAGCTAGTGCCATGAAGTCAACATCCGCGCTGACATCTGTCGCGCCGGCAGACTCGAAAGGCGAGACATGCCGGTGCGCTTTGATGCCGCGAAGAGAGTTGGTGGGTATAGTAGATGCTGGACCATAATCGATGATCAATGCCGCCCCTGAAGGCTCAGATTTAGACACAGGTGCTTCTTTTGGCGCAGAGGAGACTTCTCGACCTGACTTTGTTGCCTTTGAATTCCTAGAAGCGGCGATCTCCTCAGGATTGGAGCCCCCTAGTCTGATCGCGAAATCTCTGACATAGGCTTGGCTCTCTGGGCTGATTTCGATTGTTGCTCCATCCGTGTCCTTGAGTGCTGTGTATCGTGGGGAGATCTCGGGAAGGTACATCGAATGCGGCGTTTGTGTTCTGGCAAGCGAAAGCTCAAATTCTGGCTCGCCTTCTTTTAGCCTGTGTGGCGGTTTCGGTGAAACGAGCATTTCTCTCCATTGGCTGCTGGATGTTTGCTTCTGCTGTGATCGAATGGGACCTGTCGGTATCTGTATAGGCTTGGTTTGCTCTTCCGGTGTCAACTTTGTAGCTTGAAAAATGTGTATTGGCAGGGCGTCGAAGAATTCGTGGGCGATGATGAACGGAGCCTTATCAGCTTCACGTGGCACGAAACGAACATCTTCTGCCCATATGATCTTCATGTCTTTGGCATATTTGCTGATGCTTTGCCAACCGAGGTCATTGTTCTCCATGGCATTGTCTCCGCAGAGCAATTTGTGTTGAGAGTGTCGTAACGTTTCACTAGCCTCAACGAGATATATCGCTTCAATAGCCTGAGTCAATGCAGGGAAGTTGCGTATCGTCTGGCCTTCAATCAGCATATGCTATGCATGGTCCTGTTCCGGCTTGTCTTACTCGAAGCATATCGTCCATCAAGGTTCCTCTGCCAGGCCCAACTTCCATGAGATATACACCTGCACGCTGTCTGCCTTGAGCGATCCATTCTGCCACGACCCAGAGGCCGATAAGCTCGCCGAAGATTTGACTTATTTCAGGCGAGGTCACAAAGTCTCCTTTGGCACCAAACTGGTCACGGTCTGCTGAAAGTGCTCCTGTATAGTACCCTCCAAGATCCGAAGTAAGTACTTGTCGCATGTACGATGCCACAGGCAACGGACCAGTCGTCTGTCATGCCGTCAACGCCGATTGATTGGAACGTGTCGCTATATTTCGTACTGTGATGGCTTCAGCCAGCTGTTCCGCTAATGGTGTCGACCATTTGTGGCCCTCATCTGTTGAGCTCCATCTTGCGCCGGAGACTCGGCATGCTGGCACTGTCGATCCGTTGACATTACGTGAGAGCTGTCGTACTGTACGCGACAGACTGCTCCTCATGATCTGAAGCCGATAATGAAGATATGAGTAAGAAGCTGGGACCGGCGGAGCGGTTGTGTGTGCAAGTGCTCTCCTTCAATGACAGGGATCGGTGCAGATCCCTGCAGGTCGTCCGAAAAACGAAGCTCGGACAGCTTTCTCCATCACCCTCCACAGAGTCGCGTTTCTGCCTTACATGTACATCTGCTCGACTACACACTCCGGCATCGACTGCACATACTGGCATCCCAACACAACATGCTAATATCACCACGGTAGCAGATCCAACACTAAGTACAACATGTCCGACCGTCGAAGCGAATCTCGCGGTCGCTCCCGAACACCAGCACGACTAGCCACGGGCAGCGACAACGCGCGATCACGCTCACGCTCACGCGACTACGATGCTGCCAATGGCACCAAATCACGCAGCGCCAGTTACTCTCGCAGCCGATCGCCGCGAGGCAGAAGCAGGTCGCGTACACGAACCAGGAGTAGAAGTAACAGTGCCGATCGTCCTCGAAGCGCAAAAATAGTCATCGAGAAACTCACAAAAAATGTCAACGTTAACCACTTGCGCGAGATCTTCAGCACATACGGCGAAATTCAAGATCTGGAGATGCCCATGAACAAACATTTCATGACGAATAGGGGCATTGCCTATGTTCTATACTCGCAGCCTTCATATGCCGAAGCGGCCATCAGCAGCATGCACGAGGCACAGCTAGATGGGGCATTGATCTCGGTCTCTATCGTACTGCCCAGAAGGAGGTTCAGCAGAAGCCCAGACCCTATGAGACCACCGCCCAACAGATTCGGTGAGCCACACAGGCACAGAGAAGGAGGACCGCCAATGAGGCCACCACCAGGAGGAGGCTACGGTAGGCCACCGCCACCAAGTGGAGGCAGAGGATCGCCAACATATGGAGGACCACGTGGTGGTGGTGGTGGTGGTGGTGGTAGGAGCGG